>BPTQ01000006.1:204062739-204096994 GCA_019973895.1 Chrysanthemum seticuspe | reverse complement strand
CTAATACTCCCCTGATTAGCTCGGTAGGATCCGTGTAAAGTGGTGGTTAAATCCTTTTCAAGAAGAATTATTGCGTGAAAAGCTCCTCCAATCTTATGTAACTTCTTCTTGACAAACTAAACCTGCACACTTGAAGAAAACAAACGAAACCTTCGCGTAAAATCGGCGGTAATAATATATATAAGACTCGATTTAAACTAGGATATAATGCTTGTGGAATGGATGTTTACAGAATTTCTAAGAAAATTAAGACCTGGAAAATTCCAAAAATTTATAAGTAGCTCAGAAAACGAGAAAAAAGTAATCTGATGTTTTTACTCCTTCCTGACGCCGTCAGGTTATCCTGACAAAAACTGGTCTGCGATTTTCTGGAAAAAATTCTGGAAAATTTACATCTTTAGAATCTGGAAAAATTTCTGCAAAACATCCATTATGACTCGATACAAGCATTTGACTCGAACAAACAAACATAAATATCTTTTAGTTAATTGTTATTCTCATGTTTACGTTTCTTTTGAAAACGTGTGTAATCCTCCCTACACTTATCCTTTATGTAAAATACCTTTATATGTAATTAAGACGAGGTTAAAAACAAAATAAAGCATTTTTACAAATTTAAACATGAGGATAAAAAATTAATAAAAGGTATATGACACTAACAAGCAAACAATTAAGCATGGGTTGCCTCCCACGAAGCGCTTTTCTTTATTTAAGAGTCTTGTAGCTAGACTCATAGTCGTGCTCCTACGTTTCCTCATTACCGCCCTCTTGACGGTTTCTAATGGGGGATTCCATGTTGTAGAAGTGCCCTAAAATGCGCTTCTCTAAGAGTTCATCCTCTCCCCAATTGGTCTTATATTCCGGTCCTAGGCTCAAACAATCCTTATAGAATCCGAAAATCTTAGCCATAACATAATCAACACCCTTCTCCCTATCCTCATCATTCCTATAATAGACCGACAGTTTAAGTTCCTTTTCATCATTAGAGAGTGATGAAAACTTCTCAATCTTAAACGGCATTTGGTAAGCTATGTCATCGGTCTCATTCTTGAATCGCACTACTCCTAACGAGGGGTCATAGGTCATCCCGGTGCTTTCTATGAAAGGTTTTCCTAGAATAACATGGGACAAGCTAGGGTCTATGGCCGTGCTAATATCATCCACAATTATGAAATCCGTAGGAAACGTGAAACTACCTACATAAACGGGCAATCCCTTAACTCGTCCTAGAAAATTGCAACTAACATTAGGATCATTGGGGTCTTGCCTAGTTGGAATAGGCTTCTTCAATATCCAATTGTAATATGTGCTAGTCATTATGTTGATTGGGGATTTGCGATCAATGTAGGCTTTTGCCACAAAAAGGTATCCTATGACACATGGTATGTTAAGATTCCAAGGGTTCCCAAACTTGATTCGAGGACTTTTCCTAACATACATGTGACGGAGGTCACGCACTAAGTGAGGGTGGCGAGATAGTTCTTCTTCCGTAGGAAATTTGTTGAAATAGTCAATGTCTACTTCATCTACTTCCTCGGGTGTTTCATCATCCACAAGTGTATAGTCCTCTTCGTCATTTGTTTCATTAGGTTCAACTAAGGCGATGGTATTGACGAATTGGACATACTTCGTTAGCTTGCTTGGATCCTTAATCTCTATACCTGAAGGCTCGGGAGTTGAGATAGCACTAACCTTCTTATCACTATTAGCTATGGCTTTCAAAAGGTTGTCTATTTTCCTATCCATCTCGGCTTGTTGATGGTTAAAGCGGTCCGAGAGCTTAGCCATTTGGGTTTCTTGGGATGCAACTAGGTTTTGCAACATCCCTTCGACATTTTGTTGGTTAGGACCGTTAGGTGGGGGCCATGAAAAATCATTAGAGGTGAATTCTTTGGTTTGTCCCCAGTAGAAATCGGGCTTGCCTTTCCATGCCTCTCGGGTTTCATTAAAATTCCTAGGTCCGGGTATTGTAGGGAATCTTCCTCCCGTTCCATTAATACGTGAGGATGCGTAGTCAACGAAAGCATGTTCTGGGGAGCGAGTGCTATTGCGCGTGTTATGAGGATCACAACACGGCTCAGACGAGGAAGAAGCTTTGTTCACATGGTGTGAAGATTTAGGAGTTTCGTATGAGCTCATGAGGAATCTAACTTGATCTTCAAGTTCGATCATCCTACGGTCGGAAGGAGGTAAGGAGATTGCCTTAACGGTTTTGGGCAGCTCACGGGGGTCATCCCAACTTTCGTTGTCATAGAGGGCGAGGTCCTCTATTATTTCCCATGATTCTTCTACGGTGACATCACTAAGTTTTCCACCGGCCGCTTGGTCAATGGATCGCTTAGTGGGGAAGTTGACATGATCATAAAAGATTTGGACTTGGAGCCAAAGATCAATGCCGTGATGAGGGACTTTATGAAGTAAGTCCTTGAATCGGGTCCATGCTTCGTAGAGAGATTCACCTTGACGTTGTTGGAACATCAAGATGTCATTCCTAAGCTTAGTGGTTCTCCCCGGTGGGAAAAATTGAGCAAGGAAGCGAGAAGTAAGATCATCCCAACTTGAGATGGAGCCGGCGGGAAGTCGCTCAAGCCAATTACTAGCTTGGTCCCGTAGAGAGAATTGGAAGAGACGCAGGCGCGTGGTCTCCCGAGTAGTAGCATCAAGGTCGATGGAATCAACGATTTTGAGGAAATCCCTCAGATGCTGATTTGGATCTTCAGAACGAAGTCCATGGAATGCACATCCGTTTTGCACCAACCGGATGGTGTCGGATCGCAGGGCCGTAGTTTGGGCTTGGTCGGGAAGCTCAATGGTGTTCCTATAGCCTAGGTGGCTTGGTCTCGAGTATTCACCAAGAGTACGGGCTCTTGGCGGGTCATTTGGTGGTGGGTTGATGAATGGTAGTGGGTTATCACCTTCCATGATGAAAAGTGATGGGATTACGAACAAAGGTCACGAAGAAGGGGGATAGACTAAGAGGAAGCTAAAAAATAAGAAAAAAGTTACTTGATAGGAATCAAGCAAAGAAACCTAAACGAGGTGGACTACTAACTAGCTATTCTATTCCCCGGCAGCGGCGCCAAAAACTTGATAACGCTACACGCGTCGTTCGGGGTCAAGGAAACTTCCTTTTCTTCGAGCAAGTTTTATAACACCCTAGGCAGTGAACCTAATCGTTGTAGTGTAGTAATTAGGGTAAGCCACGGGTACTGATATCGTTCTCTAGGGGAATAGGAATGCTAGTAAGGAGTTACTACGCTAAGGTTAAGGTTGAGGAAGATTATTTTTTATCATTTTATGTTTTATGAAATGGAAAGGTACGAATCTCGGGTATTGGATTTGGGGGGTTGGTATTTCTACCGATTACTCTACTATTATCTAATTATCTAAACTAAGGTTGTGGGAGTCTATGTCTAATTAATGTGTGCTCGTATGATAGTTTAAAGATGTGTTTACTTAGTTTGTATTACTCCTTAATTATCTCCTATTGGTGGTTGAATTGTCACGTCTTATTCCTAGTTGCGTTGTGTGTCTAAAGTTGTAGGGTATGCGTTTCTCCCTAACTCTTTGAACTTACCAAAGGGTCTCGTCTACAAACCCACTAGGGATGATAAACTCCTACTCTAAGGCGCTCTTTGGATGGTTTAGCCTACAACTACTCAGGTAATTATATTCTAAGGTTCACAAAGATGAATCAAGCATTAAGTACACAACGAATGACCTATCGCATTACTAGATCATTAATCAACTAAGATAAGAAACAACCAATCAATATTCAATAATTAAGTTTCATACTTCCTAAGCAAACACACAAATAAATTAGCCGAACATGGAGAACATGCAAGCATACACACAAATAATCAAAGACATAATTGAATTAATGAAGTAAAGACTTATCTTGATGTAAGATAGGGTTAGAAACCCTAAAATACTGTACAAGACACCTTAGGTTCGGTTTTAGGTTTTTACTCCAAAAGACTCTCCATAAAAGACTGAAAAATTCGGATTCTATATATAAGATTACAGATGCGACGGCGTCACCTTATGTTTCGTGACGCCGTCGTGTCGCCGTCATTAGGGTTTCGTTTTGGCCACGTTAACCTTGCGACGGCGTCACCTTATGTCCGTGACGCCGTCCTCTTCAGCTTCTGACGTCGTCTGGATTGCATCTAGGCCGTCTGAGTAGCGACGGCCTACTCTTTCACAACTAGACGTCGTCGCTTGAAAATACGAGTTTTGGGTTCTGGACCGTCACAATAATTTTGGGACGGCGTCGCCATTAGCACATGACGCCGTCGCCTTCTAATTTCAGCAACTGTGAGTGTCTCGATTTTGACTTTGGCCATTTTCTTCATATATTCGCGCCTTTTCGTCCAAATAAGTGCCATTCCAGCATTTTGCCTTCAAGAGACCTAAAAAGTGAAAAGGAACGATATTAAGCAATAACGGATACAAAAGTGATCAAATAAGGACTTAAACGACCCCTCAAAATGGTACCTTTTAAAACCTTATCACCTTCTTTAAAAACTTTCCATGTGGCTTCTTTAGATCACAAAACCTAAAGAACCTTATCACCCATTGATCATAATTTCCGTGAGTGAGCATTGAAGGTCTATCAAGTGAGCCAGATTCATGAATTGATTGTTGGCTGCTTAAGGCTTCACACATCTTGCCAAACCATGTTGGTTCCTTCATAGTATTCCTGGATGGATGTTGATTGTAGAAGTTTGTGTAAGGTTGTACTTGAAGACTAGGTGGAGGTTGAACCATTTGAGGTTGTGGAATTGCTCCAAGTTGTGGGGTATGTTGTTGATTAAATTGTTGTTGATAAATTTGTTATTGATGATTAAATTGTTGATGTTGTGGACTTAGTTGTTGTTGTTGTTGATGATGATAAGTGTAAGGAAAATAGTTAGAGTATGGTGGTTGTGACATGTTGAAAACTTGTGTTGTTAAATGGATCTTTGTAGTCGAATGAACCGTTGTTGATGAAGTATCTTTAGGCGTAGAAATCACAGAAAAGCAAAGTACCACTTATGCGTAAAAACACCAAAGTTACGCGTAACAGCAAGAGTTACGCGTAGGATTAGCGTACGCGTAAGTAATGAGAAAAACACCAAAGTTATGCGTAAACAGAAAGTTAGGCGTAGAGAACTTATGCGTAAGGCAGAGCTTAGGCGTAAGATAAATCTTATGCGTAATGAATTCTACGCGTAAGCTTAAGCTTATGCGTAAGATTAGGGTTTTACCCAAACGATCTTTTACACTATCACAGTGCAAAAGATATCCAAAGTCGAAGTGTTTTCAGGCTTATCCAAGCAAGAAAAACACTGAGTAAGCCACGAAACTGAAGATCAAACCAAGGACAAGTTACGCTTAAGATTAGGGTTTCTCTTACGCGTAGAAATTAGCCAAAAGTCTGTCAAATGATGTTTCCAAACCATATTTTTGTGATGAAATAGCTTCAATATCACCAAAATAACACAAAAGTGTGAAACTTGATGATCTAAAGCTTAAAAAACACGTTATGCATAGAACAACAACCACTTACAAAACCTAGCTTAAAAACAATGATCTACGCGTAAAGTTTGAAACTTTTTGCCAAAAACAGATAGTTTAACACCTAAAAACGTTGAAACGACAAGAATCTTGGATTAAAAAGAGTAAAAAATCAATTTTTAAGCGTGATAAAGTTGGAACTCGTTTTACGCGTACGACCAAAAACAAAAAAACTTCAAAAACAAATATGTCCACCCAACTATTTGGTGAATGATACCACTGTTAGGTCACCATATTAGTAACACAAGCATCAATATGTAGAAATAGAGAAGAGATAGAGATCGGATGAATAATAAACACACACACACACTTGTATGAGCTTAGCCGGTTATGCGTAGGAATGTGAAAGTGAATAAATTGAACAACCAACCCTCAAGTGAGAGTTATTACAAGGTATTTATAGGAGAGGGAGCTAGGGCAACACTCCTAGTCCCTTCCTTTCCTTATTGGACTTGGGCCAAGGCTCATGGGCTTTCTACATAAGCCTTGGCATGATTACTAACATAAAAGCGATATTAAGCTAACTATTACATATGAATCACTAACACTTGAATTAATGTTTAGGAGTGATTCCAACAACATTTGTAAAGTAGATCGTTGTATCTATCCCAGGCTTGATACAATGTTTCATCGTCTTCTTGCTTGAAATTATGGATCTCCAAGAGCTGGTTAGAAATCTTCGACGGAGGATAGTACCTCTGAGTGAAGTGCTTCTTAAGTAGAGCCCAAGTATTAACTGCCCCGGCGGGCAATCTTTCAATCCATCTTCTGGCAGCCCCAGTAAGAGTCATGGGGAATACCCTTAGCATAACAGCATCATGAGACACGCCCAAAATGTTGAAAAGACTTGCGATGTATAGGACATTTTCAACGTGCTCATATGCATCTTCGTCCCTGTTTCCTGAAAAAGGGTTAGCACGAAGCTCCCTCATAAATTGGTCCTCAATTTCGAAATGGACATCAGCTTCAATCGCTAGTCTTACGAGACATGGCCCTTGTTCTGCTCTTGTCAACGCTAAAAATACCACAAGAGTGAGGTCATCAATGTTAACACCTTCCATGGTACTTGAAAACTTGAATAGTGATCGTGAGAAATTGAGAAAAGTTTAAAACAAAACAAAAATGAAAGACTTAATAGTAATCCTATTATAACTCCCCGGCAGCGGCGTTAAAAACTTGATGCAGGTTTTACTGACCAGGTTTTAATATTTATATTGTCTCGTTATACCTATGGTCTACCCTAATGCACTAACGGGCAGTGTACCCGGTCGTGTGTAGTGTAGTATTCGGTAAAACCGAGGTCGTCCCAAGAGCTATGTGTGTTGGATTAATACTAAGTCTAGGTGTCACAAATTTTAATATGATTTCGATAAGGAATTAATTAATTAACTACTAAAGCAGATAAAAGCAAAGGTTGTGATCAATAAAGGAGAGTGGTGCTAACCTAGTTATTCCTCCTAGCAAGTAATGTCTACGTCTAATTACTTCCAATTACTTCAGGTGGGGTCAAAGTCGAGAGGACAGCATTTGGTCAATTCGCCCTAACCTATCAGGAAAGATGCCACCACTGGAGAGAAGTCAGGTGTCCCCTCATAAGTACAGTTGTTCCTGGTCCCCTAAGCCGAGTCATTAAGTACCGCTACATGCTAGAATTATAATAGTGAGTGCCCGTGCATTAGAAACTTAAACACTCACCCCCTAATTCTTAAGTTCATCCAAACGGTAGGTGATCAGTTGGTCAAATCGCACAAGTAGAAAGGGTTGTCAGTTGGTCATATCTTACCCTTCCCATCTCAGTCTACTCACTTAGGGTCAGTTGGTCATATCTCCTAAGCAACTAGCCTCTACCGCCATTCAAAACTACCGAAACAAGAGTAGCTACCAATAAACTATGCATGCATACACTTAGAAATAATTATGCGGAAGTAATATAAACGCAAACGAAACAATTAAGGAATCATAACTAGGCCAGCACCAAGAGGTCCTTAGCCGCTCACAGTGTTGCAAAACAAGGCCTACAAGGCCGATTAATCACTGATTAGGTGCTACTGGGCCACCAACCTTGCCGATTTGTGTAACTGGGTCAAACAAATCGGTCAATAGCGGTCAACGACTGTTAACGGTGGTCAAAATTGCCGTAAACTTGCAAATCTTGTCGAAAATACCCAAAACTTGTCTTGACCAAGTTTTAATCAATTATATTTGATGTTTTTATCTGTTACAAGATGATTTTCAAGGAAAGTC
This sequence comes from Chrysanthemum seticuspe, assembly GCA_019973895.1. Lineage (NCBI taxonomy): Eukaryota > Viridiplantae > Streptophyta > Magnoliopsida > Asterales > Asteraceae > Chrysanthemum > Chrysanthemum seticuspe. The sequence goes on along the minus strand of BPTQ01000006.1, from coordinate 204,089,191 downwards.
TTGTCTAGAATACCCAAATCTTGCCAGAAATACCCAAAACTTGCCGAAAATGCCAATCCGATTAATCACCGATTAATCCCGCCTTGACCAATTACAAGCTACAGGGGGATTGACCGCCCGACTACCGATTCACGATTTTTGCAACCTTGGCCGCTCATATTAACCATACAAATCAATTCAATATTCAATGTTACGAAATACATGAATCGAAAGTAAAGAAAAGATAAAATGCCAATTCTTATCGTAGGGGAGTGATTTCTCCCTTGGAGATAGCTCCGTATGCTCCTCTAGACCTGCCTCTGGCTTCTTCCCACGTTTTTTGGTTGTGGTGTGTGAAATGGGATGCTTTGAAATGCTGGAAATCATGGGATATTTATAGGCCAGATCTGGGTTACAGCGTAACTAATAGAATAGTTACGCCAAAATCTTCTATTTCTTAGTAATTTGCAATAGATCTGCTGGTTACGGCGTAACCTTATAAGTAGTTACGCCGTATCTTCAATATTTCTTGGTTACACCGGAGTTTATGCAAGAGTTACGGCGTAGTTATCAGCGGCGCGGAACCTCATTTGACCTAATATAGTTACGTCGTAGTCTTTTGGGAGAGTTACGCCGTAATCTTCTGATGAGTTGGCTTTCTGAGTCACGCTTTAGTTATGGCGTAATGTGAGAGATGAGTTACGCCGTAACTTCTTCAAAGTGAGCATACTCTGATAAATCTATGATAATTCTCCAATTTCGCGTCTCTTTAGCTCCAATGCTCGTAATTTACGTGAAAGTGGAAAATAATGGAAAACAAGCGTAAATCCATATAAATGATATAAATTACAAGCATTATCGGGGGAAATTGACACTTAATATTCAGGATTATTTGATGTTATCATGCACGCATTGCTAAATCCACTCGCGTCATTGAGGTTGCAAACTCTAATGAAACCAACAATCAGACCAACCAAATTAAGTCTCCTGTTGCGCACAAATGTAGCTACAAAGGATTCATGAACTGCAAGCCTACCTTCTTTTAGGGAACTGAAGGTGTTATTGGTCTTCTCCACTAGTTCGAGAGATCAAAAACTGTATTCCTCCTAAGTGACTACACGGATGATTGCAAAGTTAAGTTTGCAACTGGAACTTTGCTAGAAGATGCATTGTCTTGGTGGAAAGCTCATGCTCAACCGATTGGAATGGAAGAAGCTTGTAAGATTTCCTGGTCCGATCTGAAGCAATTAATGATGAAACAATATTGTCCAAGAACTGAAATCAAGAAACTAGAGGACGAATTCTACCATCTGACTGCTAAGAGTAATTATCTTAAGATGTACTTCAAAAGAGTCCACAAGCTGAGAGCCATGTGTCCAAACATGTTTCCCACAAATGACAAGCTTTTGAAAAGTCTCATCGGGGGTTTACCCCAAAGTATTGAAGGAGATGTCATCGCTTCTAACCCTAAGACTGTAGAATAAGTTGAAACTCTATTACACCGTCTCATGGAACCAATTCTGAAGTTTGGAACGACACAGAACTCGAATGACAACAAAAGCAAATTTGATTATCAAAGGAACATGAACCCCAATCCTCATCAGCCGAACAACTCATCTCAATTCAACAACAACAACCGAAACAACAACAACCGTAACTAAAACAACAATCAGTACCATCAGAACATGAACCACCATCACAACCAACAAAACAGAAGACAAGAAGCTGCAAGGGCTTATGTTGCTACCCCAACTACAGGTAGGGGATATGCCGGACCTCATCCCCTGTACAATAAGTGCATGTTGCATCATTCTGGACCATGCACTATAAAGTGCGAGAAATGCAACAAAGTGGGTCATCAGAGTAGAAATTAACGAAACCTTGCAAATGGAAACAACATGTCGCTGGCAAATTTAAGTTGTTATGGATGTGGAGAAAAGGGTCATTTCAAGAACTAGTGCCCTAAGAGGAATGCCGCTCAAAACAACAATGCGCGTACAAGGGCATATGTGTTAGGAGATGGAGATGTTCCATTGAACCCTGATGTTGTGACGGGTACATTTTCACTTAACAATCATTTTGCAAAAATCTTGTTTGATTCTGGAGCCGATAAGAGTTTTGTATCTGCTACCTTTGCACCTTTACTTGAAATCACCCCACTTATGAGATAGAACTAGCCGACGGAAAGATAATAGGAACCAACACCGTAATCCACAACTGCCCTATGATTTTACAAGACCAACCATTCCTTATAGATATTTTTCCGATCAAGCTTGGTAGTTTCGACGAAGTTATTGGCACGGATTGGTTATCTAAACATCATGCAAGAATTATATGCGACCAGAAAACTGTTCATATTCCAATCAATGGTGAAACCTTGGTTATCCACGGGGATCAAAGTAAAAAGTACTTGAGCATTATATCCTACATCAAGTCTATGAAGTACATAGAAAAGGGATGTCATGCTTTCTTAGCTCAGGTAACAGAAAAGAAGTCCGAAGAGAGGCGACTAGAGGATGTTCCTGTAGTTAGAGAATTCCTTGAAGTATTCTCGGAAGATTTACCTGGTCTTCCACCAGCTTGTCAAGTCAAATTTCAAATTGATCTAGTGCCAGGAGCTACACCCGTAGCTCGAGCACCATACCGTTTGGCAACATCTGAAATGCAGGAGTTATCCAAACAACTGCAAGAACTATCGGACAAAGGATTCATTCGACCGAGTTCCTCGCCTTGGGGAGTACCGGTTTTATTCGTCAAGAAGAAATATGGATCTTTTCGAATGACATCGATTATAGAGAATTGAACAAGCTTACAATCAAGAACCGATATCCTTTGCCTAGGATTGATGATTTGTTCGATTAGGTACAAGGATCGAGTGTATACTCAGAAAATTTACTTAATATCTGGATACCATCAGCTAAGGGTGAAAGAAGAGGGTATTCCAAAGACCGCATTCCGAACTCGTTATGGCCATTATGAGTTTCAAGTGATGCCATTTGGTCTAACCAATGCGTCTGTTGTATTCATTGACCTAATGAATAGGGTCTGTAAACCTTACTTGGATAAATTTTTCATCGTGTTCACTGACGATATTCTCATCTACTCTCGTGATAAGGAAGAACATGCGGAACATCTGAGAACTGTTTTGAGATTACTCAAAGATGAAGAACTGTACGCTAAATTTTCTAAATACGATTTCAGGATCAAGACAGTACAATTTCTCGGTCACGTTATTGACATCAAGGCATTCATATGGACCCAGCGAAGATTGAATCTGTTAAGAACTGGACTGCTCCAACCAACCCCACCGAGATTCGACAATTTTTAGGTCTCGCCGGTTATTACCGGAGATTTCTCGAAGGTTTCTCAAAGATATCCAAACCATTGACGGAACTAACCCAGAAAACGAAGAAGTTTGAGTGGGGAACCGATCAAGAGTCAGCTTTCCAACTCTTAAAGCAAAAGCTTTGCGAAGCTCCAATTTTGGCTTTACCCGAAGGAGTAGAAGAATTTGTGGTATACTGTGACGCTTCACACTTGGGTCCGGGCGTTGTTCTAATGCAAAGGAACAAAGTAATTGCTTACGCCTCCCGTCAACTCAAGACTCATGAGAAAAATTATACCACTCGCGATCTAGAATTTTTAGCAGTTGTATTTGCTCTTAAGTTATGGAGACATTATTTGTATGGAACCAAATGCATAGTGTACATTGATCACAAAAGCCTTCAACACATCTTGGATCAAAAGGAACTGAACATGCGACAACGCCGATGGCTAGAATTTCTTAGTGACTATGACTGTGAGATCCGCTACCATCTCGAAAAGGTGAATGTCGTGGCAGACGCCTTGAGCAGGAAAGATCGCCCTAAAATGCTTAGAGTGAGATCTTTGGGAATGGTAATCAATTCATCCCTTCCATCGAAAATTCTTGAAGCTCAGATCGAAGCACTTAAAGAAGCAAATAGGCCAAACGAGAAAATTTATGGCATGCCTGAGAATGAAAATGGATTTGTGAAGAGATCGGATGGAACATTGTGTTTCAAGGACAGAAGTTGAATTCCACTTTACGGAGGTATCCGTGAACTCATCATGCATGAATCTTATCAATCTAAGTACTCCATCCATCCCGGTCCCAACAAAATGTACCAAGATCTTAAACTTCTATATTGGTGGACAAACATGAAGGCCGATATCGCGGAGTATGCTGGAAAATGTCTAACATGCTCTAGAGTTAAGGCAGAACATCAGAAACCATCCGGATTGTTAACTCAACCAGAAATTCCCGTTTGGAAATAGGAAAGGGTCACCATGGACTTCATCACTAAACTGCCAAAAACTTCAAATGGTTTTGACACCATATGGGTCATAGTTGACCGTCTCACCAAATCAGCTCACTTCTTACCTATCATAGAAACCGACAAGATTAGTACACTTGCTCGGTTGTATCTAAAGGATATTGTTTCTCGCCATGGGGTACCGATTTCTATCATATATGATCGTGACAGCTGATTCACCTCGAGATTCTGGCAAACACTCCAACAAGCTATGGGTACCCAATTGGACATTAGTACCGCCTACCATCCTCAAACAGATGGACAAACTGAAAGGATAATCCAAACCTTGGAAGACATTCTTAGAGCATGCGTGATCAATTTTGGAAAAGGTTGGGATAAGCACTTCCCTCTGCAGGGTTTTCTTACAATAATAGTTACCACGCAAGCATCAAAGCAGCTCCATTCGAAGCGCTCTATGGATGTAAATGTCGATCACCCATTTGTTGGGCAGAAGTTGGAGAGGTACAACTTACTGGCCCTGAAATTGTTCAAGAAACAACTGAGAATATAATGCAAATCAAGCAGCGCCTACAACCACCAAGAGATTGACAAAAGAGCTATGTTGATGTCAGGAGAAAACCCATGGAATTCCAAGTAGGAGACAGAGTTATGCTAAAGGTATCTCCTTGGAAAGGAATGGTCAGATTTAGCAAAAGAGGAAAACTCAAACCCCGATACGTAGGACCATTCAAAATTCTGAAAAGAGTTGGTCCAGTGGCATATAAACTCGAGCTTCCGGAAGAGCTCAGTCGGGTACATGATACCTTCCACGTGTCTAACCTTAAGAAATGCATATCCGATGAAACCCTTGTTGTTCCTCTAAAAGACATTCAGCTCAATGATAAACTTAGCTTCGTAGAAGAACCTGTTGAGATCATGGACAAGGAAGTCAAAAGGCTAAAACAAAGCCCCATTCCTATTGTCAAAGTTCGATGGAATCATAAGAAGAGAGGTGCTGAGTACACCTGGGAGCGCGAGGATGTAATGCGTACCAAATATCCTCACCTGTTCACCGAATTACCCACAACAACCTCTACGAGTTAAATCGCGGGACGCGGTTCTCTTCAGGGGTAGGTACTGTGAATTCCCAAAAATTTTCAAATGTCATTAACTATCTAATCATGAATAAAGCACGGATCTTGGAACTATAAAATTTTCTTGATATCGATTTCGGATATCAGTTGGCATGTGCATCGTAAGTGAATTAAAAGCTCAAAAACACACCGTTGTGACCCGATCAAAGTTACCTCGACTTCGTTATTTATATTTCTTTATTTTATGTATATAAATTATATAAAATATATATAATAAACTTTTATTTTATTTTATTTTCTTACCGGGCCTTTAGCCCAACCCGATCAACCTCAAATCTTTATTTCTTTTCTCCTTGGGCTCGTCCATCCGACCCGACCCAACACCCATACAAAACTATTTGGGCCTAGCCCGTTTACTCTTGGCCCATCGCACCCTTATTTTGGCATTTCATAAGTTTTGGCTGCAAATAATTTTTGGTACAAATTCTACGTTTATAGTGATCCCAACGTGAACCCAACACAACACAAAACAAAATCATCACCTTGGTCTTCTAACATATGCGTGTGCGTGTAGTAAAAGGGGAGACAAAGCAAAGCCAAGCCACCCTAACTACATATTTTATTTACCCTAAACACATTTTGACTTGCTTTGACTTCTTTATCCAAGGGATATTATGTCCCTCATGCAAAACTTGACTTGACCTTAGCAAAATCGTGCCCTAATCCCTGTTGAAATCGAAGCATGCTCAAGAGACATCTCACACATCATTTTCATCTCATCTTGGAAATAAAAACAAGTGAATAAAATAAATGAAAGACCATGCTTGTTCCTCCTTTATAAACAACCTCTAAGACTCACAAAACTCACAACAAAACTCACTTGAAATACTTCTCACATTACTCGTCCACTGTGGAAGGTAAGGAAGGAAAACGCGAGGGTCTTAGCCGTTTAGTTAGGTATAAGGAACGAGAGGAACACTTGAGTCGTTTGATCACGTTCACTTCTCTTTGAATCTCGTCACCACCCTTTGGGTGTTGTAAGTCCTTCCCGACTCACTTTCATTCCATTTTCTTGTTCTTTTCATTTAACATGTTTATTGGACCTTAAAGATCGATTGTATAAAATGTTTTGTAATATAACAAGTCACTAACACATTAAGAAACCAAATAGAAACGTTTCATATCAACTAAACTCATACATGAGACATATGTTATGTCATAAACCTTTGTTACACTTTTATCTTAAAACATGTTTCGCGTATAGACTTTTATAACATCACTTTGTTTTGGCAAACGAAACCATAACGACATGTTATACCAAGTTTACAACACAAGAAACGATCTAAACAACTCTTATAACTCGTCCCCATGTCGCGTTACCTTCTAAAACCAAACGAAACCCACATTGGGCCTTAAGGCCCAGTTACGTGAAACTCGTGGCCCATTCACCACTTACCCGGCCCAATGATGATAAAAATAAGCTCGTAAGCTAAAAATAAGCTATTTATAAGCTAGTGTGAAAGTTAAATGTGATAACTAAATTCGAAACCTATTTTTGGACTAGTATTGCAAAAACTATAGCTTTCGGGTCAATAATGTAAGTTTTGGAAAGTTAAAGGGTATAATTATAAGTTGTACGTGTGCATGGGAAAATTTCAGGGTAGATTTTGTAAATATGGAAAACTTGTTTTAGAGGTAAATAAAAGGTTTTGTGCCAAAAATGTAAACTTTGAAACTTGGAGGACTAAAAGTATAAATATGACTTTTTGGGACTAACTTTGTAAAAACAGTTTTCAAAAGGACCAAAATTGTAAATTCTGGATATTTTGAATGAGAAACATATTGGGGTATAAATTGTCATTTTTCCAAAGTATAAGGGCCAAACTCGTATATTTTATAACTTGAGGGTAAAAAGTGTAAATTTGGAAAAATGTTTAGAAAAATTGTAAACTTATAAAGGTTTCATAAAAACGAGTATTTTGACGACCTAGTGTTCATAACGAGAATTATTACGTCGATATCTAAAATAAACTTATATATATTTATAAGTATATACATATATGAAAACGTTATTCAAAATCGACATATCTTAAACATGAATAAACTAAAATTTTGGCAACATCGTTATTTTATAAATCGAAAACGGGGAACATTTCACTTATGTATAAGTGTGAACTTTTGAAGACTAAACAACTAAGCCGATATAGCACGTATTTTGAATTTGAACTTTAAGCACTATCCACACAATTGAAAACAACGCTAATATTGCTTTATTGATTTGTATATTCAATGCTTTATCAGTTGGTCGAGAACCAAGCGTTTATCAATATTGTGAGACTTGCCTTCTCGTTCTTAGGTTCCGGGTTGGAGCCACTGCTATATCACACTTGATCTCTTTGTGCTTTATCACTATCGCTAAGGTGAGTTCATAGCCTCGCTTTTACTTATATTTACAAACCCCGCGAGGGAGATACATGCTCTAAACTAGAATACAAGGTTTTTACAACTGTTCGCTACTTGATTATTGGTATTGCCTAAGTTATTAGCCGAAAGACCCCTGCATCATGGGGAGTAACGACCCCGTCTTGGTTATCGGAAATAACCGGGGCGCACCATATTTGAATTGCATTAGGTAATTGGCTATTACCTCCTTGGGGGCAAACTGTTATGTACACCTGTAATTCGGTGTATGCAGCTGAGTGTTGGTTGCATGAGCTTAGCGCATAATAATCTATGATTTTCTATGATAAGTTGTTAGTTTACAATTATCATGTTCTTGTATTCAACTGATTAACTATAAAACTATGGATTCACTCAACATTGTTGTTGACCTTTTAAGCATGTTATCTCAGGTAAAAATTGAAGAACATCTCTATGGCACGGAGCGGGCATTACAAGACCTTTTTACTGTGGTGTAAACATAACGTTATCATTTTTTACAAACTCATGAACTATCTTTTGTGTACCATCAAACACTATTTGGAAATGTTTTGTAACAAACTATGAGTTTTTCCTGAATGATAATAACTTTTAGAGTTAACTACATTTTTGGTCCTTGTGGTTGTATCTGGATTTTAATTTTGGTCCATTTGTTCAAAAAGTTACGATTTTAGTCCAAAATGCATAGTTTGGTTCCATTTTTGGTCTAATTTTTTAACGAAGTTAGTTCAGTTAGTTAAGTCTAATTGTAAAGTGGCAACATTAGTCCTTTAACCTAACGGTCGTTTGCAACGTTATTCTTTTATACCAAAGATCGTTTGCAACGTTAGTCCTTTCAGTTAGTTAGTCCTTTAAAAAAAATATTCCAAAAAAATGTTTTTTTGTCGAAATTTTTTTTCCAAAAAAATAATCCGATTTTTTTTTTTTTAAGAAAAAAAATTTCTATTTTTTTTAAGAAAAAAATTTTCAATTTTTTTTTCTAATAAAAATTTTCTTAAAAAATTCGAAAAAAAAAAATTCTAAAAAAAGTTTTTTTTGTCAAAACACTTTTTTTCCTAAAAACAATTCGGAAAAAAAATTTTAAAAATTTTCTAAATTTCTTTTTCTAAAATAAAATTAGAAAAAAATTCGAAAAAAATTTCGAAAAATATTCTAAAAAAATTTCTAAAAAAAATTCTAAAATTCTTAAAAATGTATATACATTATAAAAACGTATATACATTGCAAAAATGTGTGTAAAACATATATACATTTAAAAAAATATATATACCAGAGATCACACACGTTTTTGTTTTTAGAATTTAAAAAAAAAAAATTAGAAACTTTTTAGCATTGCCAATTTGCGATTTTTTGATATGGACTAAAAATTTTCTAAAAAAAATGGACTAAAACTATCATTTTGAAATGATTTTAGTCCATTTTTTAGAAAAGTGGAACTAGTACAAATTTTTTTAGAAAAGTGGAACCAAACTATCATTTTGATAAAAAAAGTTTTGATATGGTTTTAGTCTATTTTGATATGGGTTAGTACAAAATTTCTAAAAAAAATTCTTAAAAATATGTCTAAAACTTTTTTGATATGGTTTTATCCATTTATCAAAAAAAAAAAAAAAAATAGAATTTTTTTTTCTAAAAAAAAATTCTCAGATTATTTTTTTCGGAAAAAAAGTTTTTTTTAGAATATTTTTCGAATTTTATTTTAGAAAAAAAAAATTTTCTAAAATTTCCTTTTAGGAAAAAAAGTTTTTTTGTCAAAAAACTTTTTTTTAGAATTTTTTTCGAATTTTTTAAGAAAATTTTTATTAGAAAAAAAAAATTGAAATTTTTTTTCTTAAAAAAAATTGAAATTTTTTTTCTTAAAAAAAAAATTTCGAATTATTTTTTTTGGAAAAAAAGAATTCGACAAAAAAACTTTTTTTTCGAATTATTTTTTTTGGAAAAAAAAATCGACAAAAAAAAATTTCGAATTATTTTTTTAATTTTTTTTTAAGGATTAACTAACAAAAAGGACTAACGTTGCAAACGATCTTTGGTATAAAGGAATAACGTTGCAAACGACCGTTAGGTTAAAGGAGTAATGTTGCCACTTTACAATTAGACTTAACTAACTGAACTAACTTCGTTAAAAATTTGGACCAAAAGTGGAACCAAACTATGCATTTTGGACTAAAATCGCAACTTTTTGAACAAATGGACCAAAAGTGAAATCCAGGTACAACCACAAGGACCAAAAATGTAGTTAACTCTAACTTTTATTAAAACGTCTCTTTTGAGTTGTTTTCTATGATTATTGACTGTGATCCGTCAAGTAACACCCCAATTAGCCTTCTGCTGCTACGTTGATCTTTTGGGGGGTGTTACATAATATTCCAAGTACATCACATATGAACAAAGCCCATGAAAGCTCAAGGCTTTCACCCTTGTATTAAACGCCTAGCATACCTCATTCGGAGGGTGTGGAACTAGGTGTTAGTGTATGTGGTTCTCTCATTTGAGAATATACATCTCTACAAGTTCTCACCACGTCTCTCTCTCTCTCTACATTTCTCTCTCTAGCTTCTTTATACTAAATGCCTACTAAACCATGATTAGTGTGAATGATTCAACTATGTTAGAGACCTAACAATCCTCCCTCGCCGGCCTGGCGCTTTGCAGCTATCTTGACTTTTAAGCCAGACTTGGCGGCAGCCTTGGCTTCAGCATTGAGCTTTTTCTTCACCTATTCGGCCAAGATTTTTGGATTGGCCACCTCCACCTTGTTTAGAATGTCATTCTTTTGGGAACCGCCTCTTTTGTTTCAGCTAGGGAGGGGGTCATGTGACGCATATGTGCCTTTTCTTCGGAATAAACATCCCCTTTGGTCATCTTTGTGCCTTTCCGTACTAGTAGGAATAAGAACTCGGGCATGGTAATAATTGCATGAATAAAATAGTTGGTTAGTTCGAGATGCAAGTATATCATAAAAAAACAAGGGGTTATAAGACAAGGGTTTTTACCTTGTACCTCGGTATCTATCAGAATTAGCTTAAAACCGGGATACATCCATTTGTTCGTAACTCCCGTGACATATAGAAGGCCAACCGGAGGTTTCCAAAGCTCAATCACCTTGGCACTTAACTTAGCCACATCTTATTTGTTATACCCGTAGGTAGGAGCAGGATCGGAAATGTCTGTTTCATGGTGTTTCCATGCCATGGAAAATGCAATGGCCCTTTGGCCACTTAAAAAAACTTATCTTTCCAACCCTTCAACCCGGTAAGTATCTCTTAAAAACAAACATTGTTGTTCTTGCCCATTCGGCGTTTAAACGAAAACCAGTAGCCTTGTTTACCTAACTAATGAACAACGTGAAAGGGTGTAATCGTAGGTTTTATGTTCAGAGCCCGACAATATATCTCAAAAAGGGTATGTGCGGTTCAAACCTATCGGAACTAACTGGGAACTATGCACATTATAATATCTAATGATGCCTAAAAGAATGGTAGAAAAGGGTACCTTGAGGCCCCTTGTACAAAATATTGAAAGTATAATCCTATGGCATCCTCCGGTAACCGATTCATGGTCATACCGACAGCGGGCATGCGCAGATGTAGGTCCGACGGAATACCAAATTATTTAGTGGCCCAGGAAAGTTCCACCTCGTCCATTTTGGACACATAAATTTTACATCAAACTTAGGTTGGACAGCCTCCTCCTCTATGTTATGGACAACCTCCTCCTCTACGTTATGTTCCTCTGACATCTCGGGAAGCCGATGGGGGGGGGGGGGGTATAACCGAATGAAAAGTGTTAGGAAAGAAATACGGACGTACCTGAATTGACGAAATGCAGAGAAATTCTAGATCTTTCGAGCGAGAGCAATTGAGAGAAATAAAAGTGGTTAAAATGAGTGGGAAGAGGTATTTATAGGGGAAATTAGGAAGTGCGAAACTTCTCGTCATATCAGACGCTGACGTTGCACCGTATCAGCCATAAGATGAGTGTACCTTGACACGCGTTAAAAATCTCAACTCCCAATGTTAAAAGACGGCATATTTTAACCTAAGGTAATTATATTTTTTGCCTTTTGCTCTTAATGATTGGCCCATTAAGGCCCAACGTGTCAAGTGCTTCGGACGCGCGAAAATAAAATTTTGGAAAAATGAGTTAAATATTACACCGTCAGTCTGCTACGAATAATGCAATACTAGAGGGACATGTTGACATATATGCCTGAATGACCCACACCAAGCAACAGACGCTACACGTGTCCGAAGGACACTCACCAAAGAACTAAAGGCGTGCATCCCATTTATCCGGATACATCTCTTTACCCGGCAGTCCATTGCAAGAACTAGATTGCGCCGCCTAACCCGGATTTCACGGAATTGTGTCCCCCACGTGACCTGACACCTGGCACGTAGGCTAGGTGTAGCTTAACATGCTCCTTCTCAAGATAAGACAGGTATGATGGCTGAGATAGTATAAATAACCTCACTTTATTTATTGCAAAACTAACTCAATTCATATGCATTTACTCTGTCATTTATTATCTTGCCTTTCGGTATAATACTACATACTTATTCTTACGCCAAAACTTGATCCTGTGATAAAATTCAAAACGAAGCTAACACGTGTTTTTCAAAGGCTTGAAAGACGTTGCTTCATATAGTCTGAAGATACTTACACGTGCTTTACCCGAAGAGCAAACTTTTATTTTCAACACAGACCTTCATTTGAACTGAACTTAGAAAAGTGTAGCATTTTATTTGTGGGTCAAGAGTGGTCCCGTTAAAGAAGGAAAAAATTATATGATAAGAGATGGTGTATGAATAAACCGTGGGGACAAAGTGACAGTATATGTAATGCTGGATCAACATAAATCATAAATGGTCTTTATTTTTGAAGACATATTGGACCATGATGTCTTGAAGGGCCTAAACACTTGACATATGTCCTTATCTTATTCGTTGAAGGGTGAGTTGGTCATGTAGTTTCAGAATAAACAATGATCACCATTCAAGGGATTGTAAACATTTTGTTATTAAGGTGGGAAATATGATTATGCAAAAACATCTAGCTTTTCATTTCTTCAAATACCAATGTATACACTTTTCGTCTGGTTAACTAGTTTAGGGATGGCAATGGGTGAAAAAAACCCGCAACCTGCGGGTACCCGCACATAAATGGGTGGGTAAAATCATTAATTTTCACCCACGGGTGGGTCGTGGGTGAAATCTTGTACCCATCAGTGGGTGGCGGGTGGGTGACGGGTGAGGCATACTCATTGCGGGTAAACCCATGACACCCATTTAAAATACCCACGGGGTATACCCTTCAAAATACCTGTGGGAGCAACCATAAACCCATGTTAAAAATAATTATACTAATTAAAATATGTATGATTTTGCATGGTATACATTTAATAGTTACCAAGTCTCAAGAAAACACATTAACCTAAAAGTTTGTTTGAGTTTCAAGACTAAAAAGAGAATATGCAAGATCAGATGATCAAAGTTGTATACATGTGATTTGGTGCAATGATATTTAATTTCTGCTTTCAGACATGTGTTTAAGTATTTTGTGAACTTGGTATTTGGCAAATTGATTGGTGTCTTGTTATGCAATTTCATAATTATTTTTCATATCATGGTTTTGTAGTTTTGTTGCGTTACACTAGCCCATGGGTTTACCCGTGGGCAGTAAATACCCGCGGGCATGGGCATGGGTAGAAAATTATACCCATTGGCGGGTGACGGGTGGGTGATGGGTGAGAAAAAAACTATGTGGGTGGGTGACGAGTTAGAGGTACCCGTGCCCATTACCCACGGGTGCCATCCCTAAACTAGTTCATAGAATTTATTTTTGCCTTCTCGAAGAATGAAATGTAACATTGATAGTATTGAATATTTAGTTCTGAGATACTTAACTTGTATAACGGATTCTTAGAACTTTATAACTAGCACCATATTGTGCATTGCAGTGTTCAATTGCATATACGCTTACAAACTTATACAATATTTATGCAATATTAGTGGGTGTCTTTGAAATAAATAAAGTTATGTACTATTCGCTTTACGGACTGAAATTTCCCCAAATAATGGAAGTGGGCATGATACCAAATTTGACATCTATCAAGTTGATCAGCTTTAAAACTTATTATATCTCTATATAGAAATTTTAAAATGATACGGAGTATTATATAATAAAAGAATTTGTACAATTGTGAATAAACTATGGCGCGTATATTGTTTTTTATTTTACATTTTAATGTTTATATGATACAAGGTTTTTAGCCCGCGCTTCGCAGCGGGATGTTTGCATACAAAAATATTATTTAACGTTCGAGCTAAATGTGTTACTATTAGATATGTTTAGCATTTTAAGCGTGAAAAAAATAATTAAGCGGTTACGAATTTACAAAAAAACATGCTATCAAGTCTTCGTTGCGTTGCGTTTTATATAGATCTTCTTAATTAAATATGATAGAGTGTTGTTATTTAACAACCGTTAAGTAACAGCCGTTAGTAGGACTATTTGGGTAACGAACATCTAACATAAAGGACCAATTTTGTAAATTTTTTTAACATCGTTAGTCCCTACAGGACCTATTTTGCAACGCAAGTTAAACCTCACGGACTCTTGTCGCATTTTTGGTTTTTTTTAAAAAAAAAAAAAAAAAAAAAAAAAAAAAAAAAAAACAACTAACGACTGTTAGTAGATAACGGATGTTAACTAACGACCGTTAGTACTGTACATTCTACTGTTCATCGAGGCCCCTAGCAAAAAAAAGAGTGCCCCTAGCAATCTTGCATGCATAGTTTATGCATACAGTACAGTAGGCATTGGTTGATGGGTGTGCCGTTAGCAGAAAAAGGAGTGGCATGAAGCATGTTCATCCAGGCCCCTAGCAAAAAAAAGGATTGGCCCTAGCAATCCTCCAGGCATAGTTTATGCATAAAGTACATTAGCCTTTGCTTTGTGGGTGTGCCTCTAGCAGGAAAAGGAGTGGCATGAAGTAACATTCATAAATGTACTTTAGAGTAATTACAGTTGCGCGTTTTTACTAGTTACAATGATATTTTATATTGGGGAAGGATATGGCGGCACCCCACAAAACACAAGCCAGGCACCCCATAGGCCATGGGCATCCGTCCGTACGCTGCGCAGTACCCTTTTTCCTTTTTTTATTTTATTTATTTTTTATTTTATTTAATTTAATTGTGTAGTGTTTATTTTGTGTGGTATATTTAATTTATGTAGTGTTTTTATATGTATAGTGTATTTATTTGTGTGGTATATTTAATTTGTGTAGTGTTTTTATATGTATAGTGTATTTATTTGTGTAGTGTTTTTATATGTAGAGTATTTATTTGTGTATTGTTTTCATTTAATTAAACAATAACAATAAAATATTTTATAAACTTTTTTTACGTTACTTTTTATAAACTTTTCTTTATAAATTTTTTATAAACTTTTATTATAAATTTTTTATAAACTTTTTATAAACTTTTTTTTATAAACTTTTTTTTATAAATTTTTTATAAATTTTTTATAAACTTTTTTTATAAATTTTTTATAAACCTTTTTTATAAATTTTTTATAAAAAAAGTTTATAAAAAATTTATAAGAAATTTATAAAAAATTTATAAAAAAAGTTTATAAAATATTTATAAAAAAAGTTTATAAAAAAAAGTTTATAAAAAGTAACGTAAAATAAATACCATATAAACAATTAAAAACACTATACATATAAAAACACTACACAAATAAATACACTATACATATACCCAAACACTACACAATTAAATTAAAAAATAAAAAATAAAAAATAAAAAGAATTACAGCCGCATGTGGGGGGGGACCCACAGCCGCCGCATGTGAGAGAGAGAAACAGCAAAAAGGGTACCTGCGCATGGTGGGCCCCATAGTCTATGGGGTGCATGCGTAACACAACCCTTTATATTATAACGTATAAAATTGTTGGTCACACATACACCCAGAGACATGTGATTTAGTGTACAAGTTTATAATTAATTGGTAAGATTGTCCCTAAAAGTAGAGTTTTTTTTTAGTTGCTCTTAATGAACCGTTAAAAGAAGCAAGGTGAGACTAGTCGTTTGGTGTTGGCATAATGGCGCGCATCATGTGGCTATATGAGAAGCTTGTGACGATTTTGGAGGAATCTCACATCGCAACTGTAACACCCCAACCTGACAAGGGTCCGAATGTCACAATATGAAGTCATATCTGTTGGATCGATATACTTTAATCAAACTAAACTAGCTTGTTAAGGTTTAATAACCTCGGATAAATCCTAAGTTATTAACAAAGAAACACTGAGCAATCTTTATTAAGTACGCGGAATTTACTTAACAAAGCTAAGAAGAAAACTTTATTAACAAACTCTAAATCTGCTTATTATGCAGATACTCTAATACAACTCTAAGATATTCGAACTTTTCTCTAAACTCTTAATTCGTAAACTCTAAAACTCTTTTTCTGAAATCGTACTTCTAATGCCAATCTAGGAGTCCTTTTATAGGCTCAAGGATATCCTAGTCGGTTTACAATTGATAACCTTGTACGACAAGTAATCTAAACATGGAATACAATACTTTCCATAAACTAATATAACAGATCTTCTGTCCTAGCAGTACTTTGACTTCACCTTGCAGTACTTTGACTTTATCTTTAGCAGTACGTTGACTATTTGACTTCTTCCAGTACTTTGCAGCTTACAGTACTTTCATATCTTCAGTACTTTGATATCTTCAGCACTTTCATATCCCAACAATCCTCCCCTAACTTGAATTCTACTTGCTTGACTTCAAGTTCCTTTGTGAATATATCTTTAACAGCTTTATCTTTTAAAATGGATTGTTCTTTAGTCTTTAGATTATATCTCTGTAGAATCTTGTGCTTTTGTCAAAGTATCTCTTAGAATTGTTTTCATCACAGCAGCATTCAGCAATCTCCATCTTTTCAGCAACACAGCAACATATGACAATGTGTACAATAATTTAAGTTTAAGTTGCATACTATTCTCATCACATCTAAGTGAATCATTGAAAATTCAATGGATTTAGAACTTTTTACCAAAGCCATTATCTTTGGAGTAGCCAAATGTTTTGGTGTGTAAGACCATGGTACATTGATAACCATATGATTTTTAGCAAACCACCAGCTATCAACAGATTTGTTTTGTCTTTACCAAAAGCTGTACCCTTCTGGACTAGTTAGTTCTTTTATCTAATGGTGAACTAATTACCAATAATGGTTTTTCCACTGCCTTTACCACAAGCCATTTCTTGTGGGCTAGCCAACTCTTCACATTACTGATATGGTGAGTTGATGACCATCCAACTTATTAGCAAGTTGTTAACTAAAAACGGATTTGATGTATCTTTACCAGAGCCGTTTGCTCATGGATTAGTCAATCCTTTTGTAACCATGGTGGATTGATAACCTATTGATGTTATCATCACAAAAACCATTTATTCAACCTTTATATCAGAAAATATTTATTATTTAGCAAAAGGTTTCTTCTAAAAAATTCATTTAACTGGTTTAATTCAGCAAACAGTACTTTGGTGAAAGTACTGTCTGACTAGCAGTACTTTGAATAAAAGTACTGATATATCAAAAAGTATTTATTCAAAAATCATACCAGTTATAGATCATTCTCAGCAATGGTAGTCCAGTCTATAAGCAAATTGATAACCATGCAAGCAATTTCATCAGCCTCTTCTACTTCCAATCCATGCTCTAGCATTCTTCTCATGAGCTCAACAGTAAGAGGATATCTTCTTTCTGCAAACATGTGAATCATTGTTCCATTTTCTAGCTCCAAAACATGAACTCCAGATTCTTCAAAGAATCTCCAGCAAACTATCTCCCAGTTTTCTTGATCCTTCCAAATATCATCAGTACTCTTTTCATCAGTTTCCCACATGGTTATGAGATCCCCTTGTAAAACCAATCCAATCCCTTCTAATGAATTTTCTTCAAAATAAGTTTTCACAGCATGATATAAGTAGAATAGATCTACTCTGTCTATGATATGCAGCAAATCCCATAGCCTTTTAAAAACTCTGAAACTTTTATCTTCTTTGTGAAAAACCATGTAATCTCCATTCTTAGATTTCTCAACTTTGAAAGCACTGATCTTTGATCTGTTCATCTTCATGTCATTATCTTCATCTGTATAATCAAAATCTACCACTCTGAGATAATTCTTCAATTCATCACTAGTCTCAGATCTTAATTCAACCTTCTCTTTCTTTGAAAACTGAACATCTGTAGCTTCAGTTCTTCTTTTTCTCTTTAAGCTTTTCTTCCTTTCAGCTTCAGTCCAAAAAGCTTCTTCTCTAAAATCTTTAATGCCTGCAACATCTTTCTTATAAGCTTCTCTCTCAGCATCATATAATCTCTTCATATCCACATAATTTAGCTTTTGCAATCCTTTAAATCCTCTGCTTTTTAAGTATGCCATCATTGCATTCCTTTCTTTAGCCAAATTAGGTCTTCGAGACATGAATCTAACAGGTGTTGGAGACTGTAAAGGTTCAGCAGCTTCAGCATCCAATTCATCTTGTACCTTTTGAGCTGCTTCTCTATTTAAAGCTTCTTGAGCTTCTTGTTCTTCTCTATCTTTAGCATCTAACTCTTCTTGAACTTTTCTAGATGCAGCTTCATTCCTTGCAACTTCAAATGCTCTAAGTTCTGCCAAAGTAAGTTTCTTTTTCTTAACTTCAACCAAAATACCTTTTCCCTTGTCTTTTGGATCAATTGCAGGTTGATCAGTTCTTGGTTGTTCTTCTTCTTGTGCTTCTCTAATAGTAACACCTCCTCTTGGTTGTGACAGATCAAGAATTGTAGCAACTAATTCATCATCACTTGGTGAATGAATAGGTTTAAATCTAGGTTCCTCCTCTTCCTCTATAACAACTGTAGAAGGACCAGCTTCTTCTTCAAAATTCAAAACCCTTGGAGTTATTGGTGTTATAATCTCTGGCCTAGATGTATCATGAAACTCAGTACTTTGATGTTCAGTACTTTGATCATCAGTACCTTGAACTTGTACTTCTTCTTCTTGTTCCTCTGAAATAATCTTTTCTGCAGAGCTTATAGAGTCTTTCTTCTTTGTAATATCTTCTTCAGATTCTTTTGTCTTCATAACATCTTCTTTTGTCTTCATAACATCTTCTTTCAAATTTTCTTTGTCTAAATTCCTCCCCAAGTTGACAGAAGATGATTTAGGAACCGTCTTTCTTTTCAATTCCTTACGAAGTACTTTTCGACGTTTATTCTCCTCCTTTACCCATAAGTTGAAACCTTGAATATAGGGTTTAACAAAATTTCTTAACCAGAAGTAGTTTCGCTTTAACTTCCTAATAGTTTTAGCTTGTCGCTCAACAGTCTTGTTCAACCTAGCAAGCGCCTTTGTCAAAGCATAGTTATCCATAGTTAAACCTTCACGAGGTATAGAATGAGCATCACCTTGAACTTGTGAATGTTCCTCTGAACCAGAAACAAATGGTTGAGGAGATGGAGTAGGTGTTCTCTCAATCTCTGTTTGAACCTCAGGACTTGGAGAAACATCACCCTGTAAAGATGCAGTACCTTCACGAGAAGCAGTACTTGCAGATGCAGTACCTTGTGAGGCAGCACTTTGTGAAGCAGTACCCTGTGCAGAAGCAGTACCTTCACTTTCTTCATTCTCTTCAGCACGTACAGCTTGAACAACTTCCATCATGGAAGTAGTTAAGGGAATATCTCCACTTCTGAACAAATCACTGCGCCTAGCCATGAATGTATAGATTTTGGCTTGTTGCACAATAACAGGTAGTAAAGCAGCAGGTTTAGGAATATCAGCCAATTGCTTGTTTAGAAAAACCTGTATAAATCTTGGGTACATCAACCAAGGTGCTCCAGATGATATATGCGATAGCATCCCATCCAAAATAAGCCGTGAAAAGTTAAATACTCTGTCCGTAGCTAAACCAACCACTGCAGATGCAATATTTGAACCAAACTGCTCCCAAGAAGTGCTTTTAGAACTTATGCAATGGAGCAAGACATGGATCAAAAACTTCCATTGAGGACAGAATAAGGCCTTCTTAAAAGTTTGTTCAGTCAAAGAACCTTCATAACCCAGATTGCGAAAAGTATCCCAAATCAATTGCTTGTCAAATCTAATAGCCCCATCTTCATCTTCAAATAATAAATCTGCACGAATAGATGCTTCTGTGATCTTGATAGTGCGACCAGCAACAGTTGATCTAATATAGTATTCATCCTCCTCCATATTGTCTCTAGCATTAGCCCAAAATTCTTGAATCCATGGTTCAATTATATCCGGCTCCACTAAAAGAGCATAACTAATAGGCGACCCAATAAGATAATCAATAATATCATAAAAAGCCACATTTGCCTCGGTCTTATCCAAATTAGCCACCATATTGTGCTTCGAAACAGTTAAACGATTCACCATTGTTGAAAGAGTGAGCACAATAGAAAGATTGTATCGAATAATAAAGAGATGGTAATTGGAAGTTATGTTTGGAAAAGATATGTAGTAATAATATGAGAGGGAAAATCGGAAAGTAGTTATTTATAGGTGAGATTTGAAAAATCACAGCCTAAATAACAAAGTTACCGTTATTACCAATTACCCATCAATATTACCGTTGGAACAGTACTTTAATACGACAAACAGTACTTTCCACATAAGCAGTACTTTCCCAAGCAGTACTTTCCCAAGCAGTACTTTCAGGAAATACAGTACTTTGCCAAATGCCTTCATAAAAACTAAGTATAAACTAACATCCTCCCCTCAAGCAATACACAGGACTATATCTAACACCTTATAGTCCTCCCCTTAAACATAGCTTAGTAGTTAATCATTCCAATGCTCACGACCAAGTGATTGAATCGTGACACATCAAAACCTTTGGTGAGTAGATCAGCTACATTGTCATCCGTGTGAACTTTAACCACATTAATGAGCCTATGCTCATAACAGTCTCTGATAAAGTGATGCCGAATCTGAATATGCTTTGTCTTGGAATGATACACAGGATTCTTCACAATACAAATAGTACTCTCATTATCAATATTGATAGGAGTATTCTTAAAGTTGAACCCATAATCCAATAGTTGATTCTGCATCCACAAAACTTGACCACAACAACTTGCAGCAGCTACATATTCAGCTTCAGTAGATGATGTTGCTGCAATTGTCTGCTTCTTGCATTGCCATGAAACTAACCTTCTTCCAAGATATTGGCATCCACCAGTTGTGGATCTTCTATCATAGTTATCACCTGCATAGTCACTATCTGAAAAAGCTTCTAAGTGAAAAGGTGACTCTTTAGGATACCACAACCCCAACTTAGGTTGTTGTTTCAAATAACAGAATATTCTCTTGACAGCATTCAGGTGAGAGATCTTTGGTGAAACTTGATATCTGGCACATAAACAAACTGCAAACATGATATCAGGCCTTGATGCAGTAAGATACATAAGAGAGCCAATCATAGATCTGTATAACTTGACTTCAACAGGCTGTCCATCTTCATCTTTTCCCAATGAATTGATAGATTTAATAGGTGTAGTAACAGCCTTCATATCAGCAAAATTAAACTTCTTAAGTATATCTGTAACATACTTGTCTTGACTAATAAAAATCCCTTCCTTGGACTGCTTAACCTGAAGTCCTAAAAAGAATGTTAACTCTCCCATTGAACTCATTTGAAATTCCTTCTGCATCAGCTGCTCAAACTCCTTAACCATAGACTGTTTGGTAGCCCCAAAGATAATATCATCAACATACACTTGAACTAACATGATATCCTTCTTGTCTCTCTTGATAAACAAAGTCTTGTCAATAGCTCCTCTTCTGTATCCATGTTTTAATAAGAATGTAGAGAGCCTCTCATACCAAGCTCTAGGTGCCTGATGAAGACCATATAAAGCCTTAACCACCTTATAGACTTTGTTAGGATGCTTAGGATCTTCAAAACCTGGAGGTTGTTTCACATACACCTCTTCTGTAATAGTGCCATAAAGAAATGCACTCTTGACATCCATCTGATAGACTTGAAAACCCATATAAGAAGCAAAAGCAAGAAAGATTCTAATAGCTTCAATCCTTGCCACAGGAGCAAAAACCTCATCATAATCTACCCCTTCTTCCTGTCTATAACCCTGAGCAACTAACCTTGCCTTGTTCTTGATAACATTGCCTCTTTCATCTCTTTTAACTCTAAAGACCCATCTTGTTCCAATAACTCTCTTCCCATCTGGAAGATCACATAAAACCCAAACCTCTTGAAGTTTAAATTGAAGAAGTTCTTCCTGCATAGCTTCGACCCAGCTCTCTTTAGTCAAAGCTTGAGCAATATTCTTGGGTTCCTCTTGAGAGATGAAACAAGTAAATAAGCAGGTTTGATGGTCCTTATGATTGAGCCTGTTTTGTTTATACACAAAGCTAAGTAAAGCATTATGAGGTTTTGTGAAACCCTTAGCTTTGTGTCTTGTCATAACTCCAGAAGTAGAAGGACCAATGATTTGATCAGTTGGATGATTCTTATGAATTCGTAAGATTGGCGACTGTGGAACTTCATATGTATCATCTAAGTTAGTATAATCAGCACCTTCATTGGAATTTGTGAAAATACCTTCATCTTCAAGCTCATCATCAGTTTCTTCTAACTCAGGCATGGTAGGATCATCCAAATCATCTAAAGTACTGACAACTGGTGCAGCAGTACTTTGGTTGAAAGTACTGTCCAAAGTACTGTAAGAGTACTCGACAGTCTTGTTCTTCTTCTTTGCCTCTTCATAAGCTCTCCTTTGTTCATCAGTGTAAGAATGTGCTAATACATCTTGAAGAAGCATCTGATTAAGTTCCTCTTGAATAGATTGATCCTCAGCAGATAATGAGGATTGTGGTGCAACAGTACTTTGTTTTGGCGAATCAGTACTTTGCTTAGGAACATCAGTACTTTGTTTTGGACTCATAGGATCTTTATCAGGAATAGCATCAGGTCTAAGATGAATATCATGAACAACATATTGAATATCTTCTTCATTATGCAAAGGTTGATTTTCTTCTCTAACAGGTACATAATTCATTGAAGGAGATAAAATCTCAAGATCAAACATCCAATCAGGACCCTTCCCTTTCTCATTGTCTTGATCCTCTAAAAACTCAACATGAAGACAATCTTGAATCTTCTTAGTAACTCTGTTGTAGACTCTAAATCCTTTACTGTTAGTGCAATATCCCAATAAGTAACCTTCTTCAGACTTGCCATCAAACTTCCCTAGATTATCAATGGTGTTCAAAATAGTAAGAGGGCATCCAAAAGGCTTCATAAAACGAATGTTGGGTTTATTGCCCATCAGCAATTCATAGGGTGTCTTCATCTGTGGTTTTGTGACAGAAACCCTGTTGAGTACATAACATGCAGTACTTACAGCTTCTGCCCAAAATTGAATAGGGAGATGAGAATCAGCTAACATGGTCCTTGCAGCTTCAATCAAGGTTCTATTTTTCCTCTCTGCAACACCATTTTGCTGTGGTGTTCTAGCAATACTAAACTCCCTTTTTATGCCTTTATTTGCACAAAAGTCATCCATAGGTTTGTTCTTGAATTCAGTTCCATTATCACATCTAATACCTCTAACCTTGAGTCTTAATTGGTTTTCTAGTGCTATTATAAGAGTTTGAATAGCATCAAAGGTATCATCCTTAAAGCCCAAAAAGAAAACCCAACTGAATCTACTACAATCATCAGTAACAACCAAACAGTACTTCTTTTTATTTAAACTTGCCACAGAGACAGGTCCAAATAAATCCATGTGTAATAGCTCCAATGGTTCTCTAATATTTCTTTCATCAAGCTTCTTGCAGGAAGCTTTGTGTTGTTTACCCTTCTTGCATGCCAAACAGGATTGATCATTCCTGTAAGTCTTTGAAGGTAAACCTCTAACTAAATTTCCTTTGACCAATTTGTTGATGTTCTTTAAATTCACATGGCCCAATCTTCTATGCCATTGATGTGCCTCTTCAGATGTTGCTTTAGCCACCAAGCATGTGGCTCTTCCATAAGAATGTAGACTCTTCATGTCTAAACTATACACATCATTTGTCCTTGGTACCCTTAGTACTACCAAGTCATCATCAACAGGTTTGAAGTCAGAAGAAAGGATAAGACATTCTGTGTCAGTGAATAACACAGGATGCTCTTTATCACAAATTTGAGATACTGACAATAAGTTGAACTTTAGCTCCTTCACATATCTGACATTCTCAAAATCAATTCTCCCAGCTTTAATTGTTCCTTTCCCTGTAATCCTTCCTCCATTGGGATCATTCCCAAATGCAACTTTACCGCCACTAATAATTCTAAAATCAGACAGGATCTCTTTATCACCTGTCATACTTCCAGAGCAACCACTATCCACAATAAGATGATCTTTAAGCTCCTCTTCTGGGTTGCCCTGCACATAAAGAAAAGAGTTAGAAACTTTTAGGAACCCAAGCCATTACTGACTTGTGTTCCCCTTGAGAAGTTACAAACTCAAATTCTTTGAGTATGTAATTCTCACTATCTCTCAGATTATGATCCAAAATTATCTTTTGATGTTTAGCATGTGGATTTTCAAAACTCTCTGGTTTTTCAACATAAATTTCTTTCACCAGATTATTAGCCTTTTCTCTTGACACAAAAACATCTGATTCACTTTTTGTTGAACGTCTTGTATGTCTCCCAGCAGTTCTTTCCCTTTTAACCCATTCAGTTTTAACAGGAGGTTCTTGTGATCTAGATCCCCTATATGAACTGTGATAACTTCTAGGTTGATAATGAGATTTCCTAGAATTTCTATCCCAAGTATGGTTTTCAGTACCTTGTCTCTGAGCAGTACTTTGGAAAGTACTGTGAGATACTGAAGGTTTTCTCTGATGTGGGTATCTATGATCTGGTGAGAAGTTTCTGTGATTAACCCTATTAGAATTAGTCCAAACTGGTTTGTGCTCTCTAGGTTTCTGATTGTAAGACTTATTCCTTGAAAACTTGTTTAGATATTCTGAGTGTTTATCACAATCTTTGATTAAGTGATTAGGACTATAACACACAAAACACAGTTTTTGACCCATATGTCCAAAGTGATTTCTTCTATGTCTATGCCCAAAATTGTTTTGCCTTCTTGAGGACTGATAAAATTTGTTTTGACCAAAATTATCCCAAAAAGGTTTAGCAGTACTGTTTTGAAAAGGTTTTGCAGAAGGTACTGCTTGTTGAGCAGTACTTTGATTTAAAGGTACTGCTGGATTTTGAACATTGTTTTCAACAGTTTCTTTGGGTTTCTCAGATCTAGATTTAGCAATTAGCTTATTCCTAAACTCTAGACTATCTACTCCATAACGAGAAACATCAGGCCTAGAGGGGTGATGACTAATGGGATGAGGAACAACATGATAACCATTGTCTTTTTTATATTCAGGAGGTGGTTCACTTACTGAGCCCTCATTACTAGATGAATCTAAATAGTTAATGAGCTCATCATCACTAGTGGTTATGTCCTCACCATCATCCTGATCACTAGGTTGGTTTTCATCTATGTTACTAAAGTCCATTCCAAATCCTAAGCCTGTTCTAATGTAAGCCCTTCTCTGTTTTTCAACATACTGAACATGGTGAGTCACTTACCTTTGATTTGACATTTTAACGACTTTAACTCTTTAATTGATTCCTTTCTCTACTAAACAATCGATTCAAACGACGAACCCCTCTCAGACCGAACAGGGTACAAGTCATACAACTTTTTGTCTCTTCCCGAATGTAATCTTGTCCGAATCCTAAACCTTACCTGAAATCATTGTATCTACTTTTGGTTGGATCACTAGTCCTACTACCACTCCTGTATTGGTGATCACTACTACTCGAGTAATTGATAAATCTAAGTAGATCATTACTCCCGAGTCATTCACTTGGTGGAGGACTTATATTTTTTCTGTTACCAATAGTACAACAAGGAGTAGGGTAATCAGTAGTGGGGAGATCCGGACTACAAAGAGCAATACCTCATCTATCAGATCTCAAATCCTTATTCGATTAACGATTTAGATCTAGACTCTTTGGGTTTCTTTGACAACTTTTGTTACAAGTTTTAGGTCGTCATGGAAATTTAGTTTCATGACGAGTTGTTCGTCATGGAAGACGTTTTGGAAAAGTTTTGTCATGACGATTTGGAAAAACCCTATTAAAACCAGTTTTGTTTAAAATAGTCAGGAGTTCTTCCGTTTTGTTAAAACCCGTATCTGTATCTTCTTTAGTGAAACCTGTATACCCAGTTTTTGACACAAAACACACAATATCAGGATTAGTGAATTAGTTTCTAACACTATTTGTGAGTCTTATAGATTTGTTCAAAAGTTCCTTATTCAGAATGTTAGTCTTTGGATCTCTCGTGTTTGGTCAAACCTGATTAAGATTATCCCAATTAGTGTCTTTGAAGAGTGGTCTAGTATCTATGGGTGTAGTCTCTTTTGGAAGTCATAGAGTGTCATGAAAGGTTTCATGACGAGTCTCTGTTCCATGACTTTTGGTATGAACCCTATCTTTAAGATCCTTTAGAGTAATAGTTGGATCTTCAATAGTGTCAAGTATATCC
>BPTQ01000006.1:204010242-204062058 GCA_019973895.1 Chrysanthemum seticuspe | reverse complement strand
TAATTGGAATTCTGAGTGAGGTGATTGAGGGTTGTGGAACAGCTTCAGTCGACATCTTGAAAATTGTAGGGTTTCTTCCTAGTCAGAGTTTCCACACAAGCTCTGATACCACTTGTTGGATCGATATACTTTAATCAAACTAAACTAGCTTGTTAAGGTTTAATAACCTCGGATAAATCCTAAGTTATTAACAAAGAAACACTGAGCAATCTTTATTAAGTACGCGGAATTTACTTAACAAAGCTAAGAAGAAAACTTTATTAACAAACTCTAAATCTGCTTATTATGCAGATACTCTAATACAACTCTAAGATATTCGAACTTTTCTCTAAACTCTTAATTCGTAAACTCTAAAACTCTTTTTCTGAAATCGTACTTCTAATGCCAATCTAGGAGTCCTTTTATAGGCTCAAGGATATCCTAGTCGGTTTACAATTGATAACCTTGTACGACAAGTAATCTAAACATGGAATACAATACTTTCCATAAACTAATATAACAGATCTTCTGTCCTAGCAGTACTTTGACTTCACCTTGCAGTACTTTGACTTTATCTTTAGCAGTACGTTGACTATTTGACTTCTTCCAGTACTTTGCAGCTTACAGTACTTTCATATCTTCAGTACTTTGATATCTTCAGCACTTTCATATCCCAACAATATCAGAACACACTAATAAAAAATGCAAGCGGAAGTCTTATTAAATAAAATATCAAATCATACAAACGAATGACTTACGAAGGAAAGTACATAATCCAATATGTTTAAAAGATACGAAATATCAAAACAAATGCTCTTCCAAAAGAATCCAAAGACAAATAAGGGAAACTAGGGTCGGTTCACTCAAATGCTCCTACTCTCAGCCCATCAAAGCCAAACATCCCACTTGGTACCTACCACATGGAAAGAAATGCGGCTGAGCTTAAAAAGCCCAGTGAATAGATATAACAAAACAAAAGCTAAACAAAATCAAAAATACAAAACGAAACAAAGGAGGCTGATAACAAAGTTATAGTGAATGAGCACAATGAGTATATGAGTCAATGAAGAACCTTCATAACACAATATTAACAGATAACCAGAAGAACATAAATCAAAGGAGACCA
Organism: Chrysanthemum seticuspe; assembly: GCA_019973895.1. NCBI lineage: Eukaryota > Viridiplantae > Streptophyta > Magnoliopsida > Asterales > Asteraceae > Chrysanthemum > Chrysanthemum seticuspe. The sequence continues at coordinate 204,060,953 of BPTQ01000006.1, read as the reverse complement.
AAGCAAAGCCTTGCATCAGGGAACACATATCTAAGCATACATAAAATAACCAAACATACCGATATCAGACTTAAACGAATAGGAGTTGATAAACAGTATTATAAACATACCGATCTTATTTTGTTAGGTTGGGCTTTTATTTGTGATAATTTTGGACTTGGTTTTCATGGTGTATCCAAATATATAACATAAGGACCATTCATGAAATATTGAAAATTTAAAGGACCAAAGGTGTAATTTTGAAATTGGAATGTATAATGGGTAAATGGGGTAAATGAAGGTTATTTTGTGTAAATTATGGAAAGTGAAAGGTGATGATGTGAAAAATATCCGAACACGATCAGAACTCCGTAAATTGATCTTTTGAGCATCAAAGTCCATAAAATAGCATCCCGGCATCGGCTTTTGCTTTCTTCTCTTTCTCGTGCTCAATTTTCTTCGGTTTTGTCTTTCTTTTGTCTATTTTGCCATATCCGTACCTGCACATGCATAAACTCAAGAAACCAACAAATATTAGGCATAAACGGCTCATTTCTTGTTATTTTGGGTCTATTTTGGTAAAAAAAAATGGTATGTGTTTTAGCACATACCAAAATACCCCAGACTAGAAGATTGTCGTGTCCTCACGCAATGTCATCAACTCACGCTTCTAAAACCAAGGATTTCAATCTCTTTCTAGTAAACCTATGAAAAGATTCCTCAAAAGAGATTAAGAAACCCTTAATTCTAAAAACGCCCCGTTTACCTTTTATTTCACATATAGATATTACGATTAAGCACATTCCAATTATGAGTGACGGTTTGTTGAACTTTCATGTCGATTGATAACTCCAACATTTTTCAAATGACATTTTTAGGATCACGGAGTAGGAAACACTACTCAGCGAGAAGTGACCATACAGATAGAATACATCGTCCCTGATTTTTCACAAGTCCCCAAACTAAGCGTAAAATCGAAATCATTGTTAAATATTACTTTAGATGCTAACACTACCCATGGAAGTTACTTGTGTAATTACCTCTTGCTCCCATTTTCCTATTTCCTCTATTTATTTTATTTTTGGTGAGAAATGAATTTCTTCAAGTTTCTCGTTTCGATAATTTTTATTCCGATAAAGATATGAAGCTAAGACGCTAATTAGTTTTCCATCTTCCCTCGAAAACCGTTGCATACAAGAATGAGGTCCACATCAAGGTCCTAATTTAACACGATTTAGGGAGATATCCTTTTTATGGCGACCGAAACAACTTATCTACGAGTCCAGAGACAGAGGCTTTATTAAGATATCTCCCGGATTCAAAGTTTGGCTTAACACTTATTTCAGCACATTTGCATTCTTGCAATTTAGGACCTCGGTCTTTTCAACCACTAATTCAACGGGATTACCGTTTTATCATAAGTCTTATTATGACTTTGGAATTTTCCTCCACCTTTTTGAAGTCCATGACAACGGGGGGTATCGTCAGGCATAGAAAACTTTTATGGCTTTGGATTTTCACTTTAATACATTTGGGCTTTATTTCATGTTAATTTGTATGCCAAACTCCGAATCCTACGGCTTTAATAACAATAGAAACAATAGCAGCAAACTATCAAGAATCAGTTGTCTATTACACCGCAACACTGACAGTACCTTGATGTGTACCCAACTCTCATGGGCAAGGATTCTCTAAAGAAGATAAAGAACTAACTATCGTCAAAAACTTAACATCTTTAATTATTTAATCACAAATATGGGGTGAGACAATTTTGTGGGAGCAAAAAGCCACAAATACCTTCGATGGGCTCTAAAGAGAACCATCTACTCCACGCTTAGCATCTAAACTCATAAGTAACTCTATCATTCCTCGATCTCCGCAAATTTAAAATCTCAAATAATGAGATCCGCGAATGCTTATCCAATAATTAAATTATCAATGGTTAAGGGAACAAGCTAGGGCTCAACACGCCCGGTCAAGTCAGAATTCTATTCCTACTCTCACCAGCGGAAAGTCAACAAGGTGTCAAAACATATATTAACTTAGTGAATGCTTCGTCAAATAATCTTAAGTCTCGCATTTTTAAATTCACTTATTAGAAACTAGCAAATCCTTCAAAGCTTCGCATATTTAAAATCACTTAGGGAAGCTTGCAAATTCTTGGCCTTGTGAGCTAGAATCGCATTTTATAGCCTCTTGTCTAAGCAATTAGCAAAGACTTTTTTTTCAAGAAAACGCATATTTAAAGTAACTTCTAAGAAACTCGCAAATACTTTTCAATCATAAAACTAGCAAAAGCTTACAAAATTTTTTAAATTTTCTCATTTTTGCATAAATTTTTTCATTTTCTAAGGAAAAAACGGGGTTGCGAGAGTACAAGGCAAAAATAAGCAAGTGCGGTCAAATCAAATCGAAGATTACCCACCCCAGACTAAAACGAAACATTGTCCTCAATGTTTAAAGGCAAGGGTATCAACGACAATCTAAAAGCCGTTTATTAAGTATGCTTAAAGATAAACGTTAGTCGATAATTTTTCGGATATCGGATTTCCATCAGCATCGATCATGAAACTCGAGTGGAGAAAAGACAAACTTTGAGCACGAGAGTCTTCATATCGGAAAAATCCTAGACAAAAACATCACAAACAACCAAACACGAGAAATCGAAGAGGCTAACCCCTTCACGTCACTTATTAGAAGAAAATAGAAAGAAGATAGAAATAAGCATGAGGTGCCTCCCACGAAGCGCTACTGTTTTTTATCACCGAGTCGCTAGCCTGACTCGTCCCAGAATTCATTTGTCCTTGGGGAAGAAAATGGTAGAGATACCAGGGTCAAAAACGGTGTCCTCGTTCCCGAAAGAATGAGACTGGGTGGGTTGGGTGGAGAAGAAAGTGTCGGGCATCAGCACATAAGGGATAACTCCCCCCAAACTCACATAAGGCATATGAAAGAATGATCCATCATCCGGCGGTTTAGCGGGTGGACGAAGGGATGACGGATCACAATGAGAAAACTCCAAAGAAGACGGGAGCTCATGGTAAAGGATAAGATGTGTAGGCTCAACAATGAAGACATCCATTAGAGGATCCTTATCTCGAATGACTTTTTTAACAACGAGCTCATCAATGAATATCCCGGGTTTAAATATTTTGTCTTCACATGAAGGCTCATCGGGATAAGTGATGGTGGACTCGTCAAGAGATCCATCACATAACAGCACATCCCCCGCGGGGTCATCATCAGCATCCTCAATACCCGGTGGTATCAAGTCATCAATAGATAAGTCGATTTCTTCCATATCAGAATCACTTGGCGGCTTATCAAGAATATCGTCTTCAACCACTTTAGTAGATTCATTCATCTCGGGCTTCATTTCCAAATCAATCTCCATAATATCCTCAGTGTCGGATTCTCACTTTCTTCATCTAGCGTAACATCACATGACGGGAGAGAAAGGTCAGAACACAGAGATTGGACAAGTGGTGCGCTCTGAGAGCTAGCAATATCCACCACTTCTGTTGTGGTCTCTGAATCAGACTCAAAATCTTTGTCAAAAAGAGGATTAACTTCGCAAAAGGTATAGTCGTTCTTGAATTCGAAAAGATGATTGGAGAAAATCCCGGAAGTAACCTCGGAAATATCAAGAGAATCACACAAAAGCGAATCACAATCACTGTCAAATATATCCTCGGACTCACTTGGGATTGGGTCAAGGCTCTCAACACTAGACGATTCCGTTTCCGGAATGGTGCTAAGAGGCTCGTCCCCCCATTATGAGAGAGTCAACGGGCTCTTCGAATGTGATTTTAGTAGTCAAATTCTCATAATATTCTTTCATTTGAATGGAATCCTCATCATCATCGAAAATGAAAGTCTTGTGATATTGGGTTGTTGTAGCATTATAGACATCGTCATCAGTGGCTTGACAATCGTAAAAAGGATGGAGACCACCACAATAATCACATCTTTTGGTAACGGTATCAACGGGCTCTGATTTTTGCTTCATGCATCGAATATCATCGGTAAGCTCAACCATCTCAACCGGTTTGTTTCTTGATGTCGGAACTATCGATTTGTTCTCTATGATCGTCAATATATCCCTTGGGGGTACGATACAAGATATTGCCACCGGCGGCTGTATTAAATGAATCTTGATCGGTTTGCGTTAAAGCATTGTAGAATATATCGATCTGGAGTAATTCCGAGAAACCATGATGTGGGCATTTTCGTAGGAGATCTTTGAATCTTTCCCATGCCTCACCAAAACTTTCATCAAAACGCTGCTGGAAGTTTGTAATTTCGTTCTTAAGATTTATCGTTTTAGAATAAGGAAAGAAACGATTTACAAATTTTGAAACGAGATCTTCCCAAGCAGTGATCGATCGAGGGGGTTCTTTATCGAGCCAATTTCGGGCTACCCCCTTGAGAGAAAATGAGAATAACATCTACTTAATTGTGTCATGAGGAACATCCTTATATTTTATAGTTGAAATTAAATTATCAAACTATCGGATGTGAGCATAGGGATCGTCCCTCTCGAAACCATAGAATGGATTTGACATAGTTAGTTGAATTAAACCGGTTTGTATCTCGAAATTTTCGGAAAGAATCTTCGGTACAACGATAGCATCTTCGTAACCCTCGGTGGGCACTTGGAGCAATTCTGACATCGTACGCGTGTCCGCCATTAGATAAACATATAGAGGGATAAAGAAGATAGAATTAAACGATTCAAGAGGGTAAAGAGATAAATAATTGATGGTTTAGAGGATAAAGACGATTATTTTTGGGTTTTTATAAATAGAAAACAAATTTTGAAAAGGAAAATCTTTTTGGGTTTTTATATTTAAGAAAATTTTGAAAACACAATATTTTTGGTAACCGTCCCGTCAACCGGTTCTCGGTAGCTCTCAAAAGTATGCGCAGTGGAGCGGGAAAGAAGAGTGGATCCTTCTTCAGTCTGCAATTTAATGTCAAGACTTTCTTATACCCCGTGTATAGGTTGTACTTTTGAGGTGAGCTGACGTAACAATTGACGTTTCGATTTGTTTTGTTGGTTTTTCAAATTTTTATGGTTTTGTAAACACTTTAGGAAAAGTGTTTAGGAAAAGTGTTTTGATTTTTTAGATGTTTTTGAGTTTTTGAAAAAGAAAATTTTACAAAAACAACGATAACTTCACTCGGGGAAGGATCTTCAAAAACACGCGAATCGAGACAGAATTGGAAACTCACTACATGCCCTCCCGGGCAGCGGCGCCATTTTGATTTATTTTGTTTTGCAGTACCGATATTTTCCGAAGCAATACAAAGGAATGTATTTCCCAGGTCGTTCTCCCAACGAAGGATGAATGGAGATTTCAAACTCACGTCACGTGATTCGGGATTTGAATGGGTAAAAAGGATTTTGAGTGATTTCTAAACTACGGGGCAAGCAATTATAATAAAAGGTAATTAAAACTACTGAATCTATGATGCAAACGAGGAATTACAACTAATATGCAAATTTATACTAAAAACGCAAATTACGATAATGAAAAAACGTATATTAAAATGCAATATACACTATTTAAACCTCTAAAAATGAAATAATATTTTTCTACAGCTAAAAATGTGATATAAAAATTATTTGAAATTTAAAACTATTTTTTTTTGGTTTTTCTTGATTTAATTTGAATTAAAAACTATTTTTGTATTTTTAAAATTGAATTAAAAAGCTAAAAATAATGAAAACTTGAAATAAAATTACAAAAATATTTTTAAAAAATCTAATTCAACTAAAAATAATTTTCAAAACTGTAATTATATTTTTCTGTTTTTTTCTCTATTTATTATGAATTTAAAACTAGTTAAAACTAATTAAATGACTAAAAATTACTATTTCAACTAAGACAAATCTGGAAAAATACGTTTTGTGACTTTTTGAATATTATAAACCTAAGAAAATTAGTTTTGTATTTTTGTGACCATTTTCTGAATTATTTGAATTAAAAGCTAATTAAAACTATTTTTAAATACAGAAAAATAGTAAATGACTACAGAAAAATATGAAAAATTATAGAAAAGTCCTAAATAATATGGGGAATCTATGAAAATTAAGAAATACAACTAGGGATCATAGGATAAACATTTGGGAATGAAACTGAAGTGAAAAAGCACTTTAGAAATAAGCAAACAGTACTAAAAAGCTGCCAGAAACTCCAACAAGCTAAAAAAATCCTTAACTAACTTAAATCACCCTAATGGAACTGATTATGACCTAAATAAACACAAGCTAAAGCTAAAAAGCACTTAACTAGATCCTAAAAACCACAAGTCAAACAGTCCTAAACCAGCTACTTTGAGCTCAAGTTTAACTTGCTTAGATAATTCCTAAAAAATAAACTAAAATCTGCTTATTAAAAACCACCGACCAGAGTTCAAATATCCAAAGTTACAGCTAAAAAAGACTAAAGATGAGGAAATTAAAATTCTAAAACTAGAGCTAATTAGGACTAAGGGTGAACTGTTGCATCAGAACTTGGGAATGAAAAGGACACTTGCAGATCAAAATAAGCTAACCAAAAAGCTGATGAACCTAAAATAAGCTATTAGAGAAAAAACTTAAATAAACTAACTAAACCTACTAGGGAAACAACAATAAGTAGATAAGCTAAAAATCACTAAGTACTAATAAGTCCTACTAATATAGCAGCAGCTAAAGGAACAAAAGGGAAGATAGCAGGCTCTAATTAAGCTACATTAATAAGCACTAAAAAGCTAACTAAGACTACATACATCTAACCTAAACTAAAAACTGTAGGATCGTGAATATGATGTTGTTTGATGATTCGGGTGGTCTAGGATTATGATGATATAAGAAAGCCATTAGAGAGATGAAGAGAGTAGAGAGGATGTTTCTTGAAAGAGAGTTGCTTTACAAAAGGTGAAAGGTTAGATTCAAGAAGCAACACCCCTTCCAAGGATGGAAGGGGTATTTTTAGTTACAAATGAAACGCCCTCCTGACGGGCTGTGAATCAGGTATACAGTGGGTAAAGACCCGTCCTTCCTCCACGGTGTTGCACTAAACTATTCTACGCAACTAATTAACTAAATAACTACAAAACAACGTAAATAACGACACGTCTACGAGCTAACATATGCTAGACCATAATTGGGGTGACCGACACTTTAACATGGAATTTTCTAATTCCTAACAATCTCCCCCTAAGGGAGGTCACCCCATGTTTTACATTTTGAATCCTAGCATTCTATTCTTGACTTCGTTCTTGAGCTCGTAGTCTTTAATTCTTCAACTTCCGCATTCTTTGTGCTTTTGTAGTGACTCTTCATAGTCCGATTATTTTGTACTTTCAGTGGAGGTCTTTGAGCTGATCCACATCTTTGATGATCTTCGAGCATTAAGGAGATCATCAGCCACAGTAAATCTCTGGATCACCCTTTATTGTGTTGCCTTCATGTGATGTTGTGACTTTTGGACCGACATACTCACACTTTCTGGATCATGACATCTTTCATCAGAGTAGCGGAAGCTTTACTGGCTGATGATATTTGCAGTAGCGTAGCAGAAGCATAATATAGAAATATCAGAGCCAGGTTATGTAGATAAGCACAAGTCATGATTACTTCAATTAAGTGTGAATGCTGTGAGCATGCGGCTTTGGATTGACTCCTCAGTTCTGATCAGCTGCAACCGTCCAAATGTACCTGCAAACAACAGTTAGCAATAAAACACACAAAAGTGTCTTTGATCACTTTCGTTGAATTGAGGTACACGGCCCACGGTTCCCCGTTGATCAGTACAAGTACTGCCTGTGATTAGGTAGGATTCCTAAGAATCTCCTTGACAGGGTTTCGCAGCTGTTCTAGCTGTTCTCAAACCGGAACGTCTCAAAGAAGACAACACGGAGTGAGTGAACCAGCGAATTGAGATTCACTGATTGATGAAAAATTGATTTGAAAACAATCGCGTATTGCTTAGAAGAAAGAGTTTTGCAATACGACGAAGGTTTTTTGAGAAAGATCAATTTTCAATCAAAATACCTTTTGTAATAGAAAATGAGTACACATTCGATGTGCTAGAGAAAAGAAGAGATTTACACATCGAACGGTTTTTCCAAAAGTATTTTTCAACCAGAGATACTTTTTGTGTTTGAAAATGAATACACATTCGACGTGCTAGAGAAAAGAAGGTTTGCACATCGAACGGTTTTTCCAAAAGTATTCGTCAATTCATTTCCCGGACCAAGGTTGATTCACGAGTGAATCGCCCCATCGTTTCTATCCAGTTGTCACAAGTTTGATCTTTAGAAAAGATCTCACATGTCACCCACCAAGAGCTTGTTTGATGTTGGCTCTAGAAGGATTTCCATCTTCATCGTGAATACTTTTACATATCACTCGGATGTTCTGGCAATACCACAAGGATAATGCGTAGGACTCTTAATATATTCTTACTTTTCACATTGTGTGAAACAGCAAGTCTTCATTAATTTAGTGTCCTAATGAGATATTGTGGATGATCTCTTGGCTCTAGACTCAATAGTGCACATTTGGTTCCTATGCCGGAGACTAGGGAGAGGGTCTCCTTCTTCAATAGCAACAATCTCTAAGAGAAAGTCGATAGATTATGTAGGTTCCCCGTGAGAATGAAACAAGTCCTTTTAAGAGGAACTTGAGTAGCTTAGGAAGTATAGTGCAGTGCGTCATTGGGTTCATGACGTCTTGTCTTCAATGCCAGTGTTACCTTAGTAACCACCAGTAGCATATGTATTGAACCTGGTTTTTGCCCTAAGGTTGAATTAATGGAGGGCTATTTCTTTTCACCCTTTTTCACATTTCATTCTTTTTCATTCTTCAACCCCTTCAGTGCTTACCGAGACTTCATTACTAGAACCTTGTTGGGTTTGTTCCAGTACTAGCTCTGTCTCAGTCCGCACTCTTCCCATATCTCACTTTTCTCCTTTATTCATCATACCTAAGGACTTCTACACTATCTAGTGGATTGTCCCTGGGTAGATCCCTCCGGCTCTGGCGGGATCGTGGGAACGAATACTTAACCTAACCATCCTTATATCATCATGCATAAAGTAAATTGGTCGGTCTTTTGGTATTGTTCATTCTTTCTTGAAACCAATTGAAAAATCATTTGGAAAATCAATCAATGTACTTTTGATACGAGATCAAAGCATTTTGTACCTTAATAGTTTTGATCATTTAGAAAACCTCCCCCTCAACATGTGCATATGATTTAGAAATTGTTTAGCACATGGAGGCAAGAGGACTTTGAAATATTTTATTTGATCACAATTTTCATAGAGAAAGCCATTTGATTTTCTTGGTAAATTCTCCCCCTCAATATGTGCGTAGGATATTTGAAATCATTTTATCACATAGAGGAAAGAGTTCATTTGAAGTACATCCACGATCACAAATTCCATTAAGAAACCATTTAAAACTCAATCAAGGTACTTTATGTTAAAACATAAAAGCATTTGCACCTTGATAGTTTATTTTCTTTTGAAATGCTCCCCCTCAATATGTGCTTCGAGATTCGAAAACGTTTAGCACATATGAGAGAGCAGCCTGCACAATTGAATCAAAACGATCACCTTTTATCAAATTTCATTATTAAATCACAAATTCTCCCCCGATCAAAAATATCAAAACCTTTTGAGATTTTGGATCCCAAGTGATTTAATAAGGTTTAGAAAACATGGGAGAAAATGGGCCTGATTTAACAACTCATCTTGTTTTTGGATAAATGCTCCCCCTCAACATGTGCATTATGTATATTGAAATCGTTTGGCACATGGAGGCAGGAGTGCCTTTGAAGGACTAAAACCAATTCCATTAAAACAGATTTGAGATTTAAATCACGATCTCTCCGCCGATCAAAAAATTCAAACCATTTGAGATTTGTGATCCCAAAAGATTTAAATCATTTAGAAAATTTTGGTGAAAGACGTGGCAAGATTTGATTTTGAAAAATGACAGATAAGGACCATTTTAAGACATTAAAGATTGTTAGTGTCAGGTATGATTGTTTTAAGAGATCTTTAAGTAAAATAAAACAATTTCACAATCAAACAAGAACAGAAAAAATTTCATTTTGAAAGACCTTGATTTTTAAAGAAAATCATACCATGAAATAACATTAAATCTTTAGATCACCACATTATAACGTACAAACGGACCTTTTGATGAAATATCGTTTGAAAATATTTAATTTGAAATCACTGAAGATTTGACAAAATAAAGTCCGGTTGATTTCAAAACTTTAAATCCGATTTATTTTCAAAACAATATTTTTCCATTTTCAAAACAATATTTTTCAAAGTTTTAGAAAAATGGTATCATCACTATTATCCCTGCACAAAGATACGTTAGGTGGTTGAGAAGCTTATGTTGTTGCTGTAGGGCTTGGAAGAAAAACCATCTGCTGATGCAGTGAGACTTCTTACGTTGCATTTTAATGCCAACAGAGGTCAAATTAAGCTCTGTTTCTTCAATCACTTAGAAGAAAACCATCTGCTGATGCAGTGAGACCTCTTACGTGTCATTTTTCCATGCCAACACTCCATAGAAGTCCAATTAATCTCCATTTCTTCATTTGTCAACCCAAGATATAGTTACCATTTCCTTTCGGCATCCAATCATCTTCAATTGTGGGATCCGGATCGGGAACATTCTTATATACCAAAATACCTGAATACGTTAGTGAACACACATACAGATATATGGTGGTCGACATCACCCAAACAGCAATCGACTAATAAAAGTCAATTCAACATATCAATCAGATCATTCAAATGTATGGGAATAATGTGTTTATCAAACTCTAATCATCTAATCCTAACAATCATATCCTAGGCACCTAGTCCTTCAACGTAGGTTAACATGATTTTAAATTAAGCATATAGGATAATTAAGAAAGCCCGTTAGATGATGTAAATTTGAAAACATTCCCCCCCTCAATCAATGACTTATTTTCTGAAAAGTTTAAAAGCGCAGAAGTCATTGATTGAGTTTTCAATTATTACGAAAAACTCTGAATCTGATTGATTTTCAAACAACTCATTTACCACCACTTTTTGAAAACCACAAATATTTTTCTGAAGAATTTTAGACGGAAAAACATTTGTGTAGGAACAGCAGTCCTTCGACATAATTTCCTCAAATAGTTTTTAGGATAAGCACTTTCCTTTCTTGAAGAGCGGGTTGCTATCAGAAATAATGGCAAACCATGGTTTAAGCGCGGGTTACAATCTGAAGTAACTGTAAGCCATATTTAGAGACATGTTTTGAAAAAGAAATATTTACACCTCCTGCTCAAACTTCATCTATGGTCCCATGCCATTATTGAATGACATTTCTAAGACCGCAGATGTTATCGATACCAGAAGACATGTCATGAGAAAAACATATTTTTGGTATTTTTCAAGTCTTTCTGATTTTTATGGGTTTTTGTTGGTTTTATAATTTTCTATTTTCTTTTTTACTGGTTTTATATTTTTGTATTTGGTTTTTGATAAATATTTACAAAGATAGAGTAGATGATATAATTTAAGAAGATGATGATACGAGTACCGAGATAAGGATATCGAGCAGCCCCGTTGTAGAAGATAGAAATCATCATCTCTTAAACGTCCACCACCAAAGCTTCCAAGGCTCTTGAAAAGAAGAAATAGAGCCTTTAAGAATGTGAGACTTTGGCAGCTTCCCCCCAAACCGAAAATCCTTTAGCTGAGCAGATTCAAAGCTTTCTTTCAAGCTTCCATTAGCCAGGTGCACAAAGAAGCACACCATTATCATTGATCTTGCTGCTCCTTTTAAGAATAATCACCATGATTCTTCGTTAGAGGTTATATCATCCAATAGAAGAAAAGCAACGTTTCATCCCACACTTAAATAATCTTCTCAAATTCCTTTTCCACTAAAGTCTGAAGCAATCCATTCCAAAAAAAAGTGTCAAGAGAACAATTCCCCCAAGTAGTTGAATTGATGCAGTTAGTCTCTTTGTATAATGCTCAAGAATTCTCCTAAATACACATCATAAGTGGAATGAAAACACCTCCCCATGTTCACATTTTTCTTCCCTGATGATCGTGTATGAAGCTCAAGAACCTGAAGTACACCAATACCCAAGAGCTCTCCCGAATACACATCATGAGGGGAATGAAAACACCTACCCAATGTTCACATTTTTCTTCCCTGATGATCGTGTATGAAGCTCAAGAACCTGAAGTACACACATTCCCAAAGAAAGAATAACCGATAACATTGAAGAAGCAGGCCGAATCACTGATTATCTCTGTGGATGACAATCTCTGCGGATGTCAACTCCGGAATAAGTGATTATATCTCTGAATCACTGATTAAGCACTCAAGTGAGACAACTGAGCATCCCCAATGTACACAATCTCTTTCCCTCATGTTATACATTTATCTCCCCTGAATATGTCATACTTGTGTACCTCTTTTATCTTCAGAAACTTTCTCTTACATCTCTTCCCCCACGTAGTTGGAATAAGAGCACTAAATGCCACGATGAGATAAACATTGAGTTTCTCTGCGGTTATGACATTCGTCTTCCCGGGATATCTTCAATTACTTAGAAGAATTAAGTTCATCAAGTTTACTCGCGTTTAGATGCTTGTCTCCTTGCCCCTTTCTGGTTTTGATACTTCAGAATCAACAACAAATAATAAGCTCGTATACTAGAAATTTGTTAAGAAGAACATCATAAGCTCAGATGTATCTGTGAGAATCAACTTGCTGAAGAATATGAGCAAGTCTAATTGGGGATTAAATTTGGCATTTCAATCTCCCCCAATTAGTGCTCTCCCCTAAACTGACGAAGCTTTTCAAATGTTCTTCTCAGCCCGAATTAAGAAGAAGTCTTTAGATCATTAAATGCAATTCGTCTTTAGTCTTCTAAAATGTAGAACAAACTGTAGACTCGACCTTCTTCAAGATTGTCCGAATGGGGAATAGATAGTTAACATCTTCATCACACTAAAAAGCATCCCAATTGACTTACATCTTGCAAATCCCTTTAACTAAAATCCCTCCCAATCAAACAAGAACAGAAAGATGTTCATCAAGGAAATTAGCAATCAGCCCGCAACGAACACACGAAATGGTAACACCAAGCAAGCAATCACATCAAACAAGAACAGAAGGTCGTTCGGGATCATCATGTTGATGTGCACGTGAAGCATTAACCAGAAGCACTTTGTTGATAAATACATCAATCCATGAGAAGATGTCAACCAACAGCTCTTATAAGAAACATCATGTGAAGATGACCCGATAATAAGAAGCTCGGTTCTTACATGAGTTTGGATCCGTTTGACCATTTATTCTCAAATATCAATCAACCATGCAAAAAATTCACACTTCTCCCCCTCAAGAATTGCATACGGAGATGCCATTGTTGATTAAACAAGTGATTATCATCCAAATGTATTCTATTCACACTTCTCCCCCGCAAAATTAGCACATGATGTCGCCATCTTCATTATATTGAGCAAGTGGAATAAGAGTAATTATCAGTAGTCCGGTTCACTTGATGACTGAAGCGCATGGAAAAAGCATGAAGCATGTTGATGAGAATGGTCATAATAAGAAGATGTCTCTTCTTTCGAAGATAATGCGCACTGAAGCGTACATATTTCTTTTCTTTAGAGTACGAGGCATGAACTGATGTGTTCATACGTCATAAGAATATTTCTCTTCTTTTGAAGATAAAGCGCACTGAAATGTACACTTTTCTTTTCTTTAGAGTACGAGGCATGAACTGTTGTGTTCATACGTCATTATGATGAAGTACGAGGCCTGAACTGATGTGAACAGACGTCATAATCTCTCTCTTTTCATCTACTCTTGGCAAACTTGTAATCAACCCCATTATCATTCAGTAGGCTCTTTGTCGTAACAGTTGATGGAGAAAACCCAATATGATGAATTTGACCCTGAAGTAAACTAACCCGAACTCGTGACTTAAACTTGCACATATGTAATAAAGAGCGGTGCCGAGACTTCATCCTCCATTGAATCTCTAAGTACTCTATACTCTTCAACCAACTAACCATCAAGTATTAGACGTACATAACCTCTTGAAAATCCACAATTGAATGTGACACTGAGCACTACAACGTAACTCCTTAAAGTGATAGTAAATAATCTATTCAAGAATCTGATGACCTCAAGAATATGGACACAAAAGTTCAAACATAAAGTTTAAAACCAGAATGAAACCAACTTAAAGCTTGTTAAAACCCACAGATACATTAACACGCATAGAACCGTACAAGACCCGCAACAAGATTAGTACAAAAACCATGAATCGTACCACACAAATCAACACAAACAACATAACCTTGGCTCTGGTACCAATTGTAGGATCGTGAATATGATGTTGTTTGATGATTCGGGTGGTCTAGGATTATGATGATATAAGAAAGCCATTAGAGAGATGAAGAGAGTAGAGAGGATGTTTCTTGAAAGAGAGTTGCTTTACAAAAAGTGAAAGGTTAGATTCAAGAAGCAACATCCCTTCCAAGGATGGAAGGGGTATTTATAGTTACAAATGAAACGCCCTCCTGACGGGCTGTGGATCAGGCATACAGTGGGTAAAGACCCGTCCTTCCTCCACGGTGTTGCACTAAACTATTCTACGCTACTAATTAACTAAATAACTACAAAACAACATAAATAATGACACGTCTACGAGCTAACATATGCTAGACCATAATTGGGGTGACCGACACTTTAACATGGAATTTTCTAATTCCTAACAAAAACTGCAAGAGGAACCAAGAATCAAGTCATAACAATAACTAAATAAGCAGATAAGCAATCCTGAAATAGCTATTATGGACTGATAAGGAACAGATGTGCAGCAACAGAAAGGGGCATAAAGGGGAACTTGCAGGGCAAAATAAGATATCTAGAATAAGCACTAAAAACTGTATAAAGGCAATAAAACTAAAAAAATACATCTATAACTACTCAAAGAAACAAAAATAAAAATAAATCATTAAAAGACAAGGTAGATATGCTGAATTGAAAATGCTTACTTGGAACTAGAACCAAATCAGTACAATGACAGCAAGTATGCTAAATCCACCATATTCAAGGTAATGGCAGCCTACTAAAAACATTTTTCTAATTTTTTTCCTTTTAGGAAAAGTAAAAAAACCTATTAAACTTGTTATTTCTAATTTTTACAAATTTTAATAACAAACTAACATTACTTAAATTGCTGGTCTAAAATTGTGAAAAACTACTTTGAACAAAAATTACTTTGATGACAAAAATGGGAAAGAAGCTTAAAACAAAAAGGTGACTTGAAAAACTTGAAACATTAATTGTGAACACCTAAAAACATGTTTATAACAGTAGAAAACTCAGATTTAAATATTCCTTATGATCAAATCATGAAAAACTGAACTAATCCAAACACTCCTTCAAAACACCAAATTGCAATTTAACTTCAAAATTATTATGAAATTCTGTCTAAACTGAATTGGAATACTTAAACAAACATTATAACTCAACTTAGAACCATTAAAACCAGAATCTAACCCAAAAGCTGTTTGACCTTAAACTTGGACTTTCTTTGACTTTTTGTGAAAGTAATTGAAAAAAGGATTAAAGAACAAGTGAATTAACAATATCCTCACATAAGCTCATAAAAGCTTATGTGAGCCTTCAAATGCAGAAATTTAACACTTTCAAATTCAGAACCAAATTCATATCAAATGGAAGAGACAATTGGAACTTTAAACCTTTAAAGGAGAATTGCATTAATTGAAAATTGGATTACAAATTACAATAAAATGATTTAATTAGCTATTGAAAACACTAAAATGACAGGAAATAAAAACGTGGTAACACTTTTCTAAAAGCATGAAAAATGGACAAGAAATCTCTTGTGGCTGAATGGGCCTTTTATAGCTGAAGAGGGAGCTTGGGAAGCTTCTGGGTGCTCAATTCACGACCCTTGATCTCATCTCCAAATCACCAATATCAATCACAGCCGTTGGATTAACTCTATGATGTGTCTCACCCAATAGGAGGCTTTCAATTGTACACCATGGCAATCCCCATGTCATTCCTTCACTGACACGTTGTCAGAAGGCCTTCTAGAAGTACTTAGTACGGGTAATTTTTTAGAGGTGCAGGGTAAAACTGAGGTGTAGGATAAATAGTAACACTAGGTTGTTTTGGGCGCGTTATCTGGTTTTGGGATTTTTATTATATTTTTTTGACTTGTGAGAGAGGGTCGTTGACTGGGATTAAATAAAGGGAAGGGTCACGAAAGTTGGCTAGGGTTATTTAGTTAAAGGTGAAGGGTCATGGATATGTTTTGCTGGGGGTTCAGAATGTGGTAAATGGGTGTTGACCGGGTATATTGTCCTTTGACCATGGGTAGATATAAGGTGTAAACGGGTATAGGTGTGGATCCGGGTAAATCTTATTTTGTTAGGTTGGGCTTTTATTTGTGATAGTTTTGGACTTGGTTTTCATTGTGTATCCAAATATATAACATAAGGACCATTCATGAAATATTGAAAATTTAAAGGACCAAAGGTGTAATTTTGAAATTGGAAGGTATAATGGGTAAATGGGGTAAATGAAGGGTATTTTGTGTAAATTATGGAAAGTGAAAGGTGATGAGGTGAAAAATCCCCGAACATGATCAGAACTCCGTAAATTGATCTTTTGAGCATCAAAGTCCATAAAATAGCATCCCGGCATTGGCTTTTGCTTTCTTCTCTTTCTCGTGCTTTGTTTTTATTCGGTTTTGTCTTTATTTTGTCTGTTTTGCCATATCCGTAACTGCACATGCATAAACTCAAGAAACCAACAAATATTAGGCATAAACGGCTCCTTTCTTGTTATTTTGGGTCTATTTTGGTAAAGAAATGGTATGTGTTTTAGCACATACCAAAATTATACACGGGCGGAACCCTTTTATGGGGTCCGTGGTGACTGCTGTTCATTTTGTCTATAAATAGCAAGCTAAACCAAGTTGTTTTCTCATCCCTTTCTAACATAATCACATACATTCCTTCTCTCTAATATTTTTAACTCAGTTTCATATCATTATAGTGATCCTTTTTTGTAGCAAAGAAGATCAAGGCATATTCAAGCTTCAACGAATAGTTGGAAGTCTTGTTTGTTTTGTTGTTGTATGATCCAGTCTTGTTCATACATCATTGTTGTACCAAGCCATCATAAGCTTGTGAGTGTGAGTGGTTAGTATTTTAGTCCTTAAAATACATTGTGTGTGGGAGTGGTTGTACCCTTGGAAAAGAACTCGACATCTAGCTTAGTGTCGGAAATAGTGTGTAAGCGAAGTGTAAAGGTTTCTCCGCCGGTGAAAGGAGCTTGTTGACTAGTGAAGTTAAACTCTCGAGTGTGAGACTCGGGGAGTGGAGGGGGGGCAAGGAAAAAGAGTCCTTGTAGACCGAACCACTATAAACAACTTGTCATGGTTTGATTGTTTCTTTCCTTATTTACTCTTTATATATATTGCTTGCATATTGATTATTATTCACTAACATATCTAAGATCAATATCAATTGATCTTTCAATAAGTTTCAAAACAAAGTTTTTAATCGGTAAACTATTCAACCCCCTTCTAGTTTTCCACAATTTGTACCAGAGCCTCGTCGCTCAAGAATTTCTAAAATATATTGTATTTTATAAATTTGAAACGAGCCATGGATTCCGAAAAGTTAAAGAAGGGCAATATATGCAAAGACCACCACTCTTTGAAACCAATGGATTTATCTATTGGAAAAACCGTTTTGAAACATATGTAAAATCAAAAGATATAGATCTTTGGTTTGTTATAATTACAGGAGACTTTAGTTCTACAATACAACAAAAGATATTTCTATTGGTGATCAAAAGAAATTAATAGCTAAAAATAATGAAGCTAAAATGATGTTTTATAATGCTTTACCTAGAAAAGAATACGAAAAAAAATTTATGTGTGAAACTGCAAAAGACATTTAGGAATCTTTGATTTATTACACATCAAGGAAATTCACAAGTCAAGGATAACAAAATTGATCTTCTTGTTCAACAATATGAACAATTTGTTATCCCTGAAGATGAAACCATTGATTGTGGTTTTGCTCGCTTTAATACTATTATTACTTCTCTTAAAGCACTTGATGAATCTCTTCGTAGTAAGAACTTTGTCAGGAAATTTCTTAGAGCACTCCATCCGAAGTGGAGAGCTAAAGTAACGGCTATTGAGGAATCAAAAGATCTCTCAATAATGTCACTTGACGAGCTAATCGGAAACCTCAAAGTACACGAAATGGTGATGGAGAAAAATTCGGAAATCATCAAAGGAAAAAGAGAGAAAGTCAAATCCGTTGCTCTAAAGGTAAGAACGGAATCAAGTGATGATGACGAATCTTGCTCCGGTAGTGAAGATGAGGAGTATGCTATGGCCGTTAGAGATTTCAAAAAGTTCTTTAGAAGAAGAGGAAAGTTCGTAAGACAACCTCGAGATGAAAAGAAGCCATTCCGAAAAGACCAAGATGACAAAAGAGGAAAAGGTGAAAGGAAGTGCTTTAGATGCGGTGATACAAGCCATCTAATAGGAGATTGCCCCAAGCCACCTAAAAGCAAAACTCAACGAGCTTTTGTAAGTGGTGCTTGGAGTGATAGTGAGGATGATGAAGAATCAAGAAAGGATGAGATAGCTCTAATGGCACATGAATCAAATGAGGTACATTACAACTCATCTTACTCTTCTATTGATGATGACACCTTTCAAAAACAATAAAATCAATTGTGTGAGCTTAGCTTAAAAATCATAACTAAAAAAAAGTTTTTAAAGACTTTAAAGGAATTTTTAGAAAATGAAATTTATGAGTTAAAAGAAAAGACAAAACGATTAGAAAAAGGGAAAGCAAATGACAATGATTGTAAATCATGTCAAGAGCTTAGTCTTGAAATAGAAAAGCTAAAACTCACACAAGAAGTTCTCATCGAACATAACTCTAAGTTTAAAAGGTTTAAAAAAAAATTGCTTGTGCCGATGAAATAGTTTGAATTCAAAAAATACCAGGAAACATGAATGGACTAGGTTTTAATGACGTACTAATTCCAAATAGTCAAACCAAAACGATCGAAAAAGACAAACAAACTGTCAAAATTTCTGCAGTACAGCACGGACCAGACGGACCCAAAAATAGGGTTCCGTCCGTTGAAAAATTTGGTGCCGTAGGGACTGCAGCAGGACAAAATGTTTGCAATACGGACCGTAGTGAATTTGTCAAAGTAACAAAGAAAACCAAGGATAATGTTAAACTAAAACCTGCTGTTACATTAGGAGTAGGACTCGCTAGAAATGAATTTAGATCTAAAACTACTCAACAACGGCCTAAAACACCTATTGCCAAACGCCCCTTTCCCAAGAGCAACCACAACATACAACCCAACTATCAACATACCCATTGAAATCAAAACTTCTCTAGACCATATCAAACTCCAAATTACATGCCATGAAACCCTTACCCATCATTTCCATACATGAACCAAGTAAAAGGTATGCTTAACCCAAACAGACCCATGAGATATTGGGGACCAAACGCTTGAGTTATTTGTGTCATAGGTATGCTTGAAAGTTGGATTAGAACCTGATGAATGGATAAAAGATAGCGGATGCTCAAGACACATGACGGGCAACAAAAGCCTCTTCTCAAGATACCAAGAGTATGACGGAGGTAATGTCACTTTTGGTAGCAATCTCAAAAGCAAAATCATTGGCAAAGGTATGGTCGCTCATAACTCCCTAACTATTGAAAATGTTGCTCATGTCGATAAGTTAGGATTTAATCTACTTAGTATTAGTCAATTATGTGATAAAACTATAAAGTACTATTTGAATAAAATGGTAGTAAAATACTAAAAGATGGTATCACCATAGCTAAAGGAGTTAGGAAAAATAACATATACGTCATAAAAATAGATAAAACATCTAATGACAAACTTTGCCTAACAACCTTAGATGATAACTCTACACTTTGGCATAGACGATTAGGTCACGCTAATATGAGACTTATTCAAAACCTATCCTCAAAAGAGCTAGTCAGAAATTTACCAAAACTAAAATATGACCAACATTTTTGAGACGCTTGTAAAATTGGTAAACAAACTCATAGTAGTCATAAGGCTAAAAAAATGGTGTCCACATCTAAGTGTCTAGAGCTTTTGCATATGGACTTATTTGGTCCATCCGCTATAAGAAGTTATGGAGGCAACTTATATACTTTGGTCATAGTAGATAATTACTCAAGGTTCACTTGGACATTATTTTTGAAAACTAAAAATGAAGCTTTTGTTAAATTTGAAATACTTAGCATTGAAATACTTAGCAAGAAAATTCAAAATCAACTAGGTGTTAACATTGTGTCGATGCGAACGGATCATGGTCGCGAGTTCGACAATGAAACACAATTTGGAAACTTTTGTGATACAAATGGTATAACACATAACTTCTCAGCTCCTCGAACACCTCAATCTAATGGAGTTGTAGAACGTAAAAATAGAACCATTCAAGAAATGAGTAGAACAATGATTAATGAAAAAAACATACCTCAAAAGTTTTGGTGTAACGCCGTTGATACTTCTACATACATTTTAAATAGAGTTTTAATACGTCCTTTCTTAAACAAAACACCATATGAATTATATAAAAGCAAAAAGCCAACTTTAGGATATTTTAGAGTGTTTGGGTGTAAATGTTTTATTCTTAACACCAAAGATTATCTCACCGAGTTTGACCCAAAGTCTTATGAAGGTGTATTTTTTGGTTACTCACAAACTATTAAAGCTTACATTGTCTTAAACAAAGAAACAATGAGAGTCGAGGAATCGTTGAACATAACATTCGATGAAAGTCCACCTCCTTCTAAGACATCACCTTTGGTAGATGATGACTTAATTGAAAGTCAACTTGTAGAAAGTCAAGAAATAATTGAAAATGACAAGGAAAATGAACCATTAAATAAAGAAATTATAAACATCAAAGAATCCAAAAGTTATCCGTTAGAAAAAGTCATAGAACAACTAAATCAAAGAACGTCAAGATCACAAGCCCAAATTCAAAGTAACTACTTTTGCTTTGTATCAACCATTGAACCGAAAAACATAAACGAAGCAATAAAAGATGAATCTTGGGTAATTGCTATGCAAGAAGAGTTAAACCAATTTGTTAGAAATGATGTTTGGAAATTAGTTCCAAAACCTAAAGATCAAACTATAATTGGAACGAAATGGGTTTTTCGAAATAAAATGGACGAAAATGGTGTAGTGTCTAGAAACAAAGCTAGGCTTGTCGCACAAGGTTATAATCAACAAGAGGGGATTGATTACGACGAAACGTATGCACCAGTAGCTAGGCTCATCTTACTTGCATATGCATGTGCTGATGACTTTAAATTATTTCAAATGGATGTTAAAAGTGCATTCCTTAATGGGTTTATTAACGAAGAAGTATATGTTACTCAACCTACCGGTTTTACTGACTTTGAAAAACCACATCATGTCTTCAAACTCAAGAAGGCATTATACGGACTTAAGCAAGCACCAAAAGCTTGGTACGATCGGCTTAAGACTTTTCTAGTAGAAAACAAATATACCATGGGATTAGTAGATAATACTCTCTTTACCAAGAAAAAAGAATCACACATTATCAAAGTTCAAATATATGTTGATGACATCATATTTAGATCAACTTGTCAAGAGCTATGTGATGATTTCTCTAAAATCATGCACGACGAGTTTGAGATGAGTATGATGGGTGAGTTAAACTTCTTTTTAGGACTTCAAATAAAACAACTAGAAGATGGCATATTCTTTAACCAATCTAAATACATAAAAGATATGCTTAAGAAATTTGGTCTTGAAGACTCAAAACCAACTAAGACACCCATGTCCTCGGACACAAAACTCACCAAGGATGAGGAAGGTGAATCAGTAGATAACACTAAATATAGAGGAATGATCGGTAGCCTACTTTATCTCACGACTAGTAGACCCGACATTAGGTTTAGTGTTTGTCTATGTGATCGCTTTCAAGAAGATCCCAAAGCATCACACTTAGAAGCCTTGAAAAGGAAATTTAGATACATTAAGGGAACGACATGTTTAGGATTATGGTATCCCAAAGGAATGGGTGTAAAAACTATAGTGTATGCCGAATCGGACCATGCCGGTGACTATGTCGATCGAAAAAGTACAAGTGGTATTTGTACTTTTGTTGGACATTGTCTCACCTCAACTACTGAAGCCGGATACGTCTCAGCCGGAAAAGCATGTCAACAAGCTCTTTGGATGAAGAAAGCTCTCGTGGATTACGGAATTCATCTCAACGATATCTCTATACTTTGCGACAACAAAGGATCTATTGATCTCAGCAAAAATCCGGTCCAACATGCTCGAACGAAGCATATTGAAATCCGCCATCACTTTCTTCGCGACAATGTTCAAAAAGGAAACATCTCAATTGAAAAAGTATCCTCCGAAGACAACAATGCCGACATAACTAAACCTCTCAAACGAGAACCATTTAATCTTCTTAGACTTGTATTAGGATTAATGGAACCAAACATGTAGTTAAAGCATAGTCTAAATCTTAGAACAACCAAAACAAAACAATATAACTTAAATCTGCTACTGTTCCCACGGCACCAAACGACCAAACGGACGGAACCAAAAATTTGGTGGAGTCTGGTCTGTGGTGACAACAATAGCAAATATTCTACTTACAAAACATCTTCTTCCTCATACTTCACTTTACCAAAACGTATCAACAACACACCTACCTCATTGTTAAGACTTTATCTCCCATTAATCACTGAAGAAAACATCATTGTAAGTATCCTAACTACATTACTTCTCTTAATTCTGAGTCTAGGATTCTAATTTGTGTACAAAATCATTACATGGGGATTATGTATATTCTTATACAAAACATGGATTCAATTGGCAAATTGCATAACTAGTTATTGAAATCAGGTACTACATTGTCACATTGCATAAACTAACCATGTTTCCCACTATTTAAAAGATAATTACTATAAGGCCTTATTCTAATTAAACAAAAACCCCATGTCAAAATTTTGAAAAGCTTCTCACTTGTAGGAAAACAATTTTTCATTGTTAATACAAATAGAAACGTAAATTTTTCATCACTTGCATAATGTCTCTTGAATACTAAAGGTAATGCATAACTAATATGCATTCCCGGGTATGTTCAAATGAAGCCACATTGAATTAGGAGCGTTTGGGTTATCTCCTGATTTTTTCCAAACACCCCCATTGAAAATCATTTTATGCATGAAATGAGTTGAGATAACCACAACTCCAAATTGTTTTCATATAGGCACACACTAGAACAAAAACGCTAAGCTTGTTTTCATTTTTACTAAAACATATAAATTCTTTCTCATAGGAACAACCATGGTAGCCGCAAAATTCTATGATCACAAGGACACTCTTAACTACATCCCTCCACATTACAAAACCAAGGGCCTCACTAAAGACCAAATTGAAATCTTTAAGAGTCTAGAGCGAATGTACTTCCATGAGGGTAGGACCATTCATCCTTCTTTTGTCGACGGAACTAATCTCCGTCAAGAGCTTGCCACTATCAACTTCGATTGTCTCCTTGACATCGATGAACCAATTTGTCCTAGGTTTGTCCTAGAATTCTATGATAGTGTTGTCTCTTTCACAAATGAGGATAATCAAATAGCTCTTAGGTTTAGGATCAATCAAAATGACTACTCCATTTCCCTAAACCAATTTGCTCAAGTGCTAGGAATTCCTAACTGTGGTACATGTGTTTTACTTGGATAAGTGGTCACTCACTATCCTTGATGCTATCAATGACCACTCTTTTCCCTACCAAACTCCTTTGGTGGACAAGGACATCATTCGTGAGCACCTTTTCAACGAAAGGGTAGCTCCAACCCGTGTCACTCGAGCGGGAAAGGAAGTAAACCGAGATCCATATGGTATGCAACTCAATGAGCTCAAGCCTGAATTCAAAAACTGGGAGGAACTCCTTAGAGCCAATGTCATTAGCACCATATGAAATAGAGACCACATCAATGTTTGCCTTTGTCACATGCTCTACAACTTGTCCACTCGTCAACCATTCAACTTAGCATACTAAATTGCTAGGAGATGGTAGATATTCCTACTCAAGGCTCCGTTGCTCTTCCATACGGGATGCTACTCACCCGTCTCTATAGAGAATTTGCACCCATTCCACCAAATCCAAAAGGGTTGTTACTAGATTATTCTCTCATCCCTTACATATTTGTGCCCTTGAGTGACGAGCGAGTAGCTAAGACTAAGGAAAAAGGTAAAAGGGCAAAACCTCCAACTTCATCATCATCATTATCAAATAGCTCCGTAAACGGTCTCCCCAATTTGTAACAACGCGCATTTTTCGGGTTACTTTTCATATTTTTGAAAAGTTACTATTCACTTCCACTATTCATCCCGTAAAATTTTTATTTCACATTCTCGTAAGTTAAATTATTTTAGTAATATCCTGAGAGTTTGACAATCGTTAAATCATCTTCGCAAAAGTTATTAAGAAAACATCGTTTTAAAGTTTCGTTTTGGTCGGAACACCATTTAAACATCACGCGCATGACGAAAATCAACTCTGACAATTTTTCTCACATCAGATTAATTTTTAGATCACTCATAATCAATTTGAGAATTTTTAAGATTTCATTTAAATGTTACCAAATAAACCCTGACCCGTACGAGATTAAACTTACGTTTTAAACAATTCTACTTAGACCCAGACTTAACCATTCCTGCACTGTATTTTCTAAGATGTTTAGAAACTTTTACATTTTTGGAAAAGTCAAACATATTTCCCTCCTCCTTTGACCATAAAGAAATTAACCTTGTACGTTCTACATTCTTGCTTAAATCGCGTAACTTTAAGACTTCACGTATAACTGTTAAGTTATCTCACGTATAACGAAAACCACATTATGACATCTCATATTACTTATAGACTAATTTTAGTCTACTTTAAATAAATTCACGGTCATTTCCCTGAAATCTCGTTCTTTTCTGATAAATTGCATTTTACGCATTTTTGACCTGTGTTTCCAGCTTTAGGTAGCGTTTTTGCACCCAATAAGACTTATCATTCATTTTATATTTTTAGATGGAGTATAATGATGAGTTTCATCATTCCTACAAGTTTCGTATTTTTACGATACCCGGTTTAACGTTTTATGGCTTAACAACTTACGGTTGGCATTTAACAGAACCAAATCATGATCTAAACTCAAGATAATACCAAGACTATCCACCTAAGACATCTTATCTTCATATGGCCGAATTTAGGGGGGGAGTCATCATTTTGGTGCTTAATCCTAACCATGCTTCATTTAGATCATTACATGTGTCCTAACTTAACCATGGTTAACATTTAACCCAATATATGGTTAACCAAACTTACCCTCCTATAAATTGCAAGTGAAACACTTCCTAAAAACCCTCATACTATTCTCTTTTGTCGTTCATAGCATAAATCAAACATATCTTCCATAATTTGTTCTTTAACTCCAAGTTTATGCAAAGAAGTTTCTAAGTAGTAAGTTACTACATCAAATCTCTAGCAAGTTTATATGATCTTCTTGAGTTTAGATCCACTCAAGTCACTTAGAACTTCATCACCAATCCTTCAAGATTACAAGGGTGCCAAGGTGTGGAAGTCTTGCTCAATCCAAGGTCCTAAGTGTTCAATCAAAGTCCTATCCTTACTAGTTACTCCTTTCTTGATTGAAAGCCAAAAGTTGTAAGCAACTAATCACCACAATCATCTCATGTTTATTATTCATAATCTTGACAATTTCATGCTATATATATAGTTACTATCTTGATTCATGATGTACATATACTCAATCACATGTTTTAATTCACATATTGTCGTAAAAGTAACAAACTAGTAAACTAGTCATATTCTACACATTTGAGACCATTAAAACCAGTCACATATGGACTTTCTAACTTATATACTATGGTAGACAAGATAAAAAGATAAACATAGCAACTTGAATCACCCGAAACGGACAAACGAGTCAAAAGATACGGCCAAAAGAAGTTAACGAAACCAAAACGCCGAAACTACCTAACACAAGCTGTTAAGCAGCTGTCCGTTTTGAAAGTGGTACTTCTGGTTCGAATCATCAAAAAGTTAAAACACGAAAGTTGTCCAGAACGACGTTTAAATAGGCCGTTATCTTTCAAATATTGAAACTGCCCTATATATAGTTTCACGACTATACTTTTGTCACAACTAAAAGCAAACCAAGATGCCTAATGGCCATAAGCCAAGACCACGGCCATGGCTAAGGTCAAAGCTGAGTCTCAAGACCATGGTAGTCAAGACCGAAGCCACGGCAAGGCCATGGCTAAAGCCTCAAGGCTTATTGTCACACCCCCAAATTACCTGTTTTGCAGCGGAATGGAATTCCTGGGGGATGACTGTCATAGCATCAAAGTTACAATTATATCGAACGACCTAAAGTGTCGTTTTGAAAATATCGTTTGATTAAGTAAAATAATCAGAGTTTACAAAACATAGGTCCCAAAATTTTCCAATATACCAAAATGAGTTTGTTACAATCAAACGATAGTTAAGTGCATAAAATATATGTGAGACGCGTCGTCGTCGCGACTCTATGATAAGTCCACATGCATGCCATGAAGTGAAAGCCTTAAATACCTGAGATAAAACATGCTAAAAGTGTCAACACAATGGTTGAGTGAGTTCATAGAGTTTCGTTGAATTGTAAAGCCTTTAAAGAATGTTCATGCAGCAAAGGAAAACTTTTTGGTCATTAAGAATAGTCTACAAAGCAAAGGCATTGCAAATCCAATCAGTTCCAAGTTCCGCCCATACAAAACTTGCAACCTGTGTGTTCACAACCCACTGCCAAAAGTAGTATGTCTAGAAGTCAAGTGCACGTTATCATAATTGTTCACAAAGCAAAGGCATTGTAAATCCACTCAGTTCCAAGTTCCGCCCATACAAAACTTGCAACCTGTGTGTTCACAACCCATTGCACAAAATATAGTGTGCCTAATAGTCAAGTATAAGTTACCATAATAATTCACAATATTGCACCACGTATATAATAATTCAGGGATGCTCTGACATGGGAGACTTTGCACTGCTCCAACAAAGGAGACTCCTTTGTCACTCGACCACCTAGGCGAGAATTATTGAGAACGCTCCACCAATAAGGCGAGACTTTAGAATGCTCCACCGATATGGCGAGACTTTGCACACTCCACCAATAAGGCGAGAATTATTGAGAACGCTCCACCAATAAGGCGAGACTTTGCACACTCCACCAATAAGGTGAGAATTATTGAGAACGCTCCACCAATAAGGCGAGACTTTATAGTGATGCTCCGAATATGGGAGACTTTAGGTCAAGGTCATAAAACGTACGGTTCAATAAGTTTAAACAAGTCATAAATTTGTATTTAAGTTCAAGAGTTCCGTTCAAAAGTTAGTAATTAAGTTCAAAGATTTAAGCCGAGTTCAAAAGTTCAGAACAGTCAAAGAGCTCGAATAATATCAAAAGGTTCAAGATAGTCGAAGCGTTCAAAATCATGTCAAACAAGTTTAAAATTTATCAAAAAGGTCCTTGTACAAGTTAAAAGAGTTTAACTATATGTCAAAAAGTTCAAATCAAGTCCCAAGTGTTCACTTATATGTTAAAAGGTCCGAATCAATTTAAAAGAGCTCAATTATACATGTCGAAGGGTTCAAAATCAAGGAAAGTGTTTCAACTAATAGCGTTCATAACATAGTGATCAATTTAGTTCGGGCATAATCTACTTATGCACACATAGAGTGAAACAAAGGATATTTAAGTTCATATAGGTGTAAAGTAAAAGCAAGTAGTTGAGCATGTATCTCCCCCAAAGAGTTTATAAAACAATTAAACGAGTAAAAGTGGGGCTACGAACTCACCTGATGCAATGATTATGATGACAAAAGTAGATACACTGAAATGAGGGGCGATCTCTATCCACAACCTAATATGAATGATGTGTTCTAATGTAAGTCATGAAACAATGTCGTGCATGCAAACTCATATGATATCCATACCACTTGTACATTTGAAAATAATGTTTATCGTCGAAATATATGTTTATGACATCTCGTCATATTATAAAATACTTTACAAGTATTTACGTTGAAACAACCTTCTACGATAGTCGTTTAGTAATTTATCAAGAATTCATAGCTTTTCGTCGCAAAATAATATACTTTGATAATTTGTAAAAGTGACTAAATGACCTCGAAAAGCTAGTCGTAAAATACTGAATATCGAGTGTTAGGAAACAAACTCAATGGTTTTGAAAAGCTTGTAGCATTATCTCAAGGTTTTAGCTTTTAACTTTTCATCATAGAGGTCTCGGTCATGGAGAAAAACATAAGCGAAGTAGGATACTTGTACTAAAAATATAGTTTAAAGGTAGTTTTCGGCAAAGTTTGAGTGACCGTATTTTATTCATTACAACTCCGTTTGACGAACGGTTGAACATTTTGGAAAATAGGCTAGGTGAACTTACTTTTACTAGAAGACTTCGCTTTCTAAAAAGTATTCTATCGATGTTAAAAACGACCCTCAACCTAGTCATTCGCGGCCGTAATTTTGGCTATTAGAAAATATATATGTTATGCTTATATGAAATAGTTACGACAACCTTGTTTAAACGAGTGTAATTTAGTCGTTAGAAGTCCGTTTTCTACATTTTATATGTCCTTAGCTTCGTGTTAAAGTATACTAATATATCTTTGATAAATCGACTCATTTAGATAACGCTTAAGACTCATTTTTAACTCGTAAAAATTTGGACAACATGCTGAATTTTCCGGAAAAATAGCTTTCGTCGTTAAACTTGAAAATAGCATAACTTCTTCGTTATAACTCCGTTTTAACCCGTTCAAGCGGCCACGTTTTCGTTTTAAAGTATATTTTCTAAATATCTAGCCCAAAATATTTTACAAACTGTCGAAATTTCCAGATTTCACAAATAAGATCAGACCACTATTTATTGTTGTCGAAATGGGTTTTTCTCGCGTAATACTTATTCTAACCACTTCAAACCAACGCCAAAGCTATTCTAAACCTACCATACACCTTCTTAGGGTGTCATGGGTTCCTAGACATCATCAAAAATGATATATTTCAAGGGATAATTATAGGATGATATATATTCATTTAATAGTACTTAAAAACAAATAAAGTGGTATAGATAATCACATAACTTGCATGTTTTCTTTCAAGCACAATAATATGACCAAAGTATGAATATGAAAGTTTAAAAAAATGATCATGAAATGCTTACTTGAATGATTATATGAAAAAGATGATGAAAACCTTATTAATCTATAGGTTTTTATTTCAAAACCTTGAAATAGATTACTAGTTGAGCTTGATAATACTTGATCTTGAATTTTTTTTTTGGATTCCTTCATGTTTCTATGTATGGCCGGTTTGTACGAGAGAAAAAGAGAGAGAATTTGCAACTTACACGTAAAGATATATGAGTAGTATGTGTATATAATTAATATATAATTAAAATAACTACATGACAAGTCTAGTTGAGATATTTGTGAAATATTGTGTTGTGTCATCTTGTTTTGTCGACAAGAATAAAAGGGAAAGAAAGATAATGTGTTTTTATTGAGTAAGTATTTAAATGTGTATGATTAGTTTGTATGTTGTAGGTTAAAATAGGTATTTAGGGTAGCGTTAGCTAGAAATAAATTTTAACGGAATAAAATAAAATATATCGATGTCATAAAAATTATAAAAATACATTCCTTACAAAAATTTAGTGAAATAATAATTATCGAGTAGCATTTACGAAAATCGTCGTAAATATTTATATATAACAATTTATATACAAAATAAATTGAAAACATCGAGTAAACTAATATTATAATTTTTATAGTATTAAAATGAGTATAAAAATATATCAGGATAATTTTTGGAAGTGTCAGATCAATTATTCAAAATAAATGATTATGCGATAGCGTTTATTTAATAGGAAAATGTACGTTAATGAACTATGCAAACCCATGCATGAACTAATATGCAGATAATGGTCGTAAATATAAATTTTTCTCCGGGAATGAATAGTAAATTTTTGAAATAACTTCTCAAAATATCAACTCGACTTCAAAAACGATGAATAGTAATATGGTGAATAGTAACCGATGAATAGTAAATCTGAAAAATGACCGGAAATTGAGAATTGTGACACTTATTTACCCAAGACCGTTAACTAAGGTGTTAACCTTGGCAAATCAATACCAACACAAACCAAACGAAATAACTTTATATACTTACATTATCTAATGATCATATTTATGAAATGACAAGAACTTGTAAAAACTAGATATTTACTAAAAACATGATAAAATTTATGATATAAAAATCTTCATTCAAAATCTATGTTTTATCTACTAAATGCTACAAAACTAGGGAGCTTCATGTGAGGGGTTTCATTTGAGTAAAACATATCGATGAGTTGCTGGATTTACGATTTAAAGTGTCCTAGCTCCTCGAACGTTTACTGCATGACCTCTGAATTATGATGGCCCAAACGGTAGTACGATATCTATAAACTAAATACGTTTTCACAACTAGACCATTTCTATAAACGACATACACAAAAACCATGTACTACATCATGATCAACATAGAGACGTATATAGGCTTGTTATTTCTTTCGCATCATTATTTCATCCCTAAGTCGCAACATCCTATTCTAGGTTGCTCGTAGAAGTTCTCACGGCATATCCATCATTCTCACTATACATTTGATATCATTTAATCTGAGGTGAGTTCATAGCCTCACTTTCTATTACTTAATTGTTTTACAAACCCTTGGGGGGATACATGCTTTATTTTAAACCGAACACATTGCTTTGAAACTGTATGCTTATCTGAATGTATTATGTGCACTAAGTACCACTATTGCCAAACTTAAGTCCCTATTATCATGAACCATTAATCACTTGCGGGTGAACGCGAATAATGTGGATAGATCTATCGGGATTGACGAATCCCGTTTGTATGACCAAGTCCGGTAAACAAACGCACTCTATTTGAAGAACCATAGGTTAATTGGAAAATTACCTATTAGGGCAACTGTTACTATTATATCAATTTCTATTGACAAGCTGTTAACGTTTTCGATATCATGAGCTTAGTGGAATAATATCCGTTTTGTTTTCAACATTATGGGTGTATAACAACGTAACCCATACAAACATTATGTGTTCATTTGATTTCCTAAATTCTATGAATTTCACTCAACCTTTGTGTTGACAGTTTTAAGCATGTATTTCAGGTCCATATTGTACGAGGCTGGCACGGAGGAGCACGGATACTGAAGAAGGCTATAAATTTTATTATCATTCGAAAACCAATTTAATGTATTTTGTAAACTTGGAAACATTTGGGACCTCATTTTTGTAAACTATGATATTTATATAAATCGAATGATAAATCTTTTAAAACGACTCGATTAGAGTTCGTTTTCTATTGTTATGACTGTTGTGCCATGAAGTAACACCCAGTTTGAATTCCGCTACGTATCACGAAGTTGGGGGTGTTACAGATTGGTATCAGAGCCTTAATTATAGAGAAACGGGTCTAATCGAGACCTAAACTATAACCACTTTTACAAACAAAACATTTTATAGCCTTTCGCTCTTCGTGCTTTCCATCCTCCCGACGATTATGTGACTTTTAGGCATTTTAAGCTATACAAACATACTAGTATATTGATATATACACTCGACATAATTTCAATCATAAACGATGTACTAAACATACCTGCGTATGCCTATTCTAAGGCATTACGGTACAATCATATTTTCCCAATCTCCCAATCATGCATCTACTCATGCATTTTAGGATTACGAAACTTTATCCAAGACATTATAACTAATTACAATGGTCTTTCCTACTTCCCAGACATTGTGAGATACAATGGTCTCATTCATTTTTCAAGACACTGTGAGATACAGTGGTCTCTATTACACTCTCAGACACTGTAAATCCTACAGTTGTCTCTATTTCATCCTCAGACACTGTGAGTGAAACAGTGGTCTCATTTACTTTCCAGACATTGTGAATTGCACAATGGTCTCTATTATTTCCTAGACAGTGTGAGTTGCACAATGGTCTCAACTATTTCTCAGACAATGTGAGTTGCACAATGGTCTCAACTATTTCTCAGACATTGTGAATTGCACAATGGTCTCTATTATTTCCTAGACATTGTGAATTGCACAATGGTCTCAACTATTTCTCAGACATTGTGTGTTGCACAATGGTCTCAACTATTTCTCAGACATTGTGAGTTGCACAATGGTCTCAACTACTTCTTAGACATTGTGAGTTACACAATGGTCTAATTTACTTCGCAAACATTGTAAATTATACAATAGACTCTAGAAATTATCTTATAAAACCTTATGTGATATTGTTCTACATGAAACCCGTCACAATCTATCAATTTCCTTAATGGAAATACAAGAAATGGGATTTCTAAAGGACAAACTAATTTATCATCTACAATAGCTGAAGTTCAACAACTTTCTCTACATTCATCAAAATTCTCTTCTGAAACCTTCATTTTTAAAGGTTCGTGATTCTAGCTAAGTATAGACTATTTTAGAATTACTTAAGATTTCCTTTCCACACGTATCTACCAATACTATCTTCTATGCAATGAAATGTGAAAACATAGGTTACAAGTCTTTTATGGCCAGGACTTGCAACTGGATGGTTTGATATCGCCTTTGCTTAGTGGACAATTTCTCAAAAGCTATGGACATATAACGAGTATACCTAATTTAGGTATTTGAAAAATTTATCGAACCTCGGCTAAATATAGTCTAGTCACCTATATTTAACCTAGGGATAGTGGAACATAGTCTGACTAACTATGTTCGACTTAAATTTTTCAAACACTGAGAATAGTTATACAAGTGTTATATTCAGGTTGATTTCCTACTTAAACTGGATAAACCACCAGAATTCATTAAAAAGATCTAGAGACACGATAGTGTTTTACCACTCAGTGAGATCTTAACAAGTATAAAAAGTATCACGCGGAATTTAATACTTAATCTTAAGAAGAAGAACAATAAACATTCAACACCTCAATATTATTATTAATACGAATACTCTAATCAGTATTAGGGTTTTACAACCTTGAAGTGTATCGACCTTAGATATAAAACATACGTATATCTAATCTAACCTAGGACCTCCTTTTATAGGCTAAGGAGTCCTTTACATAATACAATACGTAACCTACAAGATAAATATCTTTTTCCAGATTTATCTAATGCAAAATACTAAACCGACTATACAAGACTAGCAGTGGTTACATTACATTATCCGTGGTTACACAATACTACTAGCCGCGGTTTGTCTTCAGCAGTGATTCCATTCTTCTGTCCGTGGTTTCATCAAGACTGTCCGTGGTTCCAACACTTAGAATAATTCATGATCCAAGGAACCAAAAACCCAACAATCCTCCCCTAAACTTGATACATTCAAATAGAATTCTCAAGTTTCCTTTAAGCTCAAAACATCTGAATTGGAGGATGTAGTCAAACACTTACTAGATTTAAGAATTTTCTCATACTTCAGCAACAAATTATAAGCTTGACCATCATAGGGCATCAACATCTTGATAATACCAGGCTTCACCATCTGAGCCATAATTTCTGGATACTTATTCAATTTAGGATAATCACCTTCTACAAGCATATGAATAACTTCTCCAGATACAGTTAAAACATGAACTCCACAAGTTTGATATACAAACCATTCTGTAACTTGTCCATTGCAGAGTCCTTTCCATTCAGGTTCATCATGAGTAGGCTCAAACAAAATCTTCAAGTGATTATAAACCATGCTCTCATGATAATCATCTGGTTGCACATTACCAAAATTATTCCTATAAAGCTCCCAAAGATTCAGCAAATCATCTCTATCAAAATACTTAAGCATCTGTGAAAATTTATTATACTCTGAAACTTCATTATTGAGTCATTGAATTTTCCAACATCCTTTACTCCCTTTAAGCTCATACTCATAAAAGATAATGTTATTGCTATCTTCAGTTTCTTTCAATCTTTTAGAACCAGATGCATCCTGAACCTCATGTTTTCTCTTTAGATTACCTTTAATCCACTCTTCTTCCTTTTCAGAATTCATTGGATAGAAACTATCATTATTAATCCTCATACACATCAAATAAAGCTCATGGATTCTTTCAAAAGAACATTTATTAAGATTATCAGGAATATGAATGCCTGAATTCTTAATAATCTTCATCAGTACATTCCTCAACTGTGCAATTGTAGGAGGTTTCTTTCTTATAACTTGTTTCCTTTCTTTACTGATCCTCCTTGCCCATTCACCCAAAAGTCTAGCTCTTTCCTCATCATCCAACAATGCCCATTCTTGTTTAGTATATTCATCATGTATTTGATTAGAAGCTTGAAGATAGTTTTGTGATTCATACCATGTAGCTAACAATTTCTGACTAGCCTCCTCTTCTTCTTGCTTTCTTTTCTCTAAAGCTGCTTGTTCTTCAGCTAACATCTTTCTTATATACTCTTCATCATAAGCAATCTGTTCTTCTTTACTTTTAAACTTCAACTCTGGTTCTGCAACTCCTTTACCTTTTCCAACATCTGATTGAGTCACCTTCTTCCTTAAAGGTTCACAAATAACTAAACTTTTGCTTTTGGATTTGGTTGCAGTAGATTTAATAGATGAAACAAGTGAAATGATAGATGTAGGGTTAGATGAGGTTTTACTCAGATTGATCAATGTACTTGCAGCTTCTTTCTCAACTTCTTTAGGTTTAGGTGGTGATACAAAGATGGTTGTAATAATAGTGGAAGTGGTTATGATAGCAGTGGGTACAATTGTCATGTCTGAAACTGCAGCAGTGGTTTCAAGAAAACTATCCGTAGTTGCAGACATATTATCAGTGGTTGTGTCCTGCACTATCTCATCTTCTACCACAGTCTTCAAATTTTCAAGAACTGCCTCATTCCCATCTTTATTAGATACCAAAAATTCTTGATCTCCACTATCAACATCTTCTTCCATAGATACATCAACAACCTCCCCTGAATTCATGGCTTCACTCCTCCCCTGTTTGGATACATGCTCCACATTCAGAGCTGGAGAAGAGTCCACCTTCTTTTTCATTATCCTCATAGTTCTTAAAACAGCAACCCCAGGTCTTCTTACTTTTTCCAAAACCAACATCCTATGCTTCAGCCTTCAAATTTCTTTACCCTGAAACACAACCAACTCTTGAATACTTGAGATTGTATAATCTATTTTAGCACATTTAGCCGTCAATTCATTAAAACGTTCAAGAATATCCTCCCCACTTCGGCCTGTGTGAACTGGTCCGAGAGGTGGTTCATTGGAAAAGTCATTATGTACCATATTAGGATCCGTCAATTCATGTTCATGTTCCAATCTATCCTCATCACTTCGAGCTGTGTTAACTGCTCCGAGAGGTGAATCCTTGGATAAAGTAAACATAGCACCAGACCTTGCCTGATCATCTATGCACCCTGAAGTAGCCAGTTGGCTAGGGATTCCTCCACCTGTGTTAAGTTCCAAGGAACTCTCCACATTAGAAGTTGCCAAAGGTTGGGTCTTAATTATGTTTCCACTGTCCTGACCAGCATCTAAGCATGAATCAGTAGTGGAAGCCCTTCCAATCATGTCACCTCCACTCCATGTGACAGCCTCATGAACAACACTACTAACACCAGCTTGAGGTAGCTTGGTGCCTTTCTGTCTCCTAGTCCATACAATTGGTTTAACAGTGGTTTGGGTTTGACTAGAAGGAGGTTGAGTTTCACTAATAGTGGTTGCAAGTTTACTATCAGTGGGTTGAAGTGTACTAGCGGTGGGTTCTTCATCAAACTCAGGATCAGCAGGCAAAGCAAGCATATGTGGAAATAAAGAAACATCCCTAATTTGTACATTTTGCGGCTGATTCCTCATATGTGCAAAAACCTTAGGAAGCATATAATGAACTTCATATTCCCTAGAATGCTCAACAGGTTCTGCTATTTGACTTTACACAATCAGTTGAACAAACCTAGGATATAAATAGTATTTATCCTTCTTCCTAATGTTCTGTACAAGCCCCTCATAAATCATCCTAGACCAATTAAAATTCCTTCCATCAGACAAACAAATAACAGCAGTAGCGATTTTAGAAGGAAAGTCATTAAACCCAGTGGTCATATTACTCATACACATCAACAAGGTGTGAATCAAAAACGTCCATTGTTTTGAAAACAAACTCTTAAAAAATTGTACCTTATCACCCCTGTGTGTATAGCCTAACCTTTCTAAACCAGCAACTATCTCAACATCTGAAAGATTATCAATACCATCAGCATCATCAAACTTCAAAACCCTTCTAATAATCTCCTCATTAACCAAAATAGCATTTCCATCTACAACAGTGCCAAACACATCTACTCCATCGACCTCCTCAAGCTTAGCATTCCCCCAGAACTGATGAACATTGGCCTTAAGGATGGTTGGTGTGACAGTTAAGGTATAGTGAATAGGACTGTGAATAAGGAAATCAATCATTTGATGAAAACCTTCAGATCGATTGTTTTTTATGAGATTAGCAACAAGGTTATGTGTGTTGGAGTACTGATTCGCCATTGTGATCGATAATGGGTATGATATGGGATTTGTGAATTATGCAAAGTAAAGTGATTAGGGTGGATGTAGAGCGCCAAGATGATATGATTCGAAGACCATTTAAATGATCCATCCGTGATTTGGGGAGATAAATATGCTTTCGCCAAAGTTACCAAACAGCCCCTGTAGTATCCAAAAATAAGCAGCATGTTATCAGAGGTTTCAGAACTGCTATCCGCGGTTTGAAACATACTATCAGTGGATACAATGCTTCACTTCAATCAGTTGACCAAGAGATACAGCAAGCAAATCTGTGTCTAAATAAGAGAGATCTCACAAAAATATGAAGGATTACACATTATTTTTATTTTTATTTATTTATTTATTTATTTTTTATATAACTAAACACATCACAAGCTCCAATGTACACTTATCCTTCATACCTGCAAGACACAAACAAGAACCAAACACAGAGAAGAGAGTTATCAGTGGTTAGTAATAGATAGAAGTGGTTCCATAGACGTATCAGTGTCTTGCCATAGTGCTAATGTCGAAGTCAATATGGTCAACTTCCAGTATTAATATATGTTCAAAACCCAATGATCTCATTAACTCCTCAACCATATTTAACCTGCCCCTCATTAACTTACATAAGCCATATCTCTGCTTATAAAAGAACCCCAAATCCCAAATAACACACACACCAATTAAAACCAAAACCCTAATTTCTCCAAAATCCACAATCAACCACAAACACTATGTGGAATCCCAGTTGGAATAAACCAGAAGTCATTGATCTAACATCCTCCTCCTCCTCATCATCATCATCGTCATCAAGTGATGATTCTAACCCATGGCGACTTTACCTTCCTCCACTAGAACCAAGACCTAAAAAATCCCCCTTTCTTCCTTCATCGGAAGATGATAGTGTGGTAGATCCTAGTGAGTCATCAAGAGGATCAGATGATTTCACTGAGCGTTTGGAGCCAATCTTCAATAGATTGGTTCAAGAGGAAGCAGAAAAAACAAAACCTTCACCCTCTCACCCTCAACCAAGGCCACGTGCCAAAAATCCACCACTTCGAAAGAACAGAGAGGTGATTCTTGGTCTTTCTGCACCAAGTTTTGGTGCTTCATCTCATATCGGTAAGGGAAAGGGTAAAAGGAAGATGGAGTGATGCTTTATGGTGGAAAGAGTAGATGGAACAACCGAAGACTTCTCATATCACAAATCCATCTACTGTATTCATCTTCATCATCTTCGTTTTCATCAATCCATCCTTCCCATTTTGATCCTTAGCTTCTTCGTCGTACTGGTCATGCAAATCCAGCGTTTGGAATAGATGATAGGAGCTAGGATAGAAGTAGGAAATCATGTATAGAACTAGTCTTTTAATTGCACTTGAAGTTAACTGTAAACTGTAAGCTGTAAACTGTTTCTTGAATGAATGAACAATTTAACTTCAGTACTTCTTTTGCATCTATAATCAACTTTCTTTTATCTGCAAAATGGTTAGTGGGAACAAAAAGCAACAAACAGTGGTTTGAACACAACTATCAGTGGTTAGAAACAAAAATAGCAATACTAAGATCACATAACAACAGTCCAATACTAATACAAACTTTTACAAAACAAGTTGAGATTTAGAGATTTATCATTCCAATACTAACAACAAGGTACTGAAACCTCCCCACATCAAAAGCTTTAGTGAGAAGATCAGCAACATTGAAATCAGTATGGATTTTTACCATTTGAATCAACCTTTTCTCATTACAATCTCTAATAAAATGATGTCTTATCTCAATATGTTTAGTTCTAGAATGTAAAACAGGATTTTTAATAATGCAAATTGTACTGTTATTATCAATGTAAATCTTAGTATGCATAAAATTGTACCCAAAATCCAGCAATTGATTCTGAATCCAAAGAACTTGACCACATCAACTAGCAGCAGCCACATATTCAGCTTCAGTTGTAGAATTTGCCACAATAGTTTCCTTTTTACACTGCCATGAAATTACTCTGCTTCCCAAAAACTGACATCCTCCAGTAGTAGACTTCCTATCCAAACTAGCACCAGCATAGTCACTATCTGTGTAGGCCACCAAATCAAAAGGAGAATCCTTAGAGTACCAAAGGCCCAGTTTAGGATGACCTTTAAGATATCTAAAGATTCTTTTAACAGCATTCATGTGTGAGGTATTGGGTGTGACTTGAAATCTTGCACACACACATACTGAGAACATAATATATGGCCTAGATGCAGTGAGATACATCAAAGATCCAATCATGGACCTGTACAACTTCCAATCAACCTTGGGACTTCCATCATCTGGTAGTAGTGGTTTCTGAGTCTCCATAAGTGTACTAGCACTCTTTACATCTTGAAACCTAAACTTCTTCAAAACATCTGCTACATACTTGTCTTGACTAATGAAGATACCATCAGTCCTTTGTTGAACCTGTAGCCCCAAAAAGAAAGTGAGTTCTCCCATAGAATTCATCTGAAACTTATCATGCATAATTTTCTCAAAATCCTTGCATAGCTCCTTGTTAGTTGAGCCAAAGA
Organism: Chrysanthemum seticuspe; assembly: GCA_019973895.1. Taxonomy (NCBI): domain Eukaryota; kingdom Viridiplantae; phylum Streptophyta; class Magnoliopsida; order Asterales; family Asteraceae; genus Chrysanthemum; species Chrysanthemum seticuspe. The sequence continues at coordinate 204,021,570 of BPTQ01000006.1, read as the reverse complement.
TGATGTCATCTACATAGACCTAAACCAATAAAATATCATCTTTGTGCTTCCTAATGAACAAAGTTTTATCAATCAACCCTCTTTTAAACCCATTGTCCATCAAATAAGTAGACAGGCACTCATACCATGCCCTAGGAGCTTGATGCAACCCATACATAGCCTTCCTCACCCTGTAAACCTTGTCAGGATGATCAGGATCTTCAAAACCAGGAGGTTGACAAACATAAACCTCCTCATCAATTGTGCCATACAAAAATGCACTTTTGACATCCATCTGATACACCACAAAATTCTTGAATGAAGCATATGCTAAAAACAATCTAATAGCTTCTATTCTTGCAACTGGAGCAAACACTTCATCATAATCCAAGCCTTTAGTTTGTGTGTATCCTTGAGCAACCAACCTTGATTTGTTCCTTACCACTATACCTCTTTCATCCCTCTTGTTTCTAAACACCCATTTTGTCCCAATTGCCCTCTTACCATTAGGAAGATCAACCAATGTCCAAACCTCTTTGTTAATACAAATAAGTCGTAAAAACGTTTATTTATATTTTATGATCTTCTAATGTTTTGTCGATAACAAACGTAAAATCATTTTAACGAAACAAATAGAATACGTAAATAGTTTGAGTTAATAGTTTCCTAACACACTTACGTTTTCACATAAAACACTAAAACAAGTATAAGTGATTTTATGATTTAAATACATATGTACAATAACTAGTGTTTACATATTGGGTTAGCATATACTTAAACTAAGTATACTAAAATGGGTAAAAACAAGTATATACTAAGGGTAAAAACTAGCAAATGGTGTTGACCCATAACCCATGGTTTTATATATACCACTTAACCAAGTTCATTGTATCTAGAAAGAAAACCATGGATCAACCCATAACCCATGACCCATGACCCATAACCAAAAATACCCATGGGTAAAGAGGAGCGTTCCACGGATCCCTGGCTTTGTGCTAGCCGGATCCCAAGTGGAACCATTTGCTGGACTAAGGTGTTCAGGGATCACCCACAAAACAACTAATGAAACCATACAAATACAAATTAGGCTGCATGCCGCACATTATCGCCATAAACAAAAAAATTACATATATGTAAGGCATTAAAATTTACCAAAAACTCCATGTTAGAAATTAAGATTTTGTTGAAAGCCTCAAATACAATAAGATATAATTCATTTTGAGAATCGGGAAAAGCCAAACTTAAGGTATATTGGACTCTATAAGATTTTAACAAAACCCTTTAGATTATCAACTTAAGCCACATGGTACATAATACATTCTATGACCAGAAACTTGAGAACGCAAAGATTAGAATTCGACGCATATAACCATATTTTCCTAGACATTTCAACATCAGTAACACACATTGAATTCCGGGACGGAATTCCCATTAAGGTGGTGAGACTGTAACAACGCGCATTTTTCGAGTTACTTTTCATATTTTTGAAAAGTTACTATTTACTTTCACTATTCATCCCGTAAAATTTTTATATCACATTCTCGTAAGTTAAATTATTTTAGTAATATCCTGAGAGTTTGACAATCGTTAGATCATCTTCGCAAAAGTTATTAAGAAAACATCGTTTTAAAGTTTCGTTTTGGTTGGAACACCATTTAAACATCACGCGCATAACGAAAATCAACTCTGACAATTTTCCTCACATCAGATTAATTTTTAGATCACTCATAATCAATTTGAGAATTTTTAAGATTTCATTTAAATGTTACCAAATAAACCCTGAGTCGTACGAGAGTAAACTTACGTTTTAAACAATTCTACTTAGACCCAGACTTAACCATTTCTGCACTGTATTTTCTAAGATGTGTAGACACTTTTACATTTTTGGAAAAGTCAAACATATTTCCCTCCTCCTTTGACCATAAAGAAATTAACCTTGTACGTTCTACATTTTTGCTTAAATCGCGTAACTTTTAGACTTCACGTATAACTGTTAAGTTATCCCACGTATAACGAAAACTACATTTTGACATCTCATATCACTTATAGACTAATTTTAGTCTACTTTAAATAAATTCACGGTCATTTCCCTGAAATCTCGTTCTTTTTTGATAAATTGCATTTTACGCGTTTTTTACCCGTGTTTCCAGCTTTAGGTAGCGTTTTTGCACCCAATAAGACTTATCACTCATTTTATATTTTTAGATGGAGTATAATGATGAGTTTCATCATTCCTACAAGTTTCGTATTTTTACGATACCCGGTTTTACGTTTTATGGCTTAACAACTTACGATTGGCATTTAACGGAACCAAATCATGCTCTAAACTCAAGATAATACCAAGACTATCCACCTAAGTCATCTTATCTTCATATGGCCGACTTTAGGGGGGATTCATAATTTTGGTGGCTTAATCCTAACCATGCTTCATTTAGATCATTACATGTGTCCTAACTTAACCATGGTTAACATTTAACCCAATATATGGTTAACCAAACTTACCCTCCTATAAATTGCAAGTGAAACACTTCCTAAAAACCCTCATACTATTCTCTTGGTCATTCATAGCATAAATCAAACATATCTTCCATAATTTGTTCTTTAACTCCAAGTTTATGCAAAGAAGTTTCTAAGTAGTAAGTTACTACATCAAATCTCTAGCAAGTTTATATGATCTTCTTGAGTTTAGATCCACTCAAGTCACTTAGAACTTCATCACCAATCCTTCAAGATTACAAGGGTGCCAAGGTGTGGAAGTCTTGCTCAATCCAAGGTCCTAAGTGTTCAATCAAAGTCCTATCCTTACTAGTTACTCCTTTCTTGATTGAAAGCCAAAAGTTGTAAGCAACTAATCACCACCATCATCTCATGTTTATTATTCATAATCTTGACAATTTCATGCTATATATATAGTTACTATATTGATTCATGATGTACATATACTCAATCACATGTTTTAATTCACATATTGTCGTAAAAGTAACAAACTAGTAAACTAGTCATATTCTACACATTTGAGACCATTAAAACCAGTCACATATGGACTTTCTAACTTACATACTGTGGTAGACAAGATAAAAAGATAAACATAGCAACTTGAATCACTCGAAACGGACAAACGAGTCAAAAAATACGGCCAAAAGAAGTTAGCGAAACCAAAACGCCGAAACTGCCTAACACAAGCTGTTAAGCAGCTGTCCATTTTGAAAGTGGTACTTCTGGTTCGAATCATCAAAAAGTTAAAACACGAAAGTTGTCCGGAACGACGTTTAAATAGGCCGTTATCTTTCAAAAACTGAAACTGCCCTATATATAGTTTCACGACTATACTTTTGCCACAACTAAAAGCAAACCAAGATGCCTAATGGCCATAAGCCAAGACCACGGCCACAGATAAGGTCAAAGCTGAGTCTCAAGACCATGGTTGTCAAGACCAAAGCCACGGCAAGGCCATGGCTAAAGCCTCAAGGCTTATTTACCCAAGACCGTTAACTAAGGTGTGAACCTTGGCAAATCAATACCAACACAAACCAAACGAAATAACTTTATATACTTACATTATCTAATGATCATATTTATGAAATGACAAGAACTTGTAAAAACTAGACATTTACTAAAAACATGATAAACTTTATGATATAACAATCTTCATTCAAAATATATGTTTTATCTACTAAATGCTACAAAACTAGGGAGCTTCATGTGAGGGGTTTCATTAGAGTAAAACATATTGACGAGTTGCTGGATTTATGATTTAAAGTGTCCTAGCTCCTCGAACGTTTACTGCATGACCTCTGAATTATGATGGCCCAAACGGTAGTACGATATCTATAAACTAAATACGTTTTCACAACTAGACCATTTCTATAAACGACATACACAAAAACCATGTACTACATCATGATCAACATAGAGACGTATATAGGCTTGTTATTTCTTTCGCATCATTATTTCATCCCTAAGTCGCAACATCCTATTCTAGGTTGCTCGTAGAAGTTCTCACAGCATATCCATCATTCTCACTATACATTTGATATCATTTACTCTGAGGTGAGTTCATAGCCCAACTTTCTATTACTTAATTGTTTTACAAACCCTTGGGGGGATACATGCTTTATTTTAAACCAAACACATTGCTTTGAAACTGTATGCTTATCTGAATGTATTATGTGTACTAAGTACCACTATTGCCAAACTTAAGTCCCTATTATCATGAACCATTAATCAATTGCGGTGAACGCGAATAATGTGGATAGATCTATCGGGATTGACAAATCCCGTTTGTTTGACCAAGTCCGGTAAACAAACGCACTCTATTTGAAGAACCATAGGTTAATTGGCAAATTACCTATTAGGGCAACTGTTACTATTATATCAATTTCTATTGACAAGCTGTTAACATTTTCGGTATCATGAGCTTAGTGCAATAATATCCGTTTTGTTTTCAACATTATGGGTGTATAACAACGTAACCCACACAAACATTATGTGTTCATTTGATTTCCTAAACTCTATGAATTTCACTCAACCTTTGTGTTGACAATTTTAAGCATGTATTTCAGGTCCATATTGTACGAGGCTGGCACAGAGGAGCACGGATATTGAAGAAGGCCATAAATTTTATTATCATTCGAAAACTAATTTAATGTATTTTGTAAACTTGGAAACATTTGGGACCTCATTCTGGTATTTATATAAATCGAATGATAAATCTTTTAAAACGACTCCATTAGAGTTCGTTTTCTATTGTTATGACTGTTGTGCCATGAAGTAACACCCAGTTTGAATTCCGCTGCGTATCACGAAGTTGGGGGTGTTACACAATTCTCGACTACCACCTCAAGAGTACTATGCATCTCTTCCCGAGATTGAGAATGAATCGGCGGAGTTCAAGCAAACCAAGGGGATGTTCAAGTGCCTTGGAAGGATGATGACAAAGATCTACAAAAAGTTGGATAAGTGAGGTTTAGGAGGGAGTGTTTGAACAAGTTAAAAATTATGATGTATGATAGTATTTGGTCGTTTTTACTTTGTAGGATGATAAACTAACTTGAAAGAATGTTGTATGCTAACTGGTTTATGCAGGGGATAGCTCAAGAGTGTTATCAAATTTTACCCATTTTTATTTATATGTGAAAATCGTTAGCCCTTGGTCAAAATCAATGCTCCACTATGTTTGTGTATGCGTTATCATCTATTCCTAACTAGAAATAATCAATGCCATATGTTTTAAGAAAAATTTCAGGTTTCGGAAAAGTCCCCGATGGTTAAAAAATGGGTCTGTGAAGATTTCTGATCACCACGGATCAGGCGGCACCAATTTTTTGGTTCCGTCTGTTGAAAATTTTGGTACCGCCAAACCTGAACAGGCGACACCAAAATTTTGGTTCCGCCTGTGTAAAAAAATTGGTGTCGTGGAACCTGCAGGTAACTTTCTAAATTTTGCTTATTTCAACATTCTAAATTACCATAATTTGCTTCTAGGATAGTTTTTACTAGTTTTTATCCATATTAGAACTACTTTAACACACTTAAGGTGTGTTTGGTTCGCTGTATTTGAGTGGTTTTGGAGGGGTTCAAATATAGAATTCAATATTTTTCGTGTTTGGTTGTCTTTTCAGAGAGCTTTAAAATACTGAAAAAGCCTAAATGAGTGGGGTTACAAAAACGTAGGCTGAGTGCAGTATTTCAAACACGGAACGTGGGGTTAGAGTCAAAGTTAGACCACTATATCCTTACAAAATCCATATCTCCCTTCTCTCTCCATCGTATCTCTTTTTTTCATTGTTCTTGACTTTTCTAATTCTTCACCATTAATTCATACCCTTTTAATTCACCATTAATTCCTGATATACTTCTTATTCACCATTAATTCACATCCTTTTACCATTCCATCTGGTATCTTCAGTTTATACAAAAGCCTTAGCATTCATTCATTAGTTTTGTGCATAAATCTCATCCGAGTATCTCAAATTCATCAAAAAGATAAGGACTTTAAAAACGATTCATCGATGGGTTTACAAAGAAGTGAATATATGTTAACCAAAAACATGTTTGTGTTTACAAAGAAGTGGATTTGGGTTTACGCAAAAACAATGGTATGTTAAGACCCGCGTCATGTTTGGTTTACAAATGATTGTTGTCGATCTTTTGAAGCAATTTTAAGAGAGTTTTTCTGCATTTTTTTGGTTTTACTGAGTTCATATGGTTTCTTGGGAAGAAGATATGATATAATGATGGATGTATTGTGGTGTTAAAAGAAGGGTATATATGTCAATTACTATTATATAGCTTCATATCTTGCCTCACATATCAGCAAACCAAACACACAAAAGGATTGTAAATTACAGGTTTTGAAATATGAAATACTACGGGGTTTCTAATACATGTATTTTAAATTTGCGAACCAAACGCCCCCTTAGACATATAGGATATCCATTTCCCACTAAAATTCAAAAATTCCAAAAATTCACCCAAGGAACCCTTTTTCATAAAGGAAGGAACCAAAATTTGGTTCCTTGTAATCCGTGGGTGATCTGATTCTCAAGATCCAACAATCATTAGAACACATTTATTGCATATCTTTGTCTTTTCACTCCATCCTTCATGTATGGCTTGACTTAGGTGATATGACTAGCATTAAAAAAACACTTCCAAATCATTAGAAACCTCCTTTATTCTATGGTTTAACATCAAATCAAACACATTTCTCCATAATTTCATAATCCTATAAATTAAGAGCTTCTAAGATGATCATCCTCACACCTTCTCAATTCTTCTCATCTACTAGCACAAACTTAAGCAAAAATGACTAAGTCTTCTCCATCAAACAAACCTTGCAAGAGAATGGTTAGAATGAGCGTTAGACCATGTTGCTTTGTCAACATAAGCTCCTCTTCCGATTCCTCTCCCTTAACCATCTCATCTCCCATAAGATATGAGAACTTCCTCACTATGAATACTCCTGCACCACCTCCAAAATCACCTATTGTAGTCACTACTCCACCACCAACAAAGACTCCCATCACTAGCTCACCACCACCGGCTCCTATCCAATTATCCAAGTCACCATCACCTCCTAAATCTCCAACTCTCATCCCATTAGAGCTATTCTCTACACCACCTACATCTCCAAACCCATTTTTGGAGGACTTGGAGGACTTGCCTCCTAGGCCAAATAATCCACCACCACTACCATCCTTTGGTACAATTGAGCGAATAGCTCATGAGTCTCCACATCCATCCTTTGACCCAAACGCCTCGTTAGGGCCTCAACCTCTTCTTTTCCATCCTATTCACAAGGAAATTCATTGCCCTTTGTATGGGGATCATCCACTACATCCAACATCCATGCCTCCTCATATAGAGAACATTGATGAATCCATGTGGGATGATCACCCAACTAAAGAGGAGATAGAATCCGAGCTACACCATCTCTACAAATTCTCCAATATGGTGGACTCTCACCTTAGTAAAACCATGCAAATGCAAAATGCTTTGCTAGCCTCCCTAATAACTACTCCAACCACCAACACCAACAACTCCACCATTCCACCACCACAAAATAATGAACCATATTACCCTCCTAGACACGGTTGCTCAAATTGTGAGCGGACCAGCCACATTAGCGAACGGACCCGGGTGATGGTCCATGAGCTTCAACATGAAATGAGGTTCATCCTCAACCATATCCTAGAGCGAATCAATGCTCTTGCTCATCCACCACTTCAATAGGAGGTTCCTAGTCTATCTTTTAAGTATTTTTATTTTTCTAGGATTTTCTTTGTATTTTTCTAATTTTCTAGGATTATATTTTTTTTCTAGGATTTTCTTCATCTACTAACACATCATTGTGTTCCATTTCATTATTTTCATATCATGAAAATTTTAACAAGTGAATGGTGTTTCTTATATTGTTGTTAATTGTTACATGGTGAATGGAAATGCTTGTGATGATGCTTATTACTAACATCTTTTTTGTAACTTTTTCACAATCCATGTATCTTTCTTTTGGCACCCAATTTAGGGGGAGCATTGGCCAAGGGGGAGATAATGGCTCGGGCTTATTACATATTCCGCCTCGCCTCTTCTTTTTGTTTTGACAAAAAGGGGGAGAAATATTATAGAACTTGGACTTTGACTTTCTATAAAAGTCAACTGCATACTTTGACTTTCTGAAAAGTCAACATCACAGTTTGACTAATGAAGACTTTGACTTTCAAATAAAGTCAACTGCATACTTTGACTTTCTGAAAAGTCAACATCATGTCTAAATTTGACAAACTAGTATTATCATCTTTATCTAAATCTTTCAAGTTCTAAAATTAATTTCATATTTTTTGTAGGATATAACTTTTCACGTACACATCAAACCATAACAACAAGGTGGCGTATAAGTGGAATTCTAGAGAGAGAAAGTTAGAGGTTTAGGAAACTTAGTGAGAGAAAGTGAAAGATATTATTATGAGCTCCAACTCTCTACCTTGGAAGGTAGAGAGTATTTATAGTCTTACATAAATCGCCACACATCGGGCTGTGGATCAGGCATACAGTGGGTAAAGACCCGTCCGTCCTCCACGGTGTTACTTAACTAACTACTACTTAACTTAAAATAACTACGACTACGAGCTTTCTAACGATTACATATACTTGAGGTGACCGACTCTTTAATACAGGGAATTTCTAATTCCTAACAATCTCCCCCTAAGGGAGGTCACCTCAATCATGTACCAAAAATACATTGAATACAACCAGATAATACATTAACAATTGATCTTGCATCCTTTATGTAGTCCTTTGCTTCAAAGCTCGTAGTCATTGATTCTTCACATTGCATGTTTGGTTATTCCAAGTGGAGGTCTTTTACTGATCCACGTGATAATGAGTTTGAGCCAGCATTTGAGATCATCAGTTATCAACAATCTCTGACACATCCTTTGTGGTGGTGGTATTATGTGATGTTGTGACATTAGGACCGACATGCTCACATTCTGGATCATGATATCTTCACATCAGAGTAGCGGAAGCTTTTGTTGAATCATGATATTGGCAGCAGCGTAGCAGAAGCATGGAGTGAAAATATCAGAGTCATTGATGCACTAATCATGATTTCTTTTGAGTTGAATGTGATAAGTGAGCATGCGGCTATGGATTGACCGCTTCATTCTGATCAGCTGCAAACGTCGGGCGTACCTGCATACAACAGTTAGCAATAAATCGCACGAAAGTGTCTTTGATCACTTTCGTTGAATTGAGGTACACGGCCCACGGTTCCCCGTTGATCAGTACAAGTACTACCTGTGATCAGGTATAATTCCGAAGAATTTCCTTGACAGGGTTTCGCAGCTATTCTAGCTGTTCTCAAACCGGAACGTCTCAAAGAAGACAACACGGAGTGAATGAACCAGCGAATTTTAAGTCCACTGATTGATGAAAAAAGATTTGAAAAACAATCGTGTATTGCTCAATAGAAATTGTTTTTGCAATACAACGAAGGTTTTATTGAAAATCAATTATCAATCATAAAAACACCTTTTGGTTTGAAAAAAATGAGTACACGGTCGATGTGCTAAAGAAAAAGTTTGTTAAGCACAAAGACCGGTTTTTCAAAGGTATCCGTCAATCCCTAACCTGAACCAGGATTGATTCAAGAAATTGAATCGCCCCATTGTTTCTGTTCAGTTGTCACATGGTTGATCCATATAATAGATCTCACATGCCACCTACCAGGAACTTGTTTGATGTTGGCTCCAGAAGGCTTTCCATCTTCATTGTGAATGTGTAAACACATCACTCAGATGTTCTGGCAATACCACAAGGATAATGCGTAGGACTCAAGATATAATCTCTCTTTCCACATTGTGTGAAACAGAGAGTCTTCATTGAAAGTGTCCTAATGAGATTTATTGATGATCTCGTGGCTCTAGACTCAATTTGTGCATATTTGGATCCTGTGCCGGAGACTAGGGAGAGGGTCTCCTTCTTCAATATCAACAATCTCTAAGAGAAAGTCGATAGATAATGTCGGTTCCCCGTGAGAATGAAACAAGTCCTTTTAAGAGGAACTTGAGTGGTTTGGAAAGTTGAAGTGCAGTGCGTCACTGGGTCCATGACGTCTTGTCTTCAATACCGATGTTACCATCAGTAGCATATGAAGTGAACCCGGTTTCTGCCCTAAGGTTGAATAAATGGAGGGCTATTTGTTTTCACCCTTTTCTCATTCAATTCTTTTTAATTCTTCAACCCCTTCAGTGCTTACCGAGACTTCATAGCTAGAACCTTGTTGGGTTTATTCCAGTACTAGCTCTGTCTCAGTTCGCACACTTCCCATATCTCACTTTTCTCATTTTATCATTATACCTAAGGACTTCTACACTAACTAGTGGATTGTCCCTGGGTAGATCCCTCCGGTTCTGGCGGATCATGGGAACCAATACCTAACCTTATCATCCTTATATCACCGTACATAAAGTAAAGTTGGTCGGTCTATTTGGTATTGTTCATCTGCCATTGGAACCAATTGAAAACTATTTGAAAATCAATCCAGATACTTGTGACAAAACATTTTGTACCTGAATTGTTTTTGATAATTTTAGAATAAGTACTCCCCCTCAACATGTGCATCAAATGTTTGAAATCGTTTTGCACACGGAGGCAAGAGGAAGAATTTACTTCTTTGATTACCATTTTCTAAAAAATATCACCATCACTTCCTTGATCAAATCAAGTAGATAAAGCATTTCCGGGAAGGATGAGGTTTCCATAGATTTGCTCCCCCTCAATATGTGCCTCGAGGTTTGAAAAGAGTTTTGCACATACTAGAGGGAACCTGCACATTGAGATAAATGATCCCGTTTCAAATCATAGGTTTAAGATAGATGCTCCCCCTCAACATGTGCATTGAAAATTTGAAATCGTTTGTCACATGTGGGAAGGACAGCATGTACATCCTTATAAGACCATTTACCGAATTATCAGTTTAAATCCAATTTAAATCACACATTCTCCCCCGATCACAATTATCAAATCATTTGAGATTTGTGATCTCTTATAGATTTAAATTGATTTTGAAAGCTTTTAAGGAGAATTGTGACTTGATTATGAAAGCGTTTTAACTGATAAGGATCGGATTTTAAGACTTTAAATTCCATTGATAAAAACATGCATGTACATCTTTTGAAAACAATTTAATGCCAAATAACTTTTTAATTTAATTGAAATCATTCTCCCCCTCAATCAATGACATAGGTTGTTGATTGAGAGATAGAGATTTTGACAAATAAGTCCTGATGATTATCAAAAATAGAGACCGAGTTATTTTTCAAAGCATTTAGTTTTCAGCGGATAAAT
>BPTQ01000006.1:203973152-204003857 GCA_019973895.1 Chrysanthemum seticuspe | reverse complement strand
TCGACCGAGTCTATGAGCAGGTGGGTACGAACTGTCTTGACTGATACTAAGAACCCGAGTTGCTTAGTCTAACATAACGGAACCTTTCCTTTTACCACAGTTGTAAGAGTTTAGGTAACTACTTCCTGGTATAGCTCAACTCTGCTGATCCCTGTATGAACTATGATTACTTCTACCATGAGGACAAATGCCTTACCTGTCTGGATTCTACATACTACTCGAACTACTATTCCTATTTTTATCTAAACTACGTCTATAGTCCCGAAGTTTGTAACAAGAAGTTCCAGAAGGATTTCTGTAGATGTTCGACTAGTTAGTATTGTGACTACGATTCCGTCAAACCCTATTACAATTCTACGAAGAGAGTCCAAGTCTTAATTGATACCTTCTGTCTCTTAGGGTTGAGATACTACTTAAACTCGTGAAGTTCTACTTTGGTCTACTCTTACAGATACTCATGATACACTCTAAAGTATTCAATCAATTACTGTACTCCTTGTAGTCTTACTGATACGGATTGTAAGTCAACTTGAGTTTTAAACACTAGTTGTACTTAGGGCTTACCGTGTTCAAACAATGGCGACACTTCGAGTGATTTCCTAACTTCTTATGTTTGATACTTGTTGAGATACGGAAGGAGGAAGTCTTACTCTCTGTACAATACAAACTTTTTAACTAAGAGTTAGTGAAGTTTTGGTTGGTCCCTCTCTGTTCGAGCAGATTACTGAGATGTCGAAAGATGAGTTTGTAGCCTTAGTGTTGGTTTCGTAGTGTTCAGTATGGGAACCCATTACCATTAGTGTTTGAGTAATTGACTAATGAGAAGAGCTAGTTGATTAATGAAGTTACCCACGTGAGCATCAGCATCAGCTTGTTTGTACATAGGATCAGGAATGAGTTTGTGATTACCATTACCCAAGGGTATGACTTGTGATGCTTTGGTTGTGATTCCGATGTTTGAGTAGAAAGCTGTAGAGTCATTAGACGAGCTTGTCTCTCCCTGGTTGGTTTTGAAGTGATTGAGAATCAATTTTTCAAACATAACATGTCTCTCATTCTGAAGGAGGAAGGCATAGAGTTGTTCATAGTTTGTATTCTTCAATCCTTTAGTGAGCTTCACAGCGGTAACAAACTTGTGCCATTCGGGATTCATGTTGATCACAAATTTTGAGTTCAACTGAATGTTAGGCATAGTCATTCTGATGTTCCTCATGTCATTAACTAACTTATGAAATCTCACATAGTACTCATAGACATTCTCATCTGGTTTCATCTTGAAGTGCTCAAATTCATCATAGAGTTGGGATTCTCTGTCTTCCATAGTTAATTCTGAACCTGAGAGAAGCATCTTAACATTATCCCAAACTGCCTTAGCATCAGTGTTATGATTGATCAGCTTGTAGATGTCTTTAGGAAGACCTTGAAGAACAATGTTTGAAGCCCTGATATCTGCATCAAATCTATTTTTATCCTTATCATCAAGCTCATCATACATCTTAGGTCTGTCCATTCCGTAAACAGGAGTACCATCTTCATTAGTATCAAGTATGTCCCTAGTCGTCTCAACTCGATATGGTCCTTCATCAATGGATTTGAGAATGTTGACACCATTTTCCTTTCCAAGGCAATACAATCTGATTCGTTGAGCCCAAGAATCATAGTCAGTTCTGTCAAGCATGGGTGGACGAGTATCTGAGCCAGCTGCTTGAACATCCTCGGCAACAGTGGAGATGACAGTAGGAACGTTGGTAGACATGTTAACAGATTATACGGGATTTTATAACTCTATGATTAAACCGGGAAATAGATTCTTACACGGGATTTTACTAAATCAAGAGAAAACCGTAAACAATCACTCAAGTCGCTAGAAGATAATGCACTAAGTCGCTAGAAGATAATGCACTAAGTCGCTAACACTTAATTCGCTACACCACTAAGTCGCTAGAGTCCCAAGTCGCTAGACAAATGCAAGTCGCTAAGTAGTAACTCGCTAAGACTCAAGTCGCTAGCAAAATTTTGGCAGCAATTCGCTACTCAAGTCGCTAAAGATACAAGTCGCTAAAGAGCAACTCGCTACAGACCAAGTCGCTACCACCAAGTCGCTACTCGTAGTGGAGAGTCCACTACTTGTACTTTAACTCGCTAGATCTAACTCGCTAGGTCTAAAACTGTAACTCGCTACAAATTTGTAAAGCAAGTCGCTATGAAGAAAATAATCCGTGAGCTAAGTCGCTAGCAAGAAAAACCATATAAACATCACTTTTCAATCCAAAAACAACCCAACCAAGATGATTCAAGCTTACCAAATGAAAACCTAAACACTTGTGATGATTCTAAACATAAAAGTACTAACAAAATTCAAACTTTAACACAAGAAATCAACCAAATGATGCAAAACCCACTAAACTTTTTCAAACTCAAAAACCACCTAAAAACCACTAGAAATCCAAAGATGTGCAAGATATGATCTAACCATGGCTCTTGATACCAATTGTAGGATATAACTTTTCACATACACATCAAACCATAACAACAAGGTGGCGTATAAGTGGAATTCTAGAGAGAGAAAGTTAGAGGTTTAGGGAACTTAGTGAGAGAAAGTGAAAGATATTATTATGAGCTCCAACTCTCTACCTTGGAAGGTAGAGAGTATTTATAGTCTTACATAAATCGCCACACATCGGGCTGTGGATCAGGCATACAGTGGGTAAAGACCCGTCCGTCTTCCACGGTGTTACTTAACTAACTACTACTTAACTTAAAATAACTACGACTACGAGCTTTCTAACGATTACATATACTTGAGGTGACCGACTCTTTAATACAGGGAATTTCTAATTCCTAACATTTTTATAACTCTTGTACAAACTTTACATCTTTTATAAAAATAAAATTTATGTTTTGTCCTCAACAAAAAGGGGGAGATTGTTAATACAAATATCGTTATTAAACGTTATTAATATTTTATGATCTTTACCTAAGTTTTGTTAACGACAAAAGTAAATTTAATTTTTATAAAGCATAAAGCCTGTCAAGTTTAATGGATATTAAAATAAGCTTTTCCTCAAATAATATCTTCATCACTCAAGCATTTACATTTTGATTAATCATATTTTTTATATGCCTCTAAACCATAATATATGTTAACATTTTTAGATCAAGCATGTTTTGGTTTCTTAAAACAAAACATTACATATGTATTTACATTTAACATATTTTCTAAAAATAGAAAACAGCATATGACATCATGTGGTGCATCATTGAAATCTCTAGAGGATTTCACTAGATATTTTGTGTAGATTTGGACTCTACATATCTTACACAATCTTGGATGGATTTGGTTGAATTTTCTAAGATTTTGGTAATCTTGATTGCAGACCCCGGCGGCACCAAAATTATACACGGGCGGAACCCTTTTATGGGGTCCGTGGTCCGTGGTGACTGCTGTTCATTTTGGCTATAAATAGCAAGCCAAACCAAGTTGTTTTATCATCCCTTTCAAGCATAATCACATACATTCCTTCTCTCTAACATTTCTAACTCAGTTTCATATCATTATAGTGATCCTCTTTTGTAGCAAAGAAGATCAAGGCATATTTAAGCTTCAACGAATAGTTGGAAGTCTTGTTTGTTTTGTTGTTGTTGTATGATCTAGTCTTATTCATACATCATTGTTGTACCAAGCCATTATAAACTTGTGAGTGTGAGTGGTTAGTATTTTAGTCCTTAAAATAAATTGTGTGTGGGAGTGGTTGTACCCTTGGAAAAGAACTCGACATCTAGTTTAGTGTCAGAAATGGTGTGTAAGCGAAGTGTAAAGGTTTCTTCGCCGGTGAAAGGAGCTTGTTGACTAGTTAAGTTAAACTCTCGAGTGTGAGACTCGGGGAGTGGAGTAGGGCAAGGAAAAAGAGTCCTTGTAGACCGAACCACTATAAACAACTTGTCGTGGTTTGATTGTTTCTTTCCTTATTTACTCTTTATATATATTGCTTGCATATTGATTATTATTCACTAACATATCTAAGATCGATATCAATTGATCCTTTAATAAGTTTCAAAACAAAGTTTTTAATCGGTAAACTATTCAACCCCCTTCTAGTTTTCCACAGATAGGTACTAGGCTTATTAGCCTCAACATGCACATTCGGTTCTAATTCACACTTACGCTGATCTGTAGATTCCATACCCATCGGTTGTGACCCATCTACTTCCTCCTATACTAACGAGTTCAAAACATCAAAAGAATTGGATGACTTAGTATTTTTACCAGAGTTAGCAATAGAAGGAGAAGCCTTCTGTTCAACCTTTGGAGCAAAACTTTGATTGGTATCTGTCGGCCTGCCATCGGTTTCTGTCACCAAAAGTTAGGTTTAGACTTAGTAAGTTTAATCCCTCTAATAGGCCGATATTGATCAGATACCTTCTTCCCTTTATCCTTACGATTCTTAACCTTGATAAAGTAGTAGAAGCCTTGCCTTTCACATTAGCATCACTACGAACGGCCTCCTAAACACATTTTGGACAAGTGATACGGTCATGTCCAAACACTTTACACATATCACAATGAGGAGGCTTCCATTCATATTTGACCTTAATGATCTTCGTAGTATAACCACTATCATCCTCTTTAGGGATGGCCATAGTAACTTTTTGTTTCCATTCATATTTTGGTATATTCAAATGGTTGTTTTATGTTTAAAACACCTTCTTGCAAAGGCATATATGAAATTGTTGAATGTAGTAGTAATAATGACAATGTGATTTTACATGTTGGTTCGTCTAATGAGCTTGATAAATCAAAATTGTGGCATTCCCGTCTTGGGCACGTAAACAAGAAACGCATCGCCCGACTCCAAAAGGATGAAGTGTTGGAATCATTCGACTTCAAATTGGATGATGTATGCGAGTCTTGCTTATTAGGCAAGATGACTAAATCACCATTCACAGGATCATGTGAAAGAGGTGAAGGATCATTGGACTTAGTACCCACAGATATGTGTGGACTATTCCGATCTTCCACAAAAGATGGAACACGCTACTACGTTACATTTACTGATAATTTTAGTAGATATGGATATGTTTATCTGATTAAACATAAGTCGGATACCTTTGAATTATTCAAAAATTATCAAAACGAGGTAGAGAACCAAATGGGAAGAAAGATAAACGTACTTTGATCCGATAGGGGGGGAGAATACCTTGGTATCAAACTTTTTGATCATCTTAAAAACTGTGGTATAGTGTTAGGATTTTGAAAATCCAGTTGTTAAAGTGTCGGTCACCTCAAGTATATGTAATCGTTAGAAAGCTCGTAGTCGTAGTTATTTAATGTTAGTTAGTATTTAGTTAAGTAACACCGTGGAGGACGGACTGGTCTTTACCCACTGTATGCCTGATCCACAACCCGTAGGAGGCGTATTTTGTAAGATACTATAAATACCCTCTACCTCCCAAGGTAGGGGTTGGAGCTCATAATAAGATTTTTCTTTCTCTCACTAAGCTTCCAAAACCTCTTAACTTTCTCTCTCTAAACCCTAAGCCATACGCCCCATTTAAGTCATGGTTTGATGTGTTTGTGAAATCCAATATATTACAAATGGTATCAAGAGCCATGGTTTGATCATCTCTCTTACATGCTCTTGGATTTCTAGTGATTTTATATGGTTTTTGGGTTTGAAAAAGTTTAGTGGTATTTGCATCATTTGAACCATTTCTGGTGTTAAAGTTTGGATTTTGATTGTACTTTTGTGTTTAGAATCATTATAAGTGCTTAGGTATTGATTTGGAAGGATTGAATCAGCGTGGTTGGGTTGTTTTTGGATTGAAAAGTGGTGTTTTTGAATATTTCATCTTAGCGACTTGTGTCTCGTACTTGATTTCATCGTATCAATTTGTCTCTATGTTTTAAGCGACTTGTCAGTGTTGTGTGAAGCGATTTGTGACTAAGCAATTTGTATTTTGAGACAAAATGACAAAAAGTACAAAGTAGTGGACGTATTGTTTTGTCTAGCGACTTGTCCATCTAGCGTGTTGTTACTTTAGCAATCTTTGTGTCTAGCTACTTGTCACTAGCGATTTGTCTTCATAGCGACTTGTGTCATTAGCGACTTGTTCTTCTAGCGAGTTGTTACTCTACCAACTTGTGTGTCTAGCAACTTGTTAATAGCGATTTGTCTTCATAGCGATTTGTGTCACACAAGCGACTTATCTCTCTAGCGACTTCTCCCTTGAGCAACTTGTATACCTAGCGACTTGGTGTAAAGCGATTTGTCTTCAAGGTTTGAAGCGACTTGGTGAATTATTGTTTCTGATTGTTACTATTTCCCGGTTTAATCAAAGAGTTATAAAATCCCGTGGAATCTGTAATCATGTCTACCAACGTGCCTACAATCATCTCTTCTGTAGCTGAGGACGTTCAAGCAGCAGGATCAGATACTCGTCCTCCTATGCTTGACAGAACTGATTATGACTCATGGGCTCAACGAATTAGGTTGTACCGTTTGGGAAAGGAAAATGGGGTTAACATTCTCAAATCAATTGATGAAGGACCTTATCAGATTGAGACTACCAGAGACATACTTGAAACTGCTGCGGATGGTTCAGTGATCCTAGGTTTGGACAGACCAAAGACGTATGATGAGCTCAATGAAAAGGAGAAAAAGAGATACGATGCTGATATTAGGGCTTCAAACATTATACGTCAGGGTCTACCAAAAGACATCTACAAGTTAATCAATCACAACACTGAAGCCAACACAGTTTGGGACAATGTTAAGATGCTTCTCTCTGGTTCTGAATTGACCAAAAAAGACAGCGAATCTCAATTGTATGATGATTTTGAGAACTTTAAGATAAACCCTGGAGAAAGTGTCACTGAATACTATGTGAGGTTCCACAAACTTGTGAATGATATGAGGAATATCAAAATGACCATGCCAAATAATCAGCTCAATTCAAAGTTTGTGAACAACATAAATCCCGAATGGCACAAATTGGTCACCTCAGTCAAGCTAACCAAAGGATTAAGGCACACCAACTATGAGCAATTGTATGCCTTCCTACTTCAGAATGAGAAGCATGCTATGTTTGAACGAATGATTCTTGATAAGTTCAAATCTAATCATGGAGATGCAAGCTCATCAAATGACTCCTCAGCATTCTACACAAATGTAGGAATTACCACCAAAGCTTCTCAAGTCATACCAACGGGTAACGGTAACCACAAGCTCATTCCAGATCCAGTATATAAGCCTCCAGATCCAAACATAATCATGGAACATTTCATCAATCAACTGGATCTTATGGTTAAGCAAAATCTGAACCTCACTCCACACACTAACAATGATATCAGAACTGCATCCAATCTACACAATCATGCTATTGTCATAGATGGTAAGATCATGGTGCAACCAGTGCAAGGAAGACAGTATGAACAAGGAAAGGGTGGAGTAGGTGGAGGGTATGTGGCTAATCAAAATCGTGGAAGGAATGCAAATCAAGGACAAGGAAAGCCAATCAAGTGCTACAACTGTGGTGGTGAAGGACATATTGCAAGGAAATGCACATCTCCAAAACACCCTTAAAATGCAGAGTATTTTAGGGACAAGATGCTGCTGGTGCAAGCTCAGGACAATGGAGTTGTTTTGGATGAAGAAGATTTGTTGTTTCTTGCTGAGGGAAATGCCCAAATATATGATGCTGATGTGGATGAGCAGCCAATTCAGGAAATAGGTCACAATCATCAAAATGCCTTTCAAGTTGCTGACTGTGATCCATTTAACTCTGATGTCGATGATGAACCTACTGCCCAGACAATCTTCATGGCTAGCATTTCACCAATGGTCTCTCCAAAGGTCTCATCATCACAACAGGCTGGTCCACACAAAGATTCAATCATTTCAGAGGTATTAAAACTATACGATGAAGTTGATGAGCAAAAGATACATAACAAAGTACAATCACATGAAACTAATGAATCAGATATAGATAATGTAGGTAATAGTAATGTTGTCCCATATGATCAATATGTGATAGAAAGTGAAAGTGTGATCGTACCAAGTGATGCATCTTCTATAGTCAATGATGACTATGTTTTTGATGAATACACTGCATGTGCCCCTGATGATTCTGTTATCTCTAAACTGAATGCCTATAAAGAACAAGTTGCCATTTATGAACAACGTGCTAAGTTTGAGTTAACTACCCGTGAGCAGGAAATGGATGACCAAATGCGTACAATTATTAGAAAAAGTAATTTTAGGGAAGAAATATTAAAACAAGAGCTAGATTCCTTAAAAGACAAACTAAACAAAACTGTTAAGCAAAAGCAAGAACTTCAAGAAAATGTTAAAGTGCTTAAACAGGAACTTAATGCTAAGGAATCAAAACTTTTAACTGATTTTTCCAACCTAAAAACTTTGAAAAACAAGCTTGAAAATAAGTTGTACGTACAAGGGAATACCATTCAGATTGCTCACATGATCACTAAGCATAGAGTTCTAAGTGACAAACATAGTATTCCCCTAGTAGAGGAGCCAAATCCCGAGTACTGTAAAAAGGCTAAAACTTTCCATACGATTGTATATGATGGTAATGAGATCCTCAAGCCTAGGCAAACACCATCATGTATTAGAAGCACGGAAGAGGATATAAAATTAGAAGATGCCTCTAGGGAGGAAATGGATAAGAAGCTAAAAGATCCTCAGTGTAAAAAGCAAAACATAACGATCAAACCCCATGATTACACTAAAGAAAATTAGATTTCCCTGAACATGTTTAAGCCTCAAACTCAATTAACTCCAGAACAAGTTTTTTGGAAAAAAGACATGGATAAGCAAAAAGCAAATGTACTTGTTGAAACAAACACTCCCTTCAGGAAAATGCCTCCGGCTACTGTGTATCCTCCGAATACACCAATGCATTTAGTTCCTAGAAATATTCCCACTAAGAGCAAGACCTTAATCAGCATGTATGTTGTTTATCAACTATTCGTTGATTTTGAGAAGACATTTAAGAAAAGAATCACACCTACAGGGGTAACTGAAGGGGAGAGGGGTTTTGAGCAAACTAAAGAATGCTATATAACGGAAGTCATGCCTTTATTTAAACAATTAAAAAATCAATTTGAGAGTCTTCAAAAGGGGATAGACTCAGAGATTAAAGAAATGGAAAAAGAATTTGATGCAATGATAGTTGAGGTCAATAATTATGAACGGGAACTCAAATATAATGAAATTGAAAGAAAGAATCTGCAAATCTTAAATGAGAACTTGATTTCGAGTTGTGTTGCTCAAGATGTGTTTTATACTGTTACTAAGTATTCAATTACTGCTTCTCAATTTCATGAAATATTTGTTGCTTTGAAAGTTTCCCATGATCGTGTCATTGAGCTTGAAAACAAAAACTCAAAACTAAATGAGCAAAATTGACCAGGATGATCACGATAATTTGGTAAAACACTTTTCTAAGTTGGAAGTTAAACATTTTGATTTGCAATTAAAATATCAACATCTCAAAGAAAATGTTGAAACCTCAAACATCAAGATATCCTCGGATGTTCCAGAGTTTGATGCAGTTTTTAAAATAAACAAACGTGACGAACAGAATCGAGCTCACTGTAACACGATCAGAAAGTTGAAAACCCAAATTTCTCAATTAAAGGGTGAAAAGAACAATGTGACTGGCACCCAAATGCCTCCTCCTTTAGATTCTCAATTTTCTCAAAACTTTCATCTTCAAAACATCATTAACGTATTACAACAAGAAAATGAGAGTTTTCTAGAAGAAGATGAAAAGGTCAAACGACACTTCAAAGAGTTATACGATTCAATGAAAGTCACTCGTGACAAAAACAATGAAAAAATAACTTCTTTACAAAAGGAAATTGAGAATCTGAAGAGTCAGGTAAAAGGGAAAATGCCACTTGTCTTTAATGAGAATGTTGCATCAAAGGCATCTACAGATTATAAATATACTGTGACTGTTAAATACACTCCTCCTCATCTTAGAAATAACGAACTTGTGTTTCATAACTATTTTTGTCACCTTAAGGATAGTCTAGAATGTCTCCGTGAGATTGTAGAAGAGGATAGCATAAATAAGCCACTTGATAGTGAAATTAGGTATGCGTGCTTATATGCCAAACGATCTCAGGAGCTGTTAGAATGTTTAAGAGCAACATGCCCTAAATCCTTATGTGAGAAAGATAAAACTGTGATGCCTTTTTCTATGCCTAGTGCTAAGTATGCAACTCATTCTATGCCTAAAGTCAAGCATGTGAGCTTTGATGTGCCTATAAGTACTTTAGATCCCAGCACTTCTAGATCAGGAATGCAAAAGGTAGCAAAACCAACTAATGTTCCCATAATTCCCTCTATAGGAGTAATCAGTGGTACAAAAGCAAGCGAGTCAAAGCCTCCAGGAAATACAAAACAAGATAGGACCTCGCAAGCTAAGAGTGATCAATGGAAGAGAGTAGAAGACCACCCTAGGAACATTAAGTGTGATTTGAATAAAACGAATCGTGTTGATTCTAGTATTAGCTATAAGCGTACTGTAATTAATTCGAATTCTGCTACTATTTGCAAAACATGTAATGAATGCTTGATGTCTGGTATTAATCATGAATGTGTTGTGAATGAGATGAGTAATACTGCAAAATCTCCTGTTAAAATGGTTAACACTAGACAACAGGATAAAAAGGCCAGAAGACCAAGGAAGAAGAGGGCTAGAAAACATTGGAAACCAACAGGAAGAAAATTTAGTAATATAGGTTATCATTTGATACCTACTGGCCGTAAATTCAATCCTAATGAGTTGTGCCCTAAATTATCTAGATCAATGCCCATTAGGAAATGGATGCCCACTGGTAGAACTATACCTTTAAGAAGTGAACATACTTTGAATAGATCTACTGTTTATACTAGCCCGACATCTACCTCTAATGATTTTATTGATTTTGTTTCTGATGTGGATGTTCCAATATCGTTTTCTAACCAAGTGGAACACATTCTTGCATGGGGATCCCAATTATCTAGTTATCCATTTTTGTCTGTGTTCAACTGCAGGTCGTTCAAATCGTCCTGTGGTACTTGGACTCAAGCTGTTCCAAGCATATGACTGGAGACCGCTTGTGGCTCATGAACTTCGTGAGTAAATTTATTGGGACTGTTAGATACGAGAACGACCATTTTGGTGCAATTATGGGTTATGGAGATTATGTTGTTGGTGATAGTGTAATCTCCAGTGTATATTATGTTGAAGGTCTTGGTCATAACCTGTTTTCTGTTGGTCAATTCTGTGATTCTGATCTAGAGGTGGCTTTTAGAAAACATACTTGTTTCGTTAGAGAACTTGATGGTGTGGAACTTTTAAGAGGAACACGTGGTTCAAACCTATACACCATCTTTATCGAAGACATGATGAAGTCTTCTCCAATCTGCTTGTTGTCAAAGGCTTTGAAAACAAAGTCATGGTTATGGCATCGTCGTCTCAATCACTTGAACTTCGGCACCATTAATGATCTTTCCAGAAAGGACCTTGTAAGAGGCTTACCCAGATTAAAGTATGAAAAAGATCATCTTTGTTCAGCATGCCAATTGGGAAAAAGCAGGAAATATGCCAACAAACCCAAACCCACAAACTCAGTTATGGAAGTTCTTCATACTCTTCATATGGATTTGTGCTAACCTATGAGAGTGCAAATGATAAATGGGAAGAGATATGTATTAGTCGTTGTTGATGACTACTCTCGATTTACTTGGTTTAAGTTTTTGAGGACAAAGGATGAAACTCCAGATGTCATCATCAAACTTATCAAACAGCTGCAGGTTCGACTTAACAAGACTGTTAGAATTATTTGAACAGATAATGACATTGAGTTTGTTAACAAAGACCTAAGTTAATTTTATGAAAGCATTGGAATCAGTCATCAAAGAAGTGTTCCACGCACACCTCAACAGAACGGTGTAGTTGAAAGACGAAATTGGACCCTTCTTGAAGCTGCAAGAACAATGCTAATTTACTCAAAGGTTCCAATGTTTCTTTGGGCTGAAGCCATTGCCACTGCTTGCTACACCCAAAATCGTTCCCTCATACACACCACTCATGGAAAAACTCCATACGAACTTGTCCATAAACGAAAACCTGATCTCTCCTACCTTCGTGTATTTGGTGCTTTGTGCTATCCAACGAATGACGGTCAAGATTTAGGTAAATTAAGAGCTAAGGCGGACATTGGAGTTTTTGTGGGTTATGCACCAAACAAGAAGGGTTACCGAATCTACAACAAAAGAACTCGAGATATCATGGAAACTATTCACGTCACGTTCGATAAGCTGTCTGGGCAAATGGCTCCAAGACAATCAAGTTCTGGACCCGCATCACAACCTTCATTAAGTAGTCCCATTAGTTCTTCTCTTGTACAAAATACCTCACCAACAATTCCATATGTACCCCCTTCGGAAGATGATTTGAAAAAATTGTTTGATCCAATGTTTGATGAACACTATGAGCCTATTGCTAATGATCAGTCAAATCCATCAACAGAGGCTGCCCCTAACCCAGTCAACGTAGATAACCCTTCAGTTTCTATGTCATTGAGTCAAGAAGCACCTACTGCAGATCACTCATCCTCATCATCAAATCCTCAATCATCAAGTGTACATCATGGAAATGTGTCTGGCACCTATGATGGAGATAACCCCTTTGCTACTCCCGAAGATGCTCTATTTGAGAACATATTTGCTCTTGAACCAACTTCAGAACCATCTTCATCAGGAGATCCAAACTCTGCTACTTCATTTCCTCAACAACAACCACACGAACACCTTAGAAAATGGACACATGACCATCCATTGGACAACATCATTGGAAACCCTTCTCGTCCAGTATCCACTCGTAAACAACTTGCAACTGATGCCTTATGGTGCTTCTTCAACTCCGTACTATCTAAGGTCGAACCAAAAGACGTTAAAACTGCCATGAATGAAGACAGCTGGTTCAATGCCATGCAAGAAGAAATTCATGAGTTCGATCGACTAGATGTATGGGAATTAGTACATGCTCCTGACTGCGCTATGATCATTGCTCTAAAGTGGATCTTCAAAGTAAAACTTGATGAGCATGGTGATGTGCTAAAGAACAAGGCTTGATTGGTTGTAAAAGGATACCGTCAAGAAGAGGGTATTGACTTTGAAGAATCATTTGCTCTAGTTGCACGTATCGAGGCAATCAGAATCTTCCTGTCTAACGCTGCAAGTAAGAACATGGTAGTCTATCAGATGGATATAAAGACGTCTTTTCTTAACGGAGATCTGAAAGAAGTCGTATACGTCAGCCAACCTGAAGGTTTTCTGAATCCAGAGCATCCTACTCATGTCTATCGCTTAAAGAAGGTCCTTTATGGTTTGAAGCAAGCTCCAAGGGCATGGTACGACACACTATCGAAGTTTCTTGTATCTAATGGATTCAGCAAAGGAGCAGTTGATCCGACATTGTTCACCAGAAAGTCAGGCAAACACTTAATTCACGTTCAAATCTATGTTGATGATATTATTTTTGCCTCGACTGACCCCAATGAATGTGACCGTTTTTCTAAGGAGATGGGCTCCAAATTTCAAATGGCAATGATGGGACAAATGTCATTTTTCTTGGGATTACAAATTTCACAAAGTCCCAGAGGCATTTTTATCAATCAATCTAAATATGCTAATGAAATCTTAAAGAAATTTGGATTTGATTCTTGTGACCCTGTTGACACTCCCATGGTGGAGCGTACTAAACTGGATGAGGACCACTCAGGGATCATGGTTGACCAAACTAAATATCGTAGTATGATTGGGTCCCTGATGTACCTTACTGCCAGTAGACCAGACATTCTGTTCGCTGTATGCATGTGTGCTAGATACCAGGCTAAGCCTACCAAAAAGCACCTTGAAGCGGTTAAACGGGTCTTTAGGTATCTCCAAGGAACCATCAACATTGGACTTTGGTACCCGAAGGACACCGGTATGTCACTAACAGCCTATGCAAATGCTGACCATGCAGGGTGTCAAGATACACGTCGAAGCACGTCAGGAGGTGCTCAGTTTTTGGGTGATAAGCTTGTGAGCTGGTCTTCAAAGAAACAAATGAGTACTTCTATATCCTCTACAGAGGCAGAATACATAGCCATGTCATCTTGTTGTGCTCAAATCCTATGGATGATATCCCAATTATCTGACTATGGCTTTGAATTCAACAGAATCCCTCTGTATTGTGATAACAAGAGTGCCATTGCTCTCTTATGCAACAACGTTCAACATTCAAGAGCAAAGCATATCGACATTCGACATCATTTCATCGTGGAGAAAGTGGAGAACGGTGTGGTGGAACTATATTTTGTGAGGACTGAATATCAGTTAGCAGACATCTTCACCAAAGCTCTTCCTAGAGAACGTTTTGAGTTTATCCTTCCACGACTTGGTCTAAAGAGTCTACAACCGAAAACACTCAAACGTCTTCAAGAGGAAGACGAGGAGTAAAAGTTTTTCTTCATCCATCTCTTGTAAATATTTTTTCAAAAAGCAAAATACAAAATTATAAAACCCACAAAAATCTATAAAAATCAGAAAATCTTTGAAAAAGCGAAAAAATATTTCTTACATCTTTGTTTCTATTCTTCGATAACATCTACGGTCTTTGATTTGTCACTCTAAGAATGACACGAGTCTTTAGATGAAGTTCGATTGTATATAAGTTTATAAAAAAAAATAAAAAAAAAATAAATAAATAAATAAATAAATTATTATAGTCATTTTAGACTGTACCCCGTTTTTAAAAGAAAGAACAGAGCCATGCTTTATCTTATTTTTCAAATCTCATGCTCTGATTCTAAAAGCAAATGTTTGTCACCAAAAAGACAAATGTTTCCTTCACAAATATTTTTCCTTCTATAAATTCTTTTGAAAAATATTTGTTATCTAATGAAAACTAAATAGATTTGAAAAATAACTCGGACTCAATTTTTGAAAATCCTCTGGACTTGACTTTTGTCAAAATCTCTATCTCTCAATCAACAACTTATGTCATTGATTGAGGGGGAGAATGATTTCAATTACATCAAAAAGGTTATTTGTCAAAGAATTGCAATGTCTTATACAATTGGTTCAAACCTTGGCTAATATTATGTTTTCATAAGATACTTAAGCATGCTTGAACATTGGAGTTTAAAGTCTCAAAATCTGATTCTTATCAGTTAAAATATTTTTCAAAAGCAAGTAACAATTCTCCTCCAAAGTTTTCAAAATTAATTTAAATCAATAGAGATCACAAATCTCAATGGATTTGAAAATTGTGATCGGGGGAGAATATTGTGATTTAAATTGGATTTAAACTAATAATTCGATAAATGATTTTGTAAGTGATTAGCAAGCTCTCCTCCCTACATGTGCCAAACGATTTCAAATTTTCCATGCACATGTTAAGGGGGAGCATATATATCAAACCAAAAAGGATTGAAACGTGATTGATTTGTCTCTAAGTGCAGGTTTTCCCTAATACGTGCAAAACACTTTCGAATCTCGATGCACATATTGAGGGGGAGCAACTTTTTGAAAACCACATCCTTTCCCAAAAATATCATTAACAAAGTATTTGAAACACTAATTTTGATCGGGAAGGTGATGTAGATACTTTTAGAAAATGTTAATCAAAGAAGTGAATTCTTCCTCTTGCCTCCATGTGCCAAAACGATTTCAAATATACGATGCACATGTTGAGGGGGAGCTTTTTCTGAAATATCAAAAACAATTCAGGTACAAAATGCTTTGATAATATATCACAAGTACCTGGATTGATTATTCAAATAGTTTTCAATTGGTTTCAATGGCAGAAGAACAATACCAAAAAGACCGACCAAATTTATTTTATGCATGGAGATATAAGGATGGTTAGGTTAGGTATTCGTTCCCACGATCCCGCCAGAGCCGGAGGGATCTACCCAGGGACAATCCACTAGATAGTGTAGAGTCCTTAGGTATGATTAAAAAAAGAGAAAAATGAGAATAGGGAAGAGTGCCGGCTGAGTCTGAGCTAGTACTGGAATAAACCCAACAAGGTTCTAGTTATGAAGTCTCGGTAAGCACTGAAGGGGTTGAAGAATGAAAAAGAAATGAATGTGAAAAAGAATGAAATGAAATAGCTCTCCATTAATTCAACCTTAGGGCAGAAAAAACCGGGTTCAATACATATGCTACTTGTGTCTACTAAGGTAACACTGGTATTGAAGATAAGACGTCATGGACCCAGTGACGCACTGCACCTAACTTTCCAAGCTACTCAAGTTCCTCTTAAAAGGACTTGTTTCATTCTCACGGGGAACCTACATAATCTATCGACTTTCTTTTAGAGATTGTTGATATTGAAAAAGGAGACCATCTCCCTAGTCTCCGACATAGGAACCAAATGTGCACTATTGAGTCTAGAGCCATGAGATCATCAATAAATCTCTCTAGGACACTATCAATGAAGACTCACTGTTTCACACAATGTGGAAAGTGAGATTATATCTTAAGAGTCCTACACATTATCCTTGTGGTATTGCCAGAACATCTGAGTGATATGTAAAATATTCACGATGAAGATGGAAATCCTTCTAGAGCCAACATCAAACAAGCTCTTCGTAGGTAACATGTGAGATCAATCCAATAGATCAAACTTGTGACAACTGGATTGAAACAATGGGGCGATTCATTATTGAATCAACCTTGGTCCAGGAAATGGATTGACGGATACCTTTGAAAAACCGGTCGTTGTGCTTAAAATTCTTTTCTCTAGCACATCGACTGTGTATTAATATTTCAAAATAAAAGGTGTTTATGATTGATAATTGATTTTCCTTAAAATCTTCGTTGTATTGCAAAAACACTTTATATTGAGCAGTACACGATTGTTTTTCAAATCTCTTTTCATCAATCAGTGAATCTTAATTCACTGGTTCACTCACTCCGTGTTGTCTTCTTTGAGATGCTCCGGTTTGAACGGCTAGAGCAGCTGCGAAACCCTGTCAAGGAGATTCTTCGGAATTATACCTGATCACAGGCAGTACTTGTACTGATCAACTGGGAACCGTGGGCCGTATACCTCAATTCAACGAAAGTGATCAAAGACACTTTCGTGTGTTTTATTGCTAACTGTTGTTTGCAGGTACATTTTGACGGTTGCAGTTGATCGATATTGAGAAGTCAATTCATAGCCACATGCTCACAACATCCACACTTAATTTAAAGAAATCATGACAAGTTCCTATCTTCATAACCTGGCTCAGATATTTTTATACTATGCTTCTGCTACGCTGCTGCAAATATCATGAACCAGTAAAGCTTCCGCTACTCTAATGGAAAGATGTCATGATCCAGAAAGTGTGAGCATGTCGGTCCAATGTCACAACATCACATAATGTCAACACTACAAAGGAAGAGTCAGAGATTTATGGAAGCTGATGATCTCAAAGCTGGCTCAAAACTCATAATCATGTAGATCAGTTAAAGACCTCCGCTTGGATTAACCAAACATGCAAAACATGAAGAATCAAATACTATGGGCTACTGAGCAAAGAACTTAAACAAGAATCCAAGAACAATCTTAATGTAATATCTGTTTGTATTCAATGTAATTTGAGGTGACCTCCCTTAGGGGGAAATTGTTAGGATTTAGAAAATCCAGTTGTTAAAGTGTCGGTCACCTCAAGTATATGTAATCGTTAGAAAGCTTGTAGTCGTAGTTATTTAATGTTAGTTAGTATTTAGTTAAGTAACACCGTGGAGGATGGACGGTTCTTTACCCACTGTATGCCTGATCTACAGCCCGTAGGAGGCGTATTTTGTAAGATACTATAAATACCCTCTACCTCCCAAGGTAGAGGGTTGGAGCTCATAATAAGATTTTTCTTTCTCTCACTAAGCTTCCAAAACCTCTTAAATTTCTCTCTCTAAACCCTAAGCCATATGCCCTATTTAAGTCATGGTTTGATGTGTTTGTGAAATCCAATATATTACATATAGTGTCACAGTTAACTCCTCCTTAAACACCACAACTAAATGGAGTTGCTGAGAGGAGAAATAGAACCCTTTTAGACATGGTTCGTTCTATGATGAATCGAGCAACACTTCTGATAAGCTTATGGGGTTAAGCATTAGAAACAGCCGCCCATATCTTAAATCATGACCTACTAAGAAGGTTTCGAAGATACCTTTTTAGATGTAGAATGGGAAATGTCCTTCTCTTGGGCACATCAAAATCTGGGGTTGTGAGGTTTTCGTTAGACGAGAAGCTCAGGACAAACTAGAAGCCACATCTGAAAAATGTCTTTTCATCGGTTACCTAGAAGAGTCATTTGGATATTTGTTTTACATACAAAAGGATAATGTGGTATTTGTAGCTCAAAGAGGTACGTTCCTTGAAAGAGAAATGATATCTAAAAATGACAGTTGGAGTAAGCAAGACCTTGAATAAATTTAAGAGTCTGACGATGAAGAACCTATAGTTAACACTGACACTAAACAAGAGGTGGTGACACCTGTTGAGCTTGGTGATATATCCTAACCCATTTCACAGAAAAAGTGGTAGAGTTAGCAAGCTTCCTCATGATGCTCATTTCTACTATGGTTTCCATATTGAAGAGGATAAGATTAGTGATGGTATACTAAGTGAATTAGATGAGCCTGCTAACTACAAGAAAGCGCTGGCAAGCCCTAAGGCTGCTAAGTAGAAGGAAGCTATGAAAAGCGAGATTCAGTCTATGTATGACAACCAAGTTTCGAATTTTTTTGACACTACACCCAGTATTAAGACGGTGGGATGTAAGTAGATCTTCAAGAAGAAGACATACATGGATGGGAAAGTACACACTTATAAATCTAGGTTGGTAGCGAAAGGTTATACTCAAACCCACGGGATTGATTGCGAGGAAACCTTCTCACCAGTAGCTAAAATAAAATCAATTAGGATAATGTTTTCCATAGCTGCGTTTCATGATTATAAAATATGGCAGATGGATGTCAAGACCGCTTTCCTTAACGGAAAACTGACAAAGGATGTGTTTGTGGCACAAACAGAGGGTTTTGAAAATGCAAAGTATCCTAAAAGAGTATGCAAGCTTCAAAAGGCTATTTATGGACTTAAAAAAGCTTCTCATAAATGGAATCTCTGCTTCTATGAGAAAGTCACACAGTTTGGATTTTCTAGAAGCGAAGATGAGTCCTGTATATATGTCAAAGTTAGTGGGAGTGTTGTAGTCTTCCTGGTATTATATGTAGATGTTATACTACTCATAGGAAACAATATCCCAATGCTACAAAGTGTAAAAGATTAGTTGGGAAAATGTTTCGCTATGAAAGATTTGGGAGATGTAGCATACATTCTTGGTATAAAGATTTGCAGAGATAGGTCAAAACGTCTTATAGGACTTAGCCAGGACACGTACTTAAATAAAATTTTGAAAAGATTTAAAATGGAGAATTCTAAGAAAGGGAATCTACCATTAAATCATGGCATAAAGATTAGTAAGGATCTATGTCCGAAAACTGATGAAGAGCTAGATAGAATGCGTCGAGTCCATATGCTTCGGCTGTAGGATCGATCATGTATGTCATGACGTGTACAAGGCCTGATGTCTCCTTTGCTTTAAGCATGGTGAGTTGACATCAACAGAATCCTAGTGAAGGTCATTGAACAGCTGTAAAGAATATTCTTAAGTATTTAAGAAATAATAAAGACAGGTTCTTAGTTTATGGTTGAGAAGAAGAACTCAGAGTGATTGGTTATTGTGATGCAACTTGGCAAATAGATAAAGATAATAGTCATTCACAGTCTGGATGGGTATAATTGCTGAATGGGGGAGCGGTGACATGGAAAAGTTCAAAGCAAGATATAGTGGCAGACTCCACATGCGAGTCCGAGTATATTGCAGCTTGTGAGGCTTCAAAGGAATCTATCTGGATGAAGAATTTCATTGGAGATCTTGGAGTTGTTCCAACAGTACCAGACCTCACTGAAATATTCTGTAATAATGAGAGTGCAGTCTCATTGACTAAAGAACCCAAGGATCACGGAAATTCAAAGCACAGTGAATAAAAATACCATTTTGTTCGAAGCAATGTAGAAGAAGGACTTGCGATTATGAAGCACATATGATCAGAGGATAATCCAGCTGATCCATTCACAAAGGCATTGGCTAAGTCCAGACACAATGAACATGCTAGGAGCATTGGATTGAAAGATAATATAAGTTTTAGTTGTTAGTTTGAATATGAAACATTATAAACAATGATTGATATTGTAATAGATTTGCTGATTGAATAATGGAGATTTGTTTATTTGATAGTGTGCTACCATTTACTATTGGTTATCATTGTGTTTCATTTTTTTATGTTTAGAATCCACTTACTGAGTACTTAGTTTACTCAAACCTCCTCAGTCGTTCATACTACAGGAAGTAGGCATTGATTTAAGACTGTCATGGAATGTAAGTAGAATGTCTATAAAGATTGTACATAGCATAGAGAATGTTGCAACCTCATGAGTACTTAATGGGAATTTAGTATAGGAGAAACTCGTACTTAGAGAGATTACTTCATGGATTAATATCACAAGTAATTCTAAGATGACAATATCTTCTATTCTTAAAATGGAGATATATCGAGTTACTAGTTTTTCAAGTCTATTATACTTTAGTTTATTCAAACGATGCGCGTAAATGCCAGTTATAAAAAGGTATGACATGATGAGTTGACTAGTACTATGTATTCAAAGTTTATTTTTCCATTTGCCTAAATGAAAAAGCGATATCTATGGGCCCTCGATGATTAGATGTTGATTCAAAAGTGCTAGGCCTAGCCGGGACTAAATTGATGTGTTCAATTGAGTAGTCTCATATAGTCAAATATTTTAGAAATTGAAAAACATAATCTTGAACCTAGAGATTGATTAAAATTCATGTCTCAGGTTCATACGATATCAGTAGAACAAAGGAATAGTTGATCAATTATCTAAGGGCTATCTCTAAGATATGATTTAGAGTTCAGCAGTTGCATTGGATGGCACTCTCTACTTAGTTAATAAGGATAGACTTAGACCAATTATAGTTGATGACTTGCCCAAGTGGGAGAATTTTGGATTTAGTGTCTAAGTTCATAACTAATTGGTAAGACTGTCGTTAAAAGTAGAGTCCTTTTGGGGTTGCCCTCAGTGAACCGTTAAGAGAAGCAAGGTGAGGCTAGTCATTTGGTGTTGGCACAATGGCGTGCACCATATGGTCATATGGGAAGCTTGGGACGATTTTGGGGGAATCCCACATCGCCCCAAGGAGCTTTTCCAAGTCCCTGCCTCTCTAAATAAATAGAAGGGTATGCCAAGGCTTTATTTGCTCATTCTATTATTCTCATTCCTACTCCTTGTAAGGGTTTGCTCGACTTGTGTCAGGATCTCAGGAGTTCGATTCCTTTTCTCTTGGATTCGTGGGTGTGAGCCATTAGAGGTACTCTCGTTTGAGTACTTGTCTCCAAGTTCGACCATGATGGTCTGTGTGTGAGAAATCCGATTTTCTCAAAGATTAGTATTTATTTATTTTTTTAAATTGCTTTTATTTATTATAGGTTGAGATCCTTTAAGGTTTAGTATCCTTCTTGCCCTAATTTAATTGTTAATTCCACTTTATGTTAATCTAGTTAGGGTATAGCAAACCCATCATATACATGTTAGCATACACACTTAAATACATTGCTAATACGTAGGTTTATAGAAGTGTCCAAAGCAAGTCCTCATCTACATCTACTACTGTAAGATATTAGTTTTCACATACACATCATATCATAACACAAAGTGGCGTATGAATGGAATTCTAGAGAGAGAAAGTTAAAGGTTTAGGGAACTTAGTGAGAGAAAGTGAAAGATATTATTATGAGCTCCAACTCTCTACCTTAGGAGGTAGAGAGTATTTATAGTCTTACATAAAACGCCACACATCGGGCTGTGGATCAGGCATACAGAGGGTAAAGACCCGTCCGTCCTCCACGGTGTTACTTAACTAAATACTACTTAACTTAAAAGAACTACGACTACGAGCTTTCTAACGATTACATATACTTGAGGTGACCGACTCTTTAATACCTGGAATTTCTAATTCCTAACAATCTCCCCCTAAGAGAGGTCACCTCAATCATGTACCAAAATTACATAGAATACAAATAGATATTACATTAAGAAATGTTCTTGCATTCTTGATGTAGTCCTTTGCTCCTAAGCTCGTAGACATTGATTCTTCACATTGCATGTTTGGTTACTCCAAGTGGAGGTCTTTTACTGATCCACGTGATAATAATTTTGAGCCAGCTTTTGAGATCATCAGCAATCAAAAATCTCTGAGACATCCATTGTGGTGTTGGTATTATGTGATGTTGTGACTTTCGGACCGACATGCTCACATTCTGGATCATGATATCTTCTCATCAGAGTAGCGGAAGCTTTAGATGATTCATGATATTGGCAGCAGCGTAGCAGAAGCATGGAGTGAAAATATCAGAGTCATTGATGCACTAATCATGATTTCTTTTGAGATGAATGTGTTGAGTGAGCATGCGGCTATGGATTGACCGCTTCATTCTGATCAACTGCAAACGTAGGATGTACCTGCATAAAACAGTTAGCAATAAAGCACACGAAAGTGTCTTTGATCACTTTCGTTGAATTGAGGTACACGGCCCACGGTTCCCCGTTGATCAGTACAAGTACTGCCTGTGATCAGGTATAACTCCTAAGAATTTCCTTGACAGGGTTTCGCAGCTGCTCTAGCTGTTCTCAAACCGGAACATCTCAAAGAAGACAACACGGAGTGAGTGAACCAGTGAATTTTAAGTCCACTGATTGATGAAAAGAGATTTGAAAAACAATCGTGTATTGCTCAATAGAAATTGTTTTTGCAATACAACGAAGGTTTTATTGAAAATCAATTCTCAATCATAAAAACACCTTTTGGTTTGAAAAATGAGTACACGGTCGATGTGCTAAAT
Source organism: Chrysanthemum seticuspe (assembly GCA_019973895.1). Lineage (NCBI taxonomy): Eukaryota > Viridiplantae > Streptophyta > Magnoliopsida > Asterales > Asteraceae > Chrysanthemum > Chrysanthemum seticuspe. The sequence goes on along the minus strand of BPTQ01000006.1, from coordinate 203,980,812 downwards.
AAAAGAGTTGTTAAGCACAAAGACCGGTTTTTCAAAGGTATCCGTCAATCCATAACCTGAACCAGGATTGATTCAAGTGATTGAATCGCCCCATTGTTTCTGTTCAGTTTTCACATGGTTGATCTATATAATAGATCTCACATGCCACCTACCAGGAGCTTGTGTGATGTTGGCTCCAGAAGGTTTTCCATCTTCACTGTGAATATGTTCACATATCACTCAGATGTTCGGGCAAAACCACAAGGATAATGCGTAGGACTCAAGATATAATCTCTCTTTCCACATTGTGTGAAACAGAGAGTCTTCATTGAAAGTGTCCTAATGAGATTTATTGATGATCTCGTGGCTCTAGACTCAATTTGTGCATATTTGGATCCTGTGCTGGAGACTAGGGAGAGGGTCTCCTTCTTCAATATCAACAATCTCTAAGAGAAATTCAATAGATAATGTCGGTTCCCCGTGAGAATGAAACAAGTCCTTTTAAGAGGAACTTGAGTGGTTTAGAAAGTTGAAGTGCAGTGCGTCACTGGGTCCATGACGTCTTGTCTTCAATACCGATGTTATCATCAGTAGCATATGAATTGAACCCGGTTTCTGCCCTAAGGTTGAATAAATGGAGGGCTATTTGTTTTCACCCTATTCTCATTCAATTCTTTTTAATTCTTCAACCCCTTCAGTGCTTACCGAGACTTCATAGCAAGAACCTTATTGGGTTTGTTCCAGTACTTGCTCTATCTCAGTCCGTACTCTTCCCATATCTCACTTTTCTCCTTTTATCATCATACCTACGGACTTCTACACTAACTAGTGGATTGTCCCTGGGTAGATCCCTCCGGTTCTGGCGGATCATGGGAACCAATACCTAACCTTATCATCCTTATATCACCGTACATAAAGTAAAGTTGGTCGGTCTATTTGGTATTGTTCATCTGCCATTGGAATCAAATGAAAACCATTTGAAAATCAATCCAGATACTTGTGATATATTATCAAAACATTTTGTACCTGAATTGTTTTTGATATTTTTAGAATAAGTGCTCCCCCTCAACATGTGCATCAAATGTTTGAAATCGTTTTGCACACGGAGGCAAGAGGAAGAAATTACTTCTTTGATTACCATTTTTCTAAAAGATATCACCATCACTTCCTTGATCAAATCAAGTAGATATAGCATTTCCGGGAAGGATGAGGTTTCCATAAATTTGCTCCCCCTCAATATGTGCCTCGAGGTTTGAAAGGAGTTTTGCACATACTAAAGGGAACCTACACATTGAGATAAATGATCACGTTTCAAGTCATAGGTGTAAGATAGATGCTCCCCCTCAACATGTGAATGGAAAATTTGAAATCGTTTGTCACATGCGGGGAGGATAACATGTACATCCTTGTAAAACCATTTACCGAATCCTCAGTTTAAGTCCAATTTAAATCACAAATTCTCCCCCTATCACAATTATCAAATCATTTGAGATTTGTGATCTCTTATAGATTTAAATTGATTTTGAAAGCTTTTAAGGAGAATTGTGACTTGATTATGAATGCGTTTTAACTGATAAGGATCGGGTTTTAAGACTTCAAACTCCATTGATAAAACATGCATGAATATCTTTTGAAAACAATTGAATGCCAAATAACTTTTTTATTTAATTGAAATCATTCTCCCCCTCAATCAATGACATAGGTTGTTGATTGAGAGATTGATATTTTGACAAATAAGTCCAGATGATTATCAAAAATAGAGACTGAGTTATTTTTCAAAGCAGTTAATTTTCAGCAGATAACGGTTTATAGAATCAGAGCATGGAATTTTGAAAGTCATGATAAAGCATGGCTCTGTTCTTTCTTAGAAAAGCGGGTTACTGCCTGAAATGACAATAAACCATTGTTTCTCTTTCTCCCAAAAATAATTTTTAATTTTTTTTTTCTTTTTTTTTTTTTTTAACATTCGAACAACATCTAAAGTCCCGTGTTATTCTTTGAATGACAACACAAAGACCGTAGATATTGTCGAACCGAGAAAAAGCAAAACAAATTGACAATATTTTTTTGGAAGATTTTTCGAATTTTTCAGATTTTTATGGATTTTGAAGGTTTTAAAATTTTGTATTTTGTTTTTAGAATATATATATATATACAAGAGATAGATGAAGATAGACCTTTACTCCTCGTCTTCCTCCTGAAGACGTTTGAGAGTTTCTGGTTGAAGGCTTTTCAAGCCAAGACGTGGAAGAATAAACTCAAAATGTTCTCTTGGAAGAGCTTTGGTGAAGATGTCTGCTAACTGATATTCAGACCTCACAAAATAGAGTTCCACCACACCTTTTTCCACTTGTTCCCTGATGAAATGATGTCGAATGTCGATATGCTTTGCTGTTGAGTGTTGAACATTGTTGCATGAGAGAGCAATAGCACTTTTATTATCACAGTACAGAGGGATTTTGTTGAATTCAAAGCCATAGTCAGATAATTGAGATCTCATCCATAAGATTTGAGCACAACAGGATGACATGGCTATGTATTCAGCCTCTGTAGAGGAAATAGAAGTACTCATTTGCTTCTTTGAGGACCAGCTCACAAGCTTATCACCCAAAAACTGAGCACCTCCAGATGTACTTCGACGAGTATCTTGACACCCTGCATGATCAGCATCTGCATAGGCTGTTAGTGACATACCGGTGTCCTTCGGGTACCAAAGACCCATATTGATGGTTCCTTGGAGATACCGAAAGACCCGTTTAACCGCTTCAAGGTGCTTTTTAGTAGGCTTAGCCTGGTATCTAGCACACATGCAAACAGCGAACAAGATGTCTGGTCTACTAGCAGTGAGGTACATCAGGGATCCAATCATACTACGATATTTCATTTGGTCAATCATGATCCCTGAGTGGTCCTCATCTAGTTTGTTTCGATCAATCATGGGGGTGTCAACAGGGTCACTTGAATCAAATCCAAATTTCTTTAAGATCTCTGTTGCATATTTAGATTGATTTATGAAAATGCCTCCGGGACTTTGTGAAATTTGTAATCCCAAGAAAAATGACATTTGTCCCATCATTGACATTTGAAATTTTTAACTCATTTCATTAGAAAAACGGTCACACTCATTGGGGTCAGTCGAGGCAAAGATGATATCATCAACATAAATTTGAACATGAATTAAATGTTTGCCTGACTTCCTGGTGAACAATGTTGGATCAACTGCTCCTTTACTAAATCCGGTAGATAGAAGAAACTTAGACAGTGTATCATACCATGCCCTTGGAGCTTGCTTTAAACCGTAAAGAGCCTTCTTCAAACGATAAACATGAGTAGGATGCTCTTGATTCACAAATCCTTCAGGTTGGCTGACATAGACAACTTCTTTAAGATCTCCGTTCAGAAATGCCGTCTTCACATCCATCTGATAGACTACCATGTTCTTACTAGCAGCATTAGCCAGAAAGATTCTGATTGCCTCGATTCGAGCAACTGAAGCAAAAGATTCTTCAAAGTCAATACCCTCCTCTTGACGGTATACTTTAGCAACTAATCGAGCCTTGTTCTTCAATACATCACCATGCTCATCTAGTTTCACTTTGAAGATCCATTTTGGAGCAATAATCATGGCACAGTCTGGAGCAGGTACTAACTCCCATACATCAAGTCGATCAAACTCAGGAATTTCATCTTGCATGGCATTGAACCAGTTGTCTTCATTCATGGCGGTTTTAACATCTTTCAGTTCGAACTTAGATAGTACGGAGTTGAAGAAGCACCATAAGGCATCGGTTGCAAGTTGTTTCCCTGTTGATACAGGACGAGAGGGATTTCCAATGATGTTGTCTAGTGGATGATCGTGAGTCCATTTTCTAAGGTGTTTATGTGGCAGTTGTTGAGGGACTGAGGTAGCAGAGTTGATGTCTCCTGAAGAAGATGGTTCTGATGATGATTCAGGAGCAAATATGTTTTCAAATGGAGCATCTTCAGGAGTAGCAAAGGGATTAACTTCATCATTGATGCCAGAAACAGTTCCATGATGTACATTTGAAGAATGATGATTTGTTGATGAGACGGAAGGATCAGCAGTAGGCGCTTCTTGACTTAACGATATTGAGACTGAGGGATTGACTTCATTCACAGGAATATGAGCAGCCTCTGTTGTAGGGATCAACACCTCATTAGTACTTGGATCATAAAGTTCATCAAACATAGGATCAAACAATTTCTTTAAATCATCTTCAGATGGAGGTACATATGGAGTTTCTTGAGAGGAGTTTGTTACAAGGGATGAACCAATGGGACTATTTTGAAGTGAGGGTCGTGAATTGGAGTGTCCAGGAGCCATTTTACCGGTCAGCTCATCAAACGTAACGTGAATTGTTTCCATGATATTTCGGGTTCTTTTGTTGTAGATTCGGTATCCTTTTTTGTTTGGTGCATATCCTACAAATACTCCAATGTCAGCTTTAGCCCTAAGTTTGACTAAGTCTTGACCCTCATTAGTTGGATAACACAATGCACCAAACACACGAAGGAAAGAGAGATTAGGTTTTCTGTTGTGGACAAGTTCATATGGAGTTTTTCCATGAACAGTGTGAATCACGGAACGATTTTGTGTGTAGCATGCAGTGGCAATTGCTTCAGCCCAGAGAAACATTGGAACCTTTGAGTAAATCAGCATTGTTCTAGCGGCTTCAACAAGAGTACGATTTCGTCTTTCAACTACACCGTTCTGTTGAGGAGTTCGTGGAACACTTCTTTGATGGCTGATTCCAACGCTTTCATAGAATTCACTAAGTTGTTTGTTGACAAACTCAGTTCCATTGTCTGTTCTGATAATTCTGATGGTTTTGTTAAGTCGAACCTGCAGCTGTTTGATGAGTTTGATGATGATATCAGGAGTTTCATCCTTTGTCCTTAGGAACTTGACCCAGGTGAACCTAGAGTAATCATCAACCACAACTAACACATATTTCTTTCTAAAGATATTCTGCACCCTCATTGGTCCACATAAATCCATATGAATCATATGAAGAACTTCTGTGACAGAGTTAGTAGGTTTGGGTTTATAGGCATACTTCTTGCTTTTTCCCAATTGACATGCTGAACAAAGATGATCCTTTTCGTACTTGAGTCTAGGTAAACCTACAACTAAGTCCTTTCTGGTGAGATCATTGATGGTGCCGAAGTTCAGGTGATTGAGACGATGATGCCATAACCATGACTTTGTTTTAGAAGCCTTTGACAGCAAGCAAATTGGAGAAGACTTCATCATATCTTCGATGGAGATGGTGTATAGATTAGAACCACGCGAACCTCTTAAAAGTTCCTTACCATCAAGTTCTCTAACGAAGCAGGTATGTTTTTCGAAGGCTACTTCTAGATCCGAATCGCAGAATTGACCAACAGAGAACAAGTTGTGACCAAGACCTTCTACATAGTAAACTCTGGAGATAACACTTTTGCCAACAACATAGTCTCCACAACCCATAATAGCACCGAAATGATCATTCCCGAATCTAACAGTCCCGATGAATTTGCTCACAAAGTTCATGAGCCGTGACCGGTCGCCAGTCATATGCTTGGAACAGCCTGAGTCCAGGTACCACAGAACGATTTGAACGATCTGCAGTTGAACACAGACAAGAATGGATAACTGAATAATTGGGATCCCCATGCAAGAATGGGTTCCATTTGGTTAGTAACAATGGTTGGAACACCCACATCAGAAATAGAGGCATTCATATCAGAAAATGAAGCAATGGAATCATTGTGAATAGATGCAGTACTAGTGTCTATATTAGCCCTGTTCACAGTGTGCTCACTTCTTAAGGGAATAGTTCTACCAGTAGGCATCCATTTTCTAGTGGGCATTATCTGATTAGTCTTATGACCAACAGGTATCCAATAATAGCCTATTTTACTGAATGTTCTTCCTGTGGGTTTCCACTGTTTTCTAACTTTCTTTCGTTTTTGCCTTTTAGTCTTCTTAGCATGAATTTTAGCATTAACAATATTAACTGGACAATTAACATCATTAGGCAGAACATTAACACCACATTCATGATTAGAAACAGAATTCAAGCAAACATCAATACAAGGTTTGCAAATAGTATCAGAATTCGAATTAATTACAGTACGCCTATGGCTAATACTAGAATCAACACGATTCGTTTTATTAGGTTCAAACTTAAAGTTCCTAGATTGTTCTTCTACTCTTTTCCAGTGCACATTCTTAGCTTGCGAGGTCCTATCATTCCTTGTATTGTCTTGAGACTTTGACCTGCTCCCTTTAATGTCACTGATTACTCCTGTAGAGGGAATGGGAACATTAGTTGGTTTTACTACTCTTTGCATCACCTGTTTAGATGTGCTGGGATCTGAACTACATGCAGGCACACTAAGATTCACTTTCTTAAAACTAGAAGTACTGAAATTTGTACTCCTAGAAGGCACACTTGAGTTCTCTTTCTTAGCATTGACAGATCTGGAATCTGAACTACTTAAAGGCATACTACGGTTCATATTCAAAACATTGGGAATCGAATGAATATCATACTTGGCATTAGGCATCGAGCATGGAATCAAAGGATTAACTCTCTCACCTAATGACTTTGGGCATATTGTGATCAAGCATTCTAAGATTTCTTGAGATCGTTTGGCATATAAGCATGCATGTCCAATTGCATTATCATGAGGTTTCTCTAACTTATCCTCTTCAACAATCTCACGCAGACATTCTAGGCAATCCTTAAGTGATGAGAAGTATGTTTGAACAGCAAGTTTGTTGTTCCTGAGATGAGGAGGGACATATTTTACAGACAAAGCATATTTATTACAAGAGTGAACCTTTGATACACCATTCTCCCCATTGGTCATAGGCATTTTCCCTTTTACCTGACTCTTCAGATTCTCAATTTCCTTTTGCAATGAAGCTATTTGTTCGTTATTTTTGTTACGAGTGACCTTTATTGATTCAAATAACTCATTGAAATGACGTTTAACTTTTTAATTTCTTCTAGAAAGCTTTCATTTTCTTTTTGTAATGCATTTACTAGGTTTTGAAGATGAAACGTTTGAGAATCCTGAGAGTCTAAAGGAGGAGGCATTTGGGAGCCTGTCATATTGTTTGTTTGACCCTTTAATTGAGAGATTTGGGCTTTCAACTTTCTGATCGTGTTGCAATGAGCTTGAATCTGTTCATCACGTTTGTTAATTTGAAAAACTGCATCAAACTCTGGAGCATCTGAGGATGTCTTGATATTTGAAGTTTTGACATTTTCTTTAAGATGTTGATATTTTAGTTGTAAATTAAAATGCTCAACTTCTAGTTTAGAAAAATGTTTAACCAAATTGTCGTGATCATCCAGTTCAATTTTCTCGTTTAGTTTAGAATTAGTTTTTTCAAGCTCAATGACACGATCATGGGAGACTTTCAGGGCAACAGATAGTTCATGAAATAGGGAAGCATTAATAGAGCAATTTGAAGCAGTGAAAAACATATCTTGAGCAACACATTCAGTGATAAGAGTCTCATTTAAAGTATGCAAGTTCTTCCTCTCAATCTCATTATATTTTAGTGCACGCTCATAGTCACTAACTTCAACTATCATTGCATCAAATTCCTTTTCCATTCCCTTAATATCAGTTTCTATCCCCTTTTTAAGACTCTCAAAGTGAT
>BPTQ01000006.1:203879116-203973052 GCA_019973895.1 Chrysanthemum seticuspe | reverse complement strand
AAGGAGAGGGAGTGTTGCCCTAGCTCCTTGCCTATATAAACTATTGTAAACCCTCATTTGAGGGTTGGTTGTTCAAGTTATTCTCTCATTCACTCTTATTCTTAACCGTATCATTGTTTATGCGTGTATGTGTGTTTAGCTTGTTCATCCGCCTTCATCTCTTCTCTTATAAGCTTGTGTTGTAAAACTTGTGACCTAACATTAATTACAAAAAAAACAAAAAAAACAAAAAAAACAAAAAAAACAAAAAAACAAAACTGTTAGTGCAAATATTACGATATTTAATCTATACATTCTCATTTGTTTTGTTGATGACAAACATGTAACTTGTAATACATAACGTAAAATGTGTAAGTTACTTGTAATTATATTTTGTCTCAACATACTCTCAACACCTCTCGACGACTCAAGTCCTTGTATGCTACAACACAGGTTCGTACATGTTTGTTATGTTGCGTTATGATCAAACCCCTAACAAACCATTAAACATGTTTAGTTAAATAGTTTATAAAAAACTTAAGTAATTTTGGTCACTTACATTTTATAAAATACATAAACATAAGTAAATGTGTTGGGTAAAACACATGACCCATGACCCAAGACCCATACCCAATGTCTAGATATATTGTACCTTGGTGGGCACTCAAAACCATGACCCATAGCAAATAGTTTTAACCCATAAACCATGGGTAAAGAGGAGCGTCCACGGATCCCTCAAATGTCCCACGGATCCCTTGTAATTACAAGGGCCGGATCCCTCCAGAAGGGATCCTTGGGGCAGAAACATGGTTTGGCCTTTTTGCCTATAAATAGCAAGCCACTTCTTACCATTTCTTTACACCTTCACACATAGTTTCTCTCCACCATTTCTAGGATATTTAGATCATTAGGAAACATGTAAACCACCCTCATCTCATATGATCATAATGCTTCTAACTTTCATTTGTTGTAAGCATACTCCCGAAGTGATCCTCCAAAGCAAGCTTAGAGATCTTGCATCTTTACCTACTGAAGTGATCACCCATCACAAACATACAAGCATATGAAGATCTTCTACAACAAGCTTGGGAAACTTGTCATCTTCATTCATAGAACACTAACTACATCATGCTTTGTGTACTTGATGTTTAGTTTAGGATTTCATATCCATTAGACACATTGTGTTTGTGCCATAAAACACAAGGTTTGTTATGTTGGGCCACAAAAAATAACGGGTGTCATAGATGTTTCGTATATCTATGACTAGACTAGATGGTTTATGTGTTTGTGCCATAAACACAAGGTTTGTTATGTTGGGCCACAAAACATAACGGGTGTCATAGATGTGTCATAGACATAAGTGAAAGATGTCTAAAGGGTCAAGACGAAGACATTAGTGAAGGGTGTCAACCGTCCATATTGAAAGCACTAGTGAAGGATGCTTAGAAGTCAAGGGTAAAGGCATTAGTGAAGGGTGCCTAGAAGTCAAGTCAAAGGCATTAGTGAAAGGTGCCTAAGATGTACATTCGATATGGTGTGATTCGATGTACAAGATAAATTAGTATTGGGTCACAAGGATATTGTCATCCTTGTTGATATTGTCATAAGGAGTAGATCTCCTTTGGGGTTAGTCGTTGGTGTAGTGTTGGGTAGTAGTTCCTCCTTTGTAATGGAACTCGGTATCTAGCCTAGTACCAGATAAAGGGTAGGCGACGTTGTGATAGGTTTAATTCTACCTCGTGGAAGAACTCGGTGTTTAGCTTAGTACCGGAAAAAGTGTAAGCGACGTTGTGTAAGGTTTTCTCCGCCGAGAATGGAGTTTGTTGATTTAGTGAAGCAACTTTCGAGTAGGTGACCCGGGGAGTGGAGTAGGGCAAGGAAGGTGTCCTTGTAGCCAAACCACTATAAATCCTCGTGTTGGTTTGTCTATCCTTTTACTTATTGCTTTACTTTTATTCTTGCATTACATTGTTTATTTTCTATGTGGTTGATGTCTATGTTTGTGATACATACTTGGTGTTTCATATAGTCATAAACTATATTTAACACTTTACATATTATGACAATCTTGATCAAGAAAAAGCAACCGGACTAATAATGGTGAAACTTGATTTATATTGAACCATTAATCTTGCGGAATCTTATGTGATATTAAGGGGTTGGCCTTACATGCCGTAATGCGTTAAATGCATCCTCGCGTCGAGATTAGCAAATGCAATGGTTTATACTATATTTGATACAAAAGTTTAAGTTTGAAACGGAAACGTATTCACCCCCCCCCCCTCCCCCTCTACGTTTTCACAATTGGTATCAGAGCGGGTTGGATCTAGTTTTTAAAACAAATGGTTTTCAAAACGAGTAAGGTCCTTGTATCAAATTTTTGGTGAAGTCAAGCATAATATGAAAAGTGTTTTGTTGATTTTTTTTCTTTGAAGTTTTGTTGTTAGATATCTTGTTAATCAAGCTTGAATAAACGTAAAAATGGGTAATATAACTTCACTAAAAAGTCTACAAAGGTTAAACCTTTTCGTCATGTCAAAACATGCATTTTTGTATTTCTGTGTCAGATCCGCGGATCCCTCAGCTTACACTGGACGGATCCCTCAAGCAAGGGATCTGTGGTACAGAAGACAATTTTTGTCTGAATTGCAAAAATTCATAACTAATTAACCGTAAGTCGTTAGAAGTCGTGCCACCTATTGTTTTAAAGGTATTTGAGTCTACTTTCATTTAAAAATGATTTCATAAACTGACTGAAAACAAAAATTTACAGAATCATTGATTTATAATAGAAAGTTATTTTTTGGTCATAACTTTTGCACAAACTTTTGATCTAATTGGAGACGGATGTTTTCATCTATGAATAACAATGTGTCCTCTTTTGAAATTAAGGTTTTGATCATATTTATAAAACAAACTAATCAAGTGATAACATCAAATAGTCCTGAATATTAAGTGTCAATTTCCCCCGATAATGCTCGTTATTTATATCATTTATATGGATTTACGCTTGTTTTCCATTGTTTTCTACTTTCAGGTAAATTACGAGCATTGGAGTTGAAGAGACGCGGAACTGGAAACATATCTAAAGATTTATCAAAGTATGCTATTTTGAAGAAGTTACGGCGTAACTCATCTCTCACATTACGCCGTAACTATTGCGTGACTCAGTATGCCAACTTATCAGAAGGTTACGGCGTAACTCCTCCCAATGGTTATGACGTAACTACATTAGGTCAAATGAGGTTCCACGCCGCTGATACTTACGTCGTAACTACTGCATCACTTACGACATAACCGAGTTTATTGAAGACTACGGCGTAACCACTCATTAGGTTACGCCGTAACTAGCAGATATAGTGCATTTTACGAAGAAATAGAAGGTTACGGTGTAACTCCTATATTGGTTACGCCGTAACCCAGATCTGGCCTATAAATACCCCACGAATTCCAGTATTTCTAAGCATCCCATTCCACACACAATACTCTGAGAACGTGGGAAAAAGCTCAAGGCAGGTCTAGAGGAGCATACGGAGCTATTTCCAAGGGAAAAGTCACTCCATTACGATAAGCATTAGCGTTTTATATTTCTTTTACTTTCAATTCATGTATTTCATACCTTTGAATATTGAATTGATTTGCATGATTAATATGAGCGGCTAAGCACCTTTTGGTGCTAGCCTAGTTATGATTCCTTAATTGTTTTGTTTGCGTTTACCTTTACTTCCGTACAATTATTTCTAAGTGTATGCATGCATAGTTCATTGGTAGCTACCCTTGGTTCGGTAGTTTTGAATGCCGGTAGAGGCCAATTGCCTAGGAGATACGACCAACTGACCCTAGGTGAGTGGACTGAGACAGAAAGGGTAAGATATGACCAACTGACGACCCTTTCTACTTGTGCGATTTGACCAACTGATCACCTATCGTTTGGATGAACTTAAGAATTGGGGGGTGTAGTGTCTAAGTTCCTAACAGTCGGGCACTCACTATTATGAATCTAGCATGTAGCGGTACTTAATGACTTGGCTTAGGGGACCAGGAACAACAGGACTTATGACGGTGCGCCTGATTTCTCCATTAGTGGCATCTTTGCTGATAGGTTAGGGCGAATTGACTAAATGCTGTCCTCTCGAATTTGACCCCACCTGACGTAATTGGAAGTAAGGAGACGTAGACATAACTAGCTAGGAGGATTAACTAGGTTAGCACCACTCTCCTCTATTGATTTCCCTTTACCATTTATCTGCTTTTATTTACTTTATTTTGCATTAGTAGTTTAATTTATTAAATCCCTATCGAAACCATTATTATTCTGTGACACTAGACTTAGTAACAATCCAACACACATAGCTCTTGGGACGACCTCGGCTTTACCGTTTACTACACTACACACGACCGGGTACACTGCCCGTTAGTGCACTAGGGTAGACCATAGGTATAGCGAGACACTATAAATATTAAGACCTGGTCAGTAAAACCTGCATCAAGTTTTTGGCGCCGCTGCCGGGGAGTTATTTTAGGATTAATATTAAGTCTTTAATTTCGTTTTAAACTTTTCTCACGATCATATTTCAAGTTTTCAGGTACCATGGAATTTGTTAACATCGATGACCTCACTCTTGAGGAATGCTTGGCGTTGACTAGAGCGGAACAAGGGCCGGGTCTCGTAAGACCGGCAATTGGAGCGGATGTCCGTTTCGAAATCAAAGACCAATTTATGAGGGAGCTTCGTGCTAACCCTTTTTCTGGAAACAGGGACGATGATGCATATGAGCACGTTGAAAATGTCCTATACATCGCAAGCCTTTTCAACATTCCGGGCGTGTCTCATGATGCTGTTATGCTAAGGGTATTCCCAATGACTCTTATTGGAGCTGCCAGAAGATGGATTGAAAGATTGCCCGCCGAGGCAATTAATACTTGGGCGCTACTAAAGAAACACTTTATTCAAAGATATTGCCCGCCATCAAAGATTTCTAACCAGCTTTTGGAGATCCATAATTTCAAACAAGACGACAACTAAACGTTGTACCAAGCCTGGGATAGATACAACGATCTCCTTTACAAGTGTCCTACACATGATCTGAACAACCAGCAGAAGGTCAACATTTTCTACAAAGGAATTAACATTACTACAAGACAAATGCTGGACTATCAAGGACCTATCCCGAACATGACTCCTACCCTTGCCCTTGAGGCCATTCAGAGACTTGCCGATCACTCTCAAAAATGGCATGATGGGGGGAGCAGCCAAGGCTTTAAGACAGGGTCAATAAGCATTGCTTCCATTTCTAGCAAATTGGAAAACCTTGGAAGAGATATGAAGAAACTCCGGGAAAATGTTCATGCTATTCGGATTGGATGCAATAATAATGATGACTGGGACCAACCCGAAAATTTTCCTATGGATGATATAAAACCCCGAGTCGAGAAGGTTAAGTATGGAGAAGGGAAACCATTCTATAAAGACCCATTCAAGGCAAGAACTTCTTCACTCGAGGAATCAATAAAAAATTATCTTGAAGAAGATGATAAGCGGCAAGCCGACAGGAACGCATTGTTCAAAAGATTCCATGACTCTAGAAACGCTCTCCTGGGACATCATATGAATGTGGAGGACGACAAGAACTTGATTGTGAAAACTGATATTAATCGAGACAATTCATTTGATGATAGTTCCTGTAATTGCCATATACTCCAGCAATGGAAAACCCCTCTACACCCCTTTCCGATACGATAAAGAGGAGCTCTCCGGATTGCAAATACTAGATGAAGCCATATGCGACAAGACAAGTCTGCCAAAGGTTGAAGTACAAACTAATGACGAAGCAGGGACTGGAAATGAAGTAAAATTAAACGCCAGATGCTCTTCAGTCATCCTAAATCAAATCCCTCTCAAGGAAAAGGACCCAGGAAGTTTCATTCTCCCTTGCTCTATTAATAATTTACATAATATAAATGCTTTAGCTTATTTAGGGGCTAGTATTAGTATTATGCCTTTATCTATGTGTAAAAGGTTGAATCTAGGCCCCATCAAACCCCTTTGCATGACCATTGAAATGGCTGATAGAACGGTTAGCATACCTAGAGGAATTGTTGAGAATGTGCTTATCAAAATTAATAATTTCACTCTCCCTGTAGACTTTGTCATTTTAGACATGGAAGAAGACCTCGACATTCCTTTAATTTTAGGAAGACCCCTTCTAGCTACTGCTTGTGCTAAGATTAATGTTTTCGAGAAAATCATCACTTTAAAAATAAATGATAGAAAGCTTACACTCAATATGGATGACGTTGGAAAATGTCACCCAGTCGAATCTGTTTGTGTTATCAAGAAAGGAAAAAGCAAAACTATTCCTCCTTCCATCACACACAAGCACTGCGCTTCTAATCATCGTAACATGCAGGATAAGAAACCCAAGGAATTCAACAATGAAAGAATACAACGCGATGACGCATCAAATAATACGAAGAATGAGTCCGACGAAATATGGCACAAATTTCAAAAAGTAGATTACAAGCACTTCCCCAAATTAAAATATCATTGGTGCAGAGCTATCCCTTTTCACCACGATAAAGGATTTGATCTATGGGCTTCATGCAACCCTTACTCAGACGTCTATGACGGGGGACAAGACAAGGAAAGAACAAAAACAACAAATACTTATGGTCCTCAACCAATGACAAGGAGATAACATTCGAAGTTTGGATACGAATTAAGTATGGAGAAGTTAGCGATAATGATAAAAGAAAATATGGACTGATCCCTTAGCAAACACATTGAGAATAATCACGAGACAACAACCACTTGCCAGAGAGTCATTGGTTGAAAGCATTGGTGCAAAATGATTAAAATTTCTGATGGGGATTCTTGGGCTTCGTGTAATCCTTACGAAAACTTCTGTAACAGAGGAAGTAATAAAAAAGGAGTAGGAACTAATGAATTTCTTTAGACTTCAACAACTGACCATAAACGTACCGAGGTGCAATGGTCAGGCCGATTAAGATTTAATGATTGGGTGAAAATCAAGTGTGGAAAAATGGATACATCCACTAAAAACAAAATTTGGAAGGACTGCATAAATAAAGATAATCATGAGACTCTTCACGATACTGGTAACTCAGCAGTTGATAACGAGACTGACACAAGAGAAGATTGCAATTACGGGATTGTGAACAACTCTATTGAAAATAAAGACTACTGCATTAAAGGAACCACTGACAATGAACCACAGTACAAGGTGTGTATGACTGACATTGATGATGAGGAGTATGAGCAAAACAGATGCAAACTACTTGGGATCCAATATAGAAAACCTCCACCTATTATCACCGAAAGGTTCGTATTTACTAGGTATTACTTAGGTCCGGATGAAAAGTTTTGCAAGGTTTTGAAAAGGGGAATCAAGGAATTCGACCCCACAGCTTCCAATGTCACCTGGATCCGGAATAACTTAATGAAGGACATTGAAAAGGTCAGCGAAGTCCAAAGGCCCCCATAGAAGCCCCGCGGCTCTGAGTCTAACTTAAAGACTCATAAATAAAGAAAAGTGCTCTTTTGGGAGACAACCCGAATTATCCCTTTCTTTTATTTTATTTCTATTTCTGTAGGGTTTTGTGTTTTCTAACCATTTTTGCAGAAAACGAGGAACTAATTGCTGCTGCAGTTGCTGATCTGAACAGAGTTACGGCGTAACTCATCTTGGTGATTACGCCGTAACCAACCTTTTAGCAGCAGAATTCTTGACGCATTACCAATTACGGCATAATACCATCTCAGTGGTTACGCCGTAATTACTTGCTTTGCAGCTCATTCCAGGTTTTGCCAGTTACGGCGTAACTCCCTCAAAGAGTTACGACGTAACTTTCCTCTGCTTTAATTCTTTCATTTTAAAACACAGTAACCTTGTATTAGTTTTAAATGAACTTTGTGGGTGTGTTCCCTGTAAACCCTCATGAGACTTCACTCGTCCACTTGGGACACCAAGTGGTTTAAAAGGCTTGTTGCATTCGCTAAATGCAACCGTGATTCCTACGAATGTGAGTTACGTTTGTTTTTCATTTTTCATTTTTTTCTTTTTAGAATTATGCTTGTCGGTATTGTGATTTCAGGGATTGAAGTTTGTTCATGATACTTATACGAAGGCACGTCTCTTGTTCGTGGGCCTTCCTTCCTTATGGAGCAAATTTCAGGGAAGTTCTCGCTCTAATTCTACCTTTCTCTTCACCTTTATTTAATGCCTAGTACAAAAGGGACTTTGTACAATTCAAGTGGGGGGACGGGAGTAGAATTATCTCTTGAACTTTATTTCACCCTCATTTTTCTAGCTTATTTTGAAAAATTATGCCATTTTTAAAATTTTGACATGTTTTTCTTAACCTAACTAGATTAGAACTTAGCCGAGCACATACAACCCTTGATATTATATGGTGAGATTAGCCTTATCCGTTTCCTATATTTTACCCCAAATCCACCAAATTATGAGTGTGCCGGTAGCTTGTAAACTTCACTTGGCCTTTGCATCATTTCGAGACCATAGACGAGGTATGGTGAGTTAGCTCGATGTATTTGGAATTTTCAGTTTTAGAAGGAAATATTATAGGATTATCACCCAAACAGCCTACCATTGTGAGTCTGTCTATTAGTCACCTCGACTTTTCGACCCCCATGTGAAACCATTTTGTTGCACTCATCTTTAGTGCAAGATACCCCTAGATACACCCTTCTGAGCCATTCCTTTCATTGTGTTAACCCGTTATATTGTTTCGATACACCTATACACCTTAGCCTACCATGTAGTCTTTATTTGTAATTAGGAAGTCATCAATTGCCTAAGTTCAAGGTTCGAGTGGAAAGGTTCGGAAATCACGCTTTCATCGACAACATTTCTGAAGATCATTGAAGACCCCCCGAATTCCCATTGTTCATCTCAAGTGGGGGGATATTATGTTATGTTATTGTTATGTTGAAAAAAAAAAGAAAAAAAAGAAAGTGATTCGAATATATATATATATATATATATATATATATATATATATATATATATATAGTTGTTATGATTATGCTATTGTAAAGTGCGATGTTATAAGCACTGAAGTATGAGCTTTATTGATTTAGTATCGAGGAGGCCACCTCGGTCACATTTGAAGATTGGAGTTGGTAGTTATGCCAACAGTTGGAGAAAAAGGTAGTGTGCCCATCACGATGTCCTCTAATGACACATCTACCTTGCATTTCATGATCCGGTTTCTTGACTTCTAAGCTTGAACTTTGGGCGAACGGTAAGTGGTGATGACTTGGTTATAGATTTGGACTACCTGCTTGTTTTTTATTTTACACCAATTATATATCCCATGTCTTATCCTACCTTTTTAGTCATGAAGCGTGTCTAGGTGATGCAGCGAGCAATATTTAGTGTCTTGGCCATGGATTTGGTCATCTATCATTGATTTTGTCCACTTCGCCGTGACATGTTAGTAATGACGAGTCACCCCTTAACCTTTGTCGTGTCTACCCATATTGCCTTTGAGAATTGTTTAGCCCTTAACTCTAGTGGTGGAGATTTGTGTAACCGCCACGCTTATGATAGAATACATGCTATGACTGTGCGATTGAGTGATCACCCTAAAATTGACACTTAGAATAGTTGAGAGATTTGAGGGTTTGTTCCCCTTTCGTGAGGTGTTCGGCTTTGTTTTATTCTAGCATAAGGGATTTGTAAACTCATATTTTCCAGGTTATGGGAGATATCTTTTTAGGAATCTATCTAATAAGGTCTACTTGAGGGCAAGTAGAGTTCAAGTGGGGGGATATTTGATAACATCAAATAGTCCTGAATATTAAGTGTCAATTTCCCCCGATAATGCTCGTTATTTATATAATTTATATGGATTTACGCTTTTTTTTCCATTGTTTTCCACTTTCAGGTAAATTACGAGCATTGGAGCTGAAGAGACACGGAACTGGAAACATATCTAAAGATTTATCAAAGTATGCTATTTTGAAGAAGTTACGGCGTAACTCATCCCTTACATTACGCCGTAACTATTGCGTGACTCAGTATGCCAACTTATCAGAAGGTTACGGCGTAACTCCTCCGAAAGGTTACGACGTAACTACATTAGGTCAAATGAGGTTCCACGCCGCTGATACTTACACCGTAACTACTGCATCACTTACGACATAACCGAGTTTATTGAAGACTACGGCATAACCACTCATTAGGTTACGCCATAACTAGCAGATCTAGTGCATTTTACGAAGAAATAGAAGGTTACGGCGTAACTCCTATATTGGTTACACCGTAACCCAGATCTGGCATATAAATACCCCAAGAATTCCAGTATTTCTAAGCATCCCATTCCACACACAACACTCTGAGAACGTGGTAAAAAGCTCAAGGCAAGTCTAGAGGAGCATACGGAGCTGTTTCCAAGGGAGAAGTCACTCTATTACGATAAGCATTAGCATTTTATATTTCTTTTACTTTCAATTCATGTATTTCGTACCTTTGAATATTGAATTGATTTGCATGATTAATACGAGCGGCTAAGCACCTTTTGGTGCTAGCTTAGTTATGATTCCTTAATTGTTTTGTTTGCGTTTACCTTTACTTCCGTACAATTATTTCTAAGTGTATGCATGCATAGTTCATTGGTAGCCACCCTTGGTTCGGTAGTTTTGAATGGCGGTAGAGGCCAATTGCCTAGGAGATATGACCAACTGACCCTAGGTGAGCGGACTGAGACGGAAAGGGTAAGATATGACCAACTGACGACCCTTTCTACTTGTGCGATTTAACCAACTGATCTACACTTGTGTTGATGATGTACTCTCCCGTTTATATTTAACACAAAGCGATGAAAAGAACTTTCGTATGCTATGCTAAATGATAAATTGTCTTCCTTGCATTACTTGATTATTTGCTTATCTCAAATAGATTTTGTGCTTGTTTGATTGAATAACATATGTGGTTTCCTTACCTTGCTATTCATTCTCTTGCTTGTCGATTTAGTAATATTCTACTAATCAATGTTCTACTTAAAGGAGTGTTAGGGATAACATCTAGTTGTGTCGAAAATGTTAGTTTTATAAGTTGAAAAATGTTTAAAACATATAACACACTAAATGGCTTTTTGATTGAGTTTGTCATGTGTGCAACATAAATGTTTTATGTGCTTATATGATTTCTTGATTTCATATTTTCTTGTATCGTTTTCTAAAAATAACAAGAATGTACATCGGATCATAATCTACACTTGTGTTGATGATGTACTCTCCCGTTTTCCTCTTCATGATCGCTCTCCAAGCTTCATAGTAGGATTGACAACTTGATTATTTCATCCGATATACTCAAGTAAATTATTTTGTAACGCAAATATAATTGTTCATATCTGAAAGTCCAAACTCGAGCTTTCCAACAACATATGTTGAACTAGCTCATCCAACCATTTTTTTGTTCACCATATGGACAACTTTTAATTTTTTGACACCTTCGTCACCTTAGTTGTTTCAAGTATAATATTAATAAAAACAAAGCAAAGTATCATCATTGTTACTCTTCGATAGGCCATTCTAGGAATATAAATTTTCCTAACTTGAGAATGAATATTGGAGAACTTATTGCACTAGAAACTCAATTTGACCTAACGGTTGAATTGCTTCCTTGATAAAAGTTGGGTATGTGGAATCGCCCGTAAAAATGGTCGTGTTTAACCGTAATTGAGCACCGCTAGTAATAGTCTCATATTCATTCTCTCACTTGAGAAATTTATACTCATATGTTTTCCTAAAGTAAGTTTACAATGGAAATACTTTGCATTGTCATAGGATTACTAATAAAAAATGTTGTAAAATTAATCTTTCTTTTAGTTAATCATAATCACTTGCCTCATCAAGAAATTATCTTGCTTTGATCGAGAAGAGCTACATGACTTCATGGACAAAGCTCATTGTATGCTAATCACCATCCGTAATGACTAGATTGTCCTAAACTAGCACCTTACAAATCTTTTGTCTTAAACACCATCATGTGCTCTTTTATTTCTAGACACATACCTTGCATGTCATTCTTAGTGTAAATGATTTACTAATCTAGACCGTAAATCTATTTTGGGCTTCTTGAATAGTGCTTGTTAAGTTTGCTAAACCTTTGTGTTATTTGTGAGCTCGATCTCATTTGATTGCCTATATGTGATCTCTACATGCTCTCCTTGCTTTGCGTAACGTGTATACATGTGTGCTTGCTTTAAAAATCATTAGTTTTCATAATTCGAAACATAGAGCAAAATTCTGCAACTATTTTGTTAAGAAAATCTGTCTTAGACGCCGGATCCCTTAGATGTAACTAAACGGATCCCTCAAGTGAAGGATCCGTGGGATCCGGGTGGAGAGAAGTTCCTTTTTAGCCTCCTTACGTCAATCCAATATTCTAGACCTTATTGGACTAGTTAAACATGCTACATTAGGATCACTTAAACTTTCCTTGGGCTCAGTTGATCTCACATTCACTCATGGATGACTTAAGATCACATTCGAAGTATTTTTTTATTTATCATCACTTCAAAACTCACCATCTTTCCGCTCCAATGTTTACACATTGTTCCTCTCATCTCAAAACACCTAGTTTGATATTTCTCTCAATTTTAGCAAATTGATTTTAGTCATCCTTACCTCAAAATGGGTCAAAAACTAGTTTTTCAATTTTTGTAATTTTTAAGGATTTTTCAAATTTTATCTCAAGTTTACATCTGATCTCTAGGAACATTTAATATGACTTGACACCATCTAAATTCCTATTGTCATCCTTGAACACCCATTGGTGATCATAAAGTCTCATTTTCCTTTCATAAAAGGCAATCATTAGCTACATCACTCATTGCCCTTGATCATTTAAGTACTCTTTCATTTAAGACACTTAGGAAGACTGAAACACTCAAGGAGGTATACGCTTTAGACCTTACAAACATCATTTTTATCCTTTCCTAGCTGCTGAGAGCCGGATCCCTAGGATTAGCCTAGACGGATCCCTCATTGGAGGGAACCGTGGGATCCGGGTGACAGATTCATGTCAACTCTAGCTAAAACGATCCTTTAAGTCCATCTTCATGTAAGACACTTAATAAACTGAGTAACTTAGGATATGTAGGTGCTAGACCTTGCTAGAACCCAATCACCTCTTTTTCACCTCGTTTGTTAGCCGGATCCCTCTAGTGAGGGAACCCATGGAACCGTGGAACCGTAGGTACTTTATCTCTTTAGATAACCATTTCAAATTTCCTTTTTCCCACACAAGCACTTGTTCAACACTTAGGATTATCAGTTTCCTATATGTTTATAAATGAGTTGCATTTATATGAGTCTTTACATGTTCTTTCTTTTCGTTTCATGATTTTATGTGAACAATTTATCCAATTGTATAAATGTTTTCCTTTCGTACTAACTCTTTTGGATTCTTGTAGGACGACAATGGTCGATTTCATCATCAAGTCAAGTTGTGCTCACTCGCACATTTTTTTATATATTCATAATCTTGCATCATCCTAATCATCTTACTCCACTCTTATCACTACTCACAAAGTCATCAGTTCTACCACATCATACTAGAAGGGGGGGATAGTTTTGCCAATTAAAACTTTATTTTAATTTATTTAGATCGACTTATGTCAATCTATTTGGATGTGTGTGTTGGATGTTGATAAACAAGCATATAAAAGTATGTAATGAAAATATAAGAGTAAGAAGCACAAAACCACAACGCGAGTATTTATAGTGGTTCGGCTACAATGACACCTTCCTTGCCCTACTCCACTCCCCGAGTCACCTACTCGAGAGTTCGTAATCACTACACCAACTCCTTATGGCGGAGAAGCCTTCACAATGTCGCATACCCTTTTTACGGTGCTAGGCTAACCACCGGGTTCTTTCACTCCAAGGTGAACCACACATACACAACGTCGCCTACCCTTTATCAGGTACTAGGCTAAGTACCTAGTTCTTTCACACCAAGGTGAACCACACCTACACAACGTCGCCTACCCTTTATTAGGTACTAGGCTAAGCACCTAGTTCCATTGCAATGGAGGAACTACTACCCAACACTACACCAACGACTAATCCCAAAGGAGATAAACTCCTTTTTACAACATCATCAAGGATATCAATATCCTTGGATCTAGTACTAATCTATCTTGTACATTAAGACACACCATATCGAATGTACATCTAAGGCACCTTTCACTAATGCCTTTAACTAGATCTTCAAGAAATTCTTCACTAATGTCTTGTGTCTTGACTTCTAAGCACCCTTCACTAATGCTTCTAGTCTTGACTTCTAAGCACCCACCACAAGTGCTTATGATATGGACGATAGATACCCTTCACTAATATCTTCGTCTTGACACTTGAGACACCTTTCACAAATGTCTTCAACACTTCTGAGGAAAACAAAAACAATCATCAACAAGAAGACTTCAGTAGTCTTGATGATAAGGAAGCATGGCAACTCATGGACTTGAGCTTGCTCGACTTCAAAGGTGGTGATCTCGCCTTTAAGAGGAACCTAGAAGATCACACAAAAACAAAACTACAAACATAGATCTTTTGGATATGAGGTTAGAGAGTTTTTAACTCAAGGGGAAAGTATGTTGGAAAGGGGTAAGAAACAATGAAGAAATGGCTCACTATTTATAGAGGAAAATGTTCACTGTTCCCCGGATCCTACGGATCCCTCCCACAAGGGATCCGTGGGATGCTCCTCTTTGCCCATGGATATTTTGGTTATGGGTCATGGGTTATGGGTTGATCCATGGGTCTTTAGCTAGATACAATGTATCTCTTGAGTGCAATGCACTTAGTCACATGGGTATGGGTCAATACCATGGGTTATGGATATTATCCATATATGATATAAGCAGGATTTCATGCAATGGGTTATGGGTCTAGCTCCATGGGTCATGGGCTTTGGGTTGTACCCAACTATATTCAATGTATTTGGTCAATGGGTTATGATACTTAAGTTTCTACCCATTTATATTACCCAATATACTACATACTAGTTATGTGTATATTTTACCCAAATATGTAAACACTAGTTGTTGTACATATGTAATATTAAATAATAAAATCACTTATACTTGTTTTAGTGTTTTATGTGAAAATTTGAATATGTTAGAAACTAATAGTTCAAACCATTTACGTATTTTATTTGTTTCGTTAAAATGATTTTACGTTTGTTATCGACAAAACATTAGAAGATCGTAAAATATAAATAAACGTTTTTACGGCTTATTTGTATTAACAATCTCCCCCTTTTTATTGATGACAAAACATAAAATTATTTTAAGGAAAAGCTAAAATTCGTAAAAGTTTGAATTTGTAGTTTTTACTTTTTTCTCCCCCTTTTTGTCGAAACAAAAAGAGCTTCGAAAGAAAACTAACACATTGTTTTTAAGAAAAATATGTGAAGGGTAGAAAATAAAGAAGAATTAGAGAGCAATTAACGGGAAAGAATCTCGTCTGAACTCCCCTTGACGAGTCCATCCCTATGTAAGGGTGTCAAGAAAGTAATACTAAGCTAGTTTGTTTGCAACTAAGTTTGCAAAAGATTTCGTCTATGTGACGAATGTGCTCCCCCTTGATGATTTCAATTTTGCAAAGGGATGTCATGAAATGTAATCCTAATATTGCAAGTAATTTGCAATGTATTGCTTTGACATAAAGCTCCCCTTGCTTTAGGGTGTCAAAGTCTTCATGTGTAAATTGAATAACTACAAAACAAAGGTTAGGAAACAAGTATAATGCATAATTTCCTACAAATCTGATCCAAGTTAGTAGAAAAATAGCTTTCTGTATCACGGATCCCACGGTTCCCTCCTAGTAGGGATCCGTCTAGGCAAATTAAAGGGATCTGTCTGGCTGATGAATAAATTCAGCAAATGGTGGTATAACAAATAATGTTATCACCAAAGTGAGATATGTATTATACAACATAATCATATACTCAGAAATATAGCAAGTAGCATGTAATTTCATTTAATAAAACTAGAGTTATGATATACATGACTCTAAAAACTAAGAAAATAAACGATACATGACTAGGAATTTCTAGACTAACTAACGCTTGATACTAGGACACCACTAAAATCTTCTAGCTCAAGTTTGTTTAGGTTTAATCTTGTCGAAACGTTCGAGGAGGTGATAGAACATGAAACGTTGGTCTTCTCGTACTTCATGTATCAAACTTTCAACATGTTGACAATGATAACAATCTTTGTCATGGCTAGGTAGTGGTGGTGGAAGGAATGAAATTGCTTGATGCGATGGATCAAGTGAAGCGGCTTGTGGAGCCTCAAACGACGGAGGGATTGGTGGAGGCGCATTTGAGAATGGCTCGACCAAGAATGATGATGGTGGTAGAGAAGTGTCAACTTCCATATGGTCGGGTGGTTGACTTTGATGATTTCTCATAATCCAAATGGGATTATATGATGGAAATGGTGACAAGGGAGTCAGAGCTAATGTTGACTCAACACCTTGATTTTGTATCATTATACCTCCTAATGAGGAGAATGTTGTCGGCGGAGTAGGATGAGATGGCCTAGGAGGCAAATCCTCTAAATTGTAGAGGTGTGGTGATGATAGTGGAGATGTAAAAGAGATAGCTCTAGGAACCAATGGTGATAGTTTAGTGGAGATGATATTGTTTGGCCTAGGAGGTATGGTGGTGTTTGGCATAGGTAGTTTTGTGGGTACTATCCTTTTAGGAATAGGTTGGATTGGTTGAGAAGAGATCCTTGCATTTGTTGGCTTGACCGGATGATTCGGTTGAAGAGATTTCGTGTACAACACGAGCAATTTTCTTGGGTGGTTCTTTGGTGGATAAGTTACTACTTGGAGTTTTCCTCATGATGCGATGATTTCAAGAAGTTTGTAAGGGTTTTTTAAGTGCTGAAAATGAGGATGAAGGTGATGACTATGGAAGTCCTAACAATGTGGTTTATAAAGCAAGAGATTTGGCAAGTGCATTCAAGCCTTAAGCCACTAAAATTCATTGGAATGTGATGATTAACATGCACAAGAGTCAACTTCAGAGTTTGTACTGATCTAGGGACTCATTTAAGATGAGATGGAGTGTTTAAGTTAGAAAGATGAGCTTGAAATGATTGTTTTAGCTAGAGTTGACATAATCTGTCACCCGGATCCCACGGTTCCCTCCTTAGAGGGATCCGTCTAGGCTAATCCTAGGGATCCGGCTCTCAGCAACTATGAAAGAGTAGAAATGATGTTTCTAAGGTCTAAGATCTATATCATCTTGAGTGTTTCAGTCCTCCTAAGTGTCTTAAATGAAGGGGTGCTTAAGTACTTGAAGGTAATGAGTGATGTAGCTAATGATTTCCTTTTATGGAAGAAATTGGAACTTTCATGAGTACCAATGAATGAACAAGGATGACACTAAAGATTTTGAGAGTGTCAAGTGAAGCTAAATGATCCTAGATATCAGATAATGACTTAGATTAATGCTTTGGAGAATATCCTAAAGGCTTAAGATGGAAAAACTTGAATTTGATCAATTTTGACCAATTTTGACGTAAGGATGATTATGATCAATTTTGCTATAAAAGATTTCCAACGTTTAGATATGAGGGATCATGTGAAAAATGATGTGTGAGCTTAAGAGTGGAAGAGTAATGGATTTAAGTGAAACGATAGATCTACAAGCGTCTTTGAGTGTGACCTAGGTGAGTTATGTGTAAGTAGGAAGGATCTACTTAACTTAATTAGGACTTAATTTTCCTTAAGACACTATGTCAAGCTTAGTGTGAGGTGTTCTAAGGACATGTTTGAAATACAACGATTGCAATTGCATTTTCTGTTTGCCAGATCCCACGGTTCCCTAAGTGTAGGGATCCGTCTAGCACAACCTTTAGGATCCGTTTCTCTGCTAAGCAGAACCTTTACTAAAGGTATGCAATGATCTTGACAATGCATTATATTCCAAGGTTAGTTAAAAGGGGTTCTAACACTAAGATATCAAATGTAAGATGTTTTATTTCATGAAGGAAATTGGATTACATTGATAAAGCACGAGTACAAAAGGATTTGATCCTATTTGAAATACTACTAAGTCCCTTAAGCGGTTGATGAGTGTTGGTGGAATCAAGAATGAAGAAAGTCTTCATGAGAGATATGTTTAGTGGTTCCATCATCTTGTTCACAAGTACGTACAACGGACTTTAAAATTGAGGATGAAAATGCATGACGTTATGATAGAGGCGCGTCAAGAACATTCCATAAGGGATGAGTTTATTCTTGGAGCCTTGAAGATTTACAATTTGCCTTGCGAAGAAGTAGGCGAGATTGTATGGTTGTTGTGTTAGCAAACAATACATTATGTGAGCACAACAAGCGGGAAGGATTTCTCGATTTCCCCTAAGACTCCAAACATTTTCACGTAGGATGAGTGCAAGGGTCTTGTACTCTTCTCGGATGTCCCGTGTGAAGATAATATTTGGATCGGAGTAATAGGGTCGAGGTTTGCATATTATGCGATTTAAATCTTCCGGGGAGGGTATGTGTGAACAATATGGACTATTTTCTTCACGAAAGTTAAAGAGAGAATCAAGAGACCAATCTTCGGTGAAGGCACATTGTCCATGATTTGGAATCCGGAGGATGTGAGCAAAATGCCCAAGGGTTAAAGTAAAATTTTGGTTTTTGATATAAAACCAAAGAGATAGAGAGCGATCCTCGTTACGAACGAGTTCAAATTGACGGAAGAATTCCATTATGAACCTTGGACATATCTTCTCGTTGATTTCAAGAAGACATTCTAGTCCTATGGCTCGGAAGGAGTTATTGATACCTTCTTCGAATTGTAGAGAGGTGTCTACAATACGTCCTTCGTGGAAGTGACGGTTTTCGAGATTATTGAACCCACGGACATGATTGCCAGGTGTGTTGGGCTCAAGGGAAATGTTCGGAGTGTAGATGCTAGTGAGTGAAAAATCAAACTCATATTCATGCGTCATGGTTGAACCTATAGAAATGATGAGTTAATAGAAAGTGATGTTTGTGGTCAACCAATGATTATCTAACGTTTTTTACTAGATTTTTATTAGCAATGGTTTTTAACAACAATGACACTTAACTCACTTATGGTTTTGACATTCTAGTGGAATATTAATTTTAGAAAGAAAGTGGTTTTTAATTTGCATGAAAAATTGTTCTCCAGTAGTACGGTTCCCACGGTTCCCTTTCAAAAGGGATCCGGCTAGTGTATCTTCCGGGATCCGTAGATCTGTAGTTACAGAAACAGATTTCATGATGAAAAACATAGGTTTTTAGATCTCATAGTTTTATACCAAGATATGTGTTTTAGCCTACATTTTCTTTTAGCATGCATACATGACTTCTAATGTATCACGAGAGAAAAAAAATGATAAACACATTAAGATAATAACCTAGATAAACTAGACTATTAGTAATATTTCATTTCAATGCTAAGAATGATACAAAATATTGGGTATATAACCCCAATGTAGATTAACAAAACAAAGTAAATGTCTCCGTATGAGAACTTCGTCATAGGGAACACAAAAGCGCTGAGTGTTAAGATGATGAGCACGAGAGCGATGTAAACCATGTTGAAGACGATCCTTCTTGGTTTCGGTTGAGATGAAATGGAGAGGAAGATGAAGTTTTGAATGAGAGAAATTTTTTGAAATTGGAAGATTTGAAAAAGTGGGGATTTGATAGAGTGGTTGACGGAGGGTTTATTTATGGGGAAGGAGGAATTTTTGAGATTTGTGTTTTGTTTTATTATTAGAAAGATATGATTTTTGGATTAAGTGAGACAAAACACAAGTTTTATAAACCATGATTTTTAGACGAAAGAGTGACACGTATGTGAGAAAAAGCTTCCTAATGAAGCTATATGTAAAACATGTGTATACACAAAAGCTACTCAAATAAATACCTAAGTAATCACACTTATTTATTAAACTAATATCATTTAGAGATAAGTGGAAACTCATACCTCAAATGCACTTAGGAATGTCTTTACAAATGACACAACAAATGTCAGAAGACAATTCCAGCTCCTTTATGCTTAAGATACCTTCTTAGGGAAGGTAATCTTTATTATCAAGCAATTTCTATGGCTTGATAGATGTGAGCTTTGACTAATCAACATGGCAAAGAGGATTAGTGCAATTAAATAAAACGATAAATAAGAAAAATGTTGTTATCTAATCAGCATCCAAACATATGGTTTTAAAAGACATGGTGTTTGTTTTTATAAAAAACCTTCTTTGTAGTTTTCAATTAACCATGGATCGTATCAAGTTTTTAAAGTACAATATACTTCAAGAAACTTGGTAACGAAGCTCTGATGCCAATTGTGGAAAACTAGAAGAGGGGGTTGAATAGTTTTGCCAATTAAAACTTTCTTTTAATTTATTTAGATCGACTTATGTCAATCTATTTGGATGTGTGTGTTGGATGTTGATAAACAAGCATATAAAAGTATGTAATGAAAAGATAAGAGTAAGAAGCACAAAACCACAACGCGAGTATTTATAGCGGTTAGGCTACAATGACACATTCCTTGCCCTACTCCACTCCCCGAGTCACCTACTCGAGAGTTCGTAATCACTACACCAACTCCTTATGGCGGAGAAGCCTTCACAACGTCGCCTACCCTTTTTTAGGTGCTAGGCTAACCACCGGGTTCTTTCACTCCAAGGTGAACTACACCTACACAACGTCGCCTACCCTTTATCAGGTACTAGGCTAAGTACCTAGTTCTTTCACACCAAGGTGAACCACACCTACACAACGTCGCCTACCCTTTATTAGGTACTAGGCTAAGCACCTAGTTCCATTGCAATGGAGGAACTACTACCCAACACTACACCAACGACTAATCCCAAAGGAGATCAAATCCTTTTTACAACATCATCAAGGATATCAATATCCTTGGATCTAGTACTAATCTATCTTGTACATCGAGACACACCATATCGAATGTACATCTAAGGCACCTTTCACTAATGCCTTTAACTAGATCTTCAAGACACTCTTCACTAATGTCTTGTGTCTTGACTTCTAAGCACCCTTCACTAATGCTTCTAGTCTTGACTTCTAAGCACCCACCACAAGTGCTTATGATATGGACGATAGATACCCTTCACTAATATCTTCGTCTTGACACTTGAGACACCTTTCAAAAATGTCTTCAACACTTCTTAGGAAAACAAAAACAATCGTCAACAAGAAGACTTCAGTAGTCTTGATGATGAGGAAGCATGGCAACTCATGGACTTGAGCTTGCTCGACTTCAAAGGTGGTGATCTCGCCTTTAAGAGGAACCTAGAAGATCACACAAAAAAAAACTACAAACATAGATATCTTGGATCTGAGGTTAGAGAGTTTTTAACTCAAGGGGAAAGTATGTTGGAAAGGGGTAAGAAACAATGAAGAAATGGCTCACTATTTATAGAGGAAAATGTTCACTGTTCCCCGGATCCCATGGATCCCTCCGTCAAGGGATCCGTCTAGCGTAATGCTAGGGATCCGTGGGACGCTCCTCTTTGCCCATGGGTATTTTGGTTATGGGTCATGGGTCATGGGTTGATCCGTGGGCCTTTAGCTAGATACAATTTATCTCTTGAGTGCAATGCACTTAGTCACATGGGTATGGGTCAATACCATGGGTTATGGATATTATCCATATATGATATAAGCATGATGTCATTCAATGGGTTATGGGTCAAGCTCCATGGGTCATGGGCTTTGGGTTGTACCCAACTATATTCAATGTATTTGGTCAATGGGTTATGATACTTAAGTTTCTACCCATTTATATTACCCAATATACTACATACTAGTTATGTGTATATTTTACCCAAATATGTAAACACTAGTTGTTGTACATATGTAATATTAAATCATAAAATCACTTATACTTGTTTTAGTGTTTTATGTGAAATGTGAATATGTTAGAAACTATTAGTTCAAACCATTTACGTATTTTATTTGTTTCGTTAAAATGATTTTACGTTTGTTATCGACAAAATATTAGAAGATCGTAAAATATAAATAAACGTTTTTACGGCTTATTTGTATTAACAAAAAGCCAAGTGAATTTCGTAATGAAATGCGTCTCATCCCTAAGCACATTTTTTTTTACCTTGAACAAACCTTACAAACTCTCAACCAACCATGATGATGCAAGTAGTAGGATTATTCTCTTTTTGACACTAATCCTTTCTTTGTAGGTTCATATATATACACTTTGATGTGTATGGGATTCTCGTCTATTTATGGAAGAAATTTTACACTAATTTTTTTTGTAGGTTCTTCTTGACGCCCTCGAGCTAGGGGGAGCTTCCGTCGAGCATTTATAAAATGCATCATATGACTTACTCGTCCAAGGACGAATATAATTTTGCACTAACTTTTTGTTTTGTAGATTTTCAAAACACACTAGGAAAATTTGACGCTCTCAATAAACGGGAGTTTTTCGTCAAAGCAAAAAGAAAACATTGCAAATTTTGCAATACTTTTGTCTTAGCATTCCTAAAATACTTGACGCCCTTAACAAGGGGGAGCAACCGTCAAGGGGGAGCATGCACACATTCATTCTTCAAAATTCCTTTATGTTTCAACAAAAGGGAGATTTCTTTCTCATCATTTATTATTTGTTTTTTTTTTCCCCTTAACACTAACCTTGATGTAGGTTAAGCCTCAAAAATTTGATCCATTAATCCGTTTGCAACAACGGTTATAATTCAAAGGATATTTCTATTTTTTTTGTATGATTCTCTAGGTTCCTTTTAAAGGCGAGATCATCACCTCTTGAAGACGTGCAAGCTCAAGGTCATGAGTTGCTAGGCTTCTTCATTAGTGTTTCGTGTTGAAGGTATTGGCGTGGTGTGCCAATTGGAGCAATAAGGTGTTTTTATTTTAACTTCACTAGGGATGATGCAAACTCGCCATTCTTTGGAGAAATTAAGTTTAAAGGACACACCCTTTTTGTTTCGACAAAAGGAGGAGAAGAGTGTAAACGGAGAAAGTAATGTTGATTGGTGCAAAACCGTCAAGTTTTCTCACGCAAGCTAGCCACTTGTGAATGGCTAACCGTAAGGAACTTAAAACAGCTCACACACCAAATGCAATTTGGATCAGGAGAATACAGTGGATTCCCGGGTCGTTAAGTCCCACGGAGGATGACCGGTGTTTAACACAATCAGATGTCGAATAACCACTAAGGATAGTGATCAGTAAGGATTTTGAGTTATTTATACCTAAAGAAAAGATTAATAAATTACAGCGACTTAAATGCAAATTAAAGGAAATTAAAAAGTTAAAATATATTAAATAAACGCTATCACTATTTTTAAACTGATGTTTTTGATTTTATGTTTTTATAAAACTGAATTAAAAACTATGTGACGTACAAAGGAAAATGTGAAATTGAAGCAATATTAATCCTAAAAATATGAAAATGATATTTTTACAAACCTAATGATAAAAGAAAATTTATAGAAAAAGAAAATTATTTTTATAACTATTAAATTAATTATTATTAATTTAAAACTAATTTTAACTATTTAATTATACCCTAAAATACAAGAAAATAGGAAATAAAGCTAGAAAAATAAAATTATGACTTGAAAAATCTAAAATAACAAAAGAGAATTTTCAAAACTATTTTTATATTTTTCTGATTATTTTTCTATTTTTTATGAATTTTAAACTATTAAAAACTAGTTAAATTACTAAAAATTACAAATTAAACTATGAAAAATCTGGAAAATTAATTTTTTTTACTTTTTATATTTATCTTAACCTAAGAAAAATGAAAAGTTATTTTTTTGAACTTTTTCTGAATTAATTGCAATAAAAGCTAATTAAAATGGCCTAAAAACTGTTTTTAATTAAGAAAAATAGCAAACTGACTTGGAAAAATCTGAAAAATTCAAGAAAAGTCTAATTTAATCTACTGAATCTAAGAAAAATAGAAAAACAGTGGCTTATGTGGAGAAAAATGAAACTGCAATACAAGTGCTTATGTAATAAGCACTTGAATAAGCCAAAGGGTACCAAATGGGCACCAAACCAACTCAGAAGCTATATTAAGCTGAAATAACTCAAAAGCAACAAGTTACAACAATCCTTAACTTCTTTTAAGCTGATTGAACAGATTTGATGTATTGGCTAATGTGCTTATAATCAGTTTTAGGTGCTACTTTGAGCCTAATAATAAGCTACTAAATAAGCTTGAAACCAAAAATAAGAACTTGGAACCTACACTAGACCTGGCCAAGAGTTTGTAAACCAAAAATCAGACCAAGGTGAGCTAAGGTGAGCCCTGTGCAAGCCTTG
This sequence comes from Chrysanthemum seticuspe, assembly GCA_019973895.1. Taxonomy (NCBI): domain Eukaryota; kingdom Viridiplantae; phylum Streptophyta; class Magnoliopsida; order Asterales; family Asteraceae; genus Chrysanthemum; species Chrysanthemum seticuspe. The sequence continues at coordinate 203,948,682 of BPTQ01000006.1, read as the reverse complement.
CACAAAACTGAGAAAACTCAGCTTAGACTGAGTTGTATGAACAGGGCAGATAAGCCCATTTTGATAAGCAGTTTAAGAGCTTATAAAAATTTGATAAAAATCTACAAAAATAACAATAAGAAAATAGACCAAGTGAACTTTTTATAACCACAATTTCAATTTATTTGGTCCAGAAATGAAGCAATGAAAAATCCACCCAGTTGGACTCAAAACCACTTTTTCAGTTTTTGACTTTTGATACAATTCTGAAAAGTTGACTTATTTGATCTTTGAATCCAATTTGTGAGATGATATTGATGTTATATGATGAAGTACACTTGATCCAATCTATGTTTATGATTTCTAAACACAAAACTCACTTTTACTCTTCCAAAATCCAAGCAGTTAATAGTTTAAGACAGTTAACATGTGATTTTGACTTCTAGCCTTTGCAGGCACAAATGACTGACTGGAATGAGTTTATTAGAGCTAAACACACCTAGAACCACAAGTCCTAACTACTGAACCAGTCTCCAATGCAGTTTAAGCAGTAATCCAAACACACCTTTAAATAACTGATATGCACTTTGAATGATCCAAACACTGAACCAACCCTTTTTAATGATCAAACTAAGTTTAACTAACCTAAATACTACTTAATGAACAGATTAAACTTATTATAAACCACAAGAACAGATTATGCCATAAAACTTGGAAATAACTTACAAATGGTCCCAGCCACAATGGCTTGAAAACAGTCAAACCAGAACCCACACTACACTAATCTATATCAAATCCAACCCAAATCCACCTCTGCAACACCCCATGTCCATTTCCAAACTGCTTGAACCAAATTGTGCTGCACAGTTGACTTATGTTGACTTTTTACCCATTATGCTTGAAAATTAATTGCAGGCTTACAAAAAGCTATAGTAAGCTTATATAAGCTTGTTTGAGTGAGAAAATAAGCTATTGGAAGCTTTGATATCAGATTTTAAAGTTGAAAATTAAAACAGTGGACATGAAACATGAATTGTAAACTCAAACTTGAATTGATGCTTGATAACAGTTGAAGTACAATGAAATACTTGAGTTTGATATAATTAAGCTTGAAATTACAATTTTAAAGCTACTTAAGACATTTTAAAGAAAATACGACATACTTAAAATAAAAAAACTAAAGACTGCCTTCTTCTCTCTATCTCCTCCTTCTTTTATGCTCTAGAAATCTTCCACGTGTCCTTCTGAGAGTATCCCACCACGTTTGTGAGCCAATGGGTGAGTTTTGAGCATTTTGGCCGTTTTATCTTTTTGGCGGGAAAGGCTATATTTGACTTGTAGCCTCTGATTTAGCAACTAGGGGGGGTGGCATTTAATGTGGTGGGAAAGGTGGGTAGTGGTGATGATGATGGGAGGGAAAGGTGATGGGAGAGGGCAGGCAAGTGGTAGCAGGCACTTGGGGAAGATAAACAGTGGTGGGCGCGTTTTGCTGCTTTTGACTTTATTTGACCAGGCAGTCCAAATTGAAAGGGTCAAGGGGGTCAAATGGGTCATGACAGGGGGTCAAATCTATTTTGACAAGGCTTAGGTTAGGTAAATGACAAGGACTTGTATTGCAAATCTGATTTTTGAAGGACCAAACCTGTAATTTTCCAAACTTGACACAAGGACTAAAACTGACAAACTTCAATAGTACAAGGACCAATTTTGACATTTTCAATTTTCCAAGGACTATTTGTGACAATTTCAAAACTTGAGGGACCTTTTCTGTCATTTGACAAAAGATTTATTCAAGGACCATTTTTGACAACTTAGAATATTTCAGGGACCTTGAATAACATTTTACTATATTTTGTTTTACCAGGGACTGTTTTTGACAACTTTTGAAACTTGAGGGACTAAAACTGCCAATTATGCAAACTTGATACGTTTTTCACCAGATTTTGATATTTTTGCATTTAAAACACATAAAACACTTATTTGTGATATTTTTATCATTTTGATGCATTTCTGAGTGTTTTCAGATGTTTTTGCAGTTTAAATGGTACAAAAATGATGAGTATTTAGACACTCATCAATCCCCCACACTAAGATATTGCTAGTCCCTAGCAATGTTTTGAGAAAAATTAATGGATTTCATCTCTTTACCAAAAGACATTACTTCTGGAGTAGCCAAATGTTTCAGTTCAAGTAAGAACCTTGGTACACCGATAACCAAATGATTTTGAGCAAATCACCAGCTTTCAACGGATTTGATTTGTCTTTACCAGAAGCCGTTTGCTTCTGGACTAGCCAACTCTTAGATAAATTATCTTTGGTGAGCTGATTACCAATTATAGTTTTCCAACTGCCTTTACCACAAGCCATAAACTTGCGGGCTAGCCAACTCTTCACTTTTAAGGATATGGTGAGCTGAATACCATACAATTTTGGGCAAATTGCAAGCCGTCAACGGATTTGAGATATCTTTACCAAGAGCCGTTTGCTCCTGGATTAGCCAATCCTTTTGTTTATTAGACAAGGCGGACTGATAACCTTAATCTGAGTAAGTGAAAAACACTTACTCCACAAAAAAAATTTTTGCCAAAAATAGGGGAATTAGGTGGTATAATTACATGATAAAATTCGTGAGAATTCCCCCCCCCCCCCACACTAGAAATGAATATTGCCCTCAATATTCAAAGTACCGGCTGTTATGCCGAAACATAGAACGTAAAAGGGAAATACTACGGCCATTATTTAGCATGATGATTTTATTTTATTTTATTTTATTTTATTTTATTTTTTTGATGAAACTCTTATATTTATACACAACATGTGGGGTAACTCCCCCACACTAGGGTGGAACACACGGGTGAAAACCCATGTAGCATGCTACTGTTTTTGATTCCCGAGTCGCTAGCTTGACTCGATCCCCGCATTCATTGGTTCATGGGGAAAGTTTGTAGATCCGGGACAATCACAGGAGGAATGTCCTCTCCAAAGTAGTGCTTCAACCGATGACCATTCACTTTAAAGTTTGGACCATCGAGTTGAGATAACTCAATGGTGCCATAAGGATAAACCTTAGTGATAGTAAATGGACCAGACCAACGGGATTTAAGCTTTCCCGAGAAAATCTTCAATCTTGAATTGAAAAGAAGGACTCGATCACCGACGTTGAAAACGCGGTTCTTGATTTTAGAGTCATGAATCTTCTTTGTCTTTTCTTTGTAGATCAAAGAGTTCTCGTATGCTTGATCACGGAGTTCATTTAATTCATTCATTTGAACTTTCCGGTGATCACCAGCTGTCTGAATATCGAAGTTGGCATGTTTCAAGGCCCAGTATGCCTTGTGCTCAAGCTCAACCGGTAGATGACACGCCTTTCCGTACACGAGCTTGTATGGAGTACACCCGATGGGTGTTTTATAAGCTGTACGAAAGGCCCAGAGTGCGTCATCTAGCTTATCCGACCAAGAGGCACGGTTTTCACCAACCGTCCTCTCCAGAATTCTTTTAATCCCCCGGTTGGAAACTTCCACTTGCCCACTTGTTTGGGGGTGGTACGCAGTAGAGAGACGGTGAGTTACACCATACTTTTGCATGACTCTATCAAACTGGTCATTGCAGAAATGCGTACCACGATCACTGATTATAGCTCGTGGAGTTCCAAACCTAGCAAAAAGAGATTTCAAGAATTTCACAACAACTCGGGCATCGTTGGTAGGTAAAGCCTTAGCTTCAACCCATTTTGACAAATAGTCAACGGCCACGAGTATGTATTTGTTACCGCGAGAAGAAGGAAATAGCCCCATAAAGTCAATGCCCCAGATGTCAAAAATCTCACACACTTGAATGGCGTTTTGCGGCATTTCATTTCTTTGTGAGATATTCCCGTGACGTTGACAAGCGTCACAGGCTTTGACAAATTCGTGGGCATCCTTGTAAATTGTGGGCCAATAAAACCCGGAATCAAACACCTTTTTGGCGGTGTAGTTTGGACTATGATGGCCCCCGGTGGGTCCAGCATGGCAAGCTTTGAGAATGTCAAGAGCTTCTTGTCCATAAACACACCGTCGGATGACTTGATCCGCACAGATTTTGAATAAGTAGGGGTCGTCCCAGAAGTAATGTTTAACATCTTTAAAGAATTTGTTCTTCTGTTGGGATGACATCCCTTTCACTATGAAGTTACCCGCATGGTAATTTGCAAAGTCAGCAAACCATGGGGTAATAGAGTTTCCACGAAAAGAAACCGCATTGAGTGTCTCGAGAGGAAATGTTTCATTTATTTCCTTTTTCTCGAACACATCCTGGTGAGGGTTCTCTAATCGGGACAGATGATCAGCAGCCAGGTTCTCAGCTCCTTTTTTATCACGTATAATGATATCAAATTCCTGGAGGAGGAGAACCCAACGGAGCAATCTCGGCTTTGAATCTTGTTTTGCAAAGAGATATTTGAGAGCCGAGTGATCCGTATACACCACGCATTTGGTCAATATAAGGTATGGCCGAAATTTCTCAAACGCATACACCACAGCTAATAATTCTTTTTCTGTAGTGGTGTAATGGGTTTGAGCTTCAGTCATAGTCTTACTCGCGTAGTGGATGGGCTGAAAATGCTTGGTTTTTCGTTGCCCCAAGACTGCACCGATAGCAAAATCACTTGCATCGCACATGAGCTCAAAGGGTAAATCCCAGTCGGGGGCAACTAGAATGGGTGCTTCCGTAAGCTTTTTCTTTAATGTTTCAAAATCTTCGATGCACTCAGGTGAGAAGATAAAAGGAGCTTCTTTTTCAAGAAGATGGGTCATAGGCCGAGCGATTTTAGAAAAATCCTGTATGAATCTACGATAAAACCCGGCATGACCAAGAAAACTCCTAATACCTTTGACGGTAGTAGGATGAGGCAGTTTAGCAATAACATCAAGTTTTGCTCTATCGACCTCAATCCCGTTTTTTGAAATCTTATGGCCAAGGACTATGCCTTCTTTGACCATAAAGTGGCTCTTCTCCCAATTTAGACAGAGATTGGTGTCTTCACACCGTTTTAGCATTTTGTCTAAATGGGAGAGACATGTCTGAAATGAATCCCCAATGACCGAGAAGTCATCCATAAACACCTCCATTGTTTCCCCGATCATGTCGTGGAATATGGCCATCATACATCGTTGGAACGTGCCAGGAGTGTTACATAAGCCAAAAGGCATACGTTTGTAGGCAAAAGTTCCGTACGGGCAGGTGAATGTGGTCTTCTCTTGATCCTGTGGATCAATGGGGATCTGAAAGTAACCCGAGAAACCATCAAGGAAGCAATAGTACTCATTCCCTGCTAATCTCTCAAGCATCTGGTCCATGAAGGGTAGAGGAAAATGGTCTTTACGGGTGGCGTCATTCAACTTACGATAGTCAATACACACACGCCATCCCGTAACCAGCCGAGTTGGAATTAACTCGTTTTCTTCATTCGTGACAACAGTTATGCCACCCTTTTTAGGAACACAGTGAATCGGGCTAACCCAAGGACTATCTGAGATTGGGTAAATCAATCCTGCATCAAGAAGTTTGATAACCTCCTGTTTGATAACATCATGGATTTTTGGATTCACCCTTCTCTGATGTTGAACTGCTGGTTTGAAGTCATCCTCCATCAAGATTTTGTGAGTATAAAATTCAGGGTTAATACCCTTAATGTCGGAGAGTTTCCAAGCAATTGCTTGCTTGTGTGACTTCAAGACCTTTATGAGAGCAGTCTTTTCATCTTTACTCAAATCTCGAGCAATAATGACAGGTAATTTATCATCACCTTCAAGAAATGCATACTCAAGATGAGGTGGTAAGTCCTTAAGTTCGACTTCAGGAAATTCTTCAGTTTTCTCAACTGACTTGACTTCCTTGTTATGAAGTTTGACGGGAGGGAGTTGAGGAGAAGTGTCTTGATTTAACAACTTCTCAAGAATAAGAATATCTCCCTCCGGATTAATCTCATGGTGATTAATCTCTTCTGGAATTGCATCACTAGTGTGAGGGTTTGATGAGTGATCATCTTTAAGCAATTTCTCAATGAGAAGTATGTCCCCCTCGATGTCAATTGGAGCGTGATCAATTTCCCATGGAACAGAATCACTAGCCAAGTATGCTTCAATCTCTTCCAAGATGAAGTCGCTTCCCTCAAACGGAGTGAGAGGAGGAGTAGAATTGGCTATGATAGGTCGAGAAGATGTGGTGGGATCCCCACTCACAGAATTATGAGAATAACCAAGAACTTCTTGAGAGTACTCTTCAGAAGCAACATCAATGATATCTATTCGGTTAACCGACTCAGAATCATAGTTTGCGGAGTACCTCGAAGTTTGATCAAGGTTAAAGGTGACAGCTTCATTACCAACACGTAATGTGATTTCTTGCTCAAATACATCAATGAGAGCACGGCCCGTTCTCAGGAATCCTCTTCCAACAATGAGAGGAACCCGTGGATCAGCATCGAAATCAACAACTACAAAGTCAGCTGGAAAATGGAACTTTCCTACTTTCACAAATACGTCCTCGGCAATTCCAAGAGGACGGGATATTGTACGATATGCAAGCTCGAGAGTCATGCATGTAGGAGTAAGGTCCGGAAGAGAAAGTTTCTTCCATACTGAATGAGGCATCAGGTTTATGCTTGCACCAAGATCGGCTAAGGCAAAGCATTCAACCATTCCTGGAAATACACAAGGTAAGAGGAACTTTCCAGGATCTCCAAGCTTCTCGGGAAGCTTTTTCAAGATAACTGCAGAGCAGTTCTCGTTCAGAGGAGTTTTAGCCATTTCAAACAGCTTTTCCTTGTTGCTTAACATGTGTTTGAGAGCTGATGCAAACTTGGGCATCAACATGATAGCATCCGCGAAGCTTATGTCAAAATGAAGTTCTTGGAAAATTTGAAAGAATTTTTCCATTTGTTGACTGGCTTTCTCGCGGAGCTTTTGTTCATGTAAACGTGATGGGTAAGGAATAGAAGTTTTGGATTTGGGGTTACCAACTGGAGGTTCAAAAACAACTCCAGGTTTGGTATTGGGTTTCTGGACAACCTGAGGATGGACAGTGCTGGTACTTCCGTTATTAGTAGGAAGTTCCTTGTCCTTTGTCGCCTCAGGTTCACTTTCCACTACCTTCGGGGGAGAAGAAGAAGAGGTAGTAGGAATAGCAGGTCCATCATATGAAGTACCACTTCTGGTTGTGATCGCCTTTGCATCGCCCCTCGGATTAGCGATCGTGTTGCTAGGTAAAGTACCTGAGCCCGAGGGTCGATCATTTAAAGACTTCTTTAATTCAGCGATCTGACTGACCAACAGCCTGTTTGTCTCCTCTTGAGTCTTCATGAATTGCTTTAGAAGCTCATCAGATGTTGATACAGGAGGAGGTGGAGGGATAATTTGAGGCCGTATGTTCTGATTATAGCCAGAATTCCCTTGATTAGGATTCATATTTCCCTGAAACTAATTCCCTCGATTGAAAGTGTTGTGATTAAGATTTCCTTGATGTTGGAAACCTTGATTGGGTCCGGAATAGAAATTACCTTGGTTTTGATAACCTTGGTTCATTCTTGGTTGGTTCTGATTCCGGTTAGGATTCTGGTTGAAACCGGGTGGTGCCTGATAAGTATTACCTCGGTAGTTTGGTTCATTTTGAGGACGGTATTGATTACCTCCTTGATTTGAAGTACCGGCTATAGCATTGGCTTCAAAAGGACTACCATCGGTGGCAGTACAGTTGTAGTATGCATGAGGACCACCACAAGTAACACAAACTTCAACTTTCTTCACTTCACCATATGATGGTGTCTGTGTGAAAGTGACTTTCTTTTGGTTAGCAAGAACCAAAGCCTGAACAATATCCGTGAGTTTGTCAATCTTAGCATCGGTGCTAGATGTACTCACGGGAGATGAAGTAGAAGGTCCAGCATTAGACTGAGTCTGATATGTCTTTGTGCGGAAAGGACGGACCTGGGACTTGTTTTCAATGATTTGCAAGGCTTCTTTTGTGGTCTTGCTCAAGAAATTACCTCCCGCGGAGGCATTTAGAGAGTCTTGATTAGTCTGGTTCAGACCATTGTAGAAAGTATCCATTTGCATTAACTCGGTAAAACCATGATGCGGACACTTGCGGAGCAAGTCTTTGTAACGATCCCATGCCTCCCCGAATGATTCATCAAATCTTTGAGAGAATTTCATTATCTCATTCTTAAGACTTGTAGTTCGGGATGGAGGATAGAATTCGTTAACAAACTTTGTGACTAGATATTCCCATGTCTCAATAGAACGAGGGGGTTGTTTCTCAAGCAAATTCCGGGCTTGTCCCTCTAGATAAAATGGGAACAGAAGAAGCTTGATAGCTTCATGTGGGACATTCTTGTACTTGATGGTAGATGCAATCTTGTTAAACCATCGAATGTGTGCATGAGGATCATCCCGCTCAAAACCATAGAATTGGCTTTGGGTTACCAGATTAAGTAACCCGGTTTTGAGCTCAAAAGTATCAGCCACGATGGCTGGGACAACAATAGCATCTCCGTAACCCTCGATGGGTGCTTGGAGAAGCTCATTCATCGGCTTGTCTTCTGCCATTACGGCAGGTGGTGGTGGTGGTAGACGTTCCTCAGTTACGGCTGAAGGAGCAGAACGTCCTCTACGTCTACGAGGAATCTTTCCAAGTTCTGAAAGTGGACTTGTAGAACTGGAAGAACGAGTGCGCATGCACTAAGTATAAAAATCAGTTTTCAAAACAAATGCGAGGCAAAACGACAAGTGAACTTAACCAATAATCACAAATGAAATGGCTTCTTTGAAAAAGGTACACCAAATCACAAGGACACAAAGGCAAGTTTTAAATCTGTTGTTCGGGAACTTATTATGGTCACACCCCCAGTTAGTAGGTGTACTGCTTGATTTGCGGTGGTTGATTTTTATGTATATATTAAGTACCACTGAAAAGACGTAGGTATGGATATGTGCTGATGGTTTAAAAACTTTTGGACAATATTTTTGGTATCGTCTCGTTTAACCAAATCGTATTTCTTTAAGAATCACCTTAAAAGAAACACAAGCTAGAAAACGTTACGATTGTTTTGTTGTTTTATATTTTGTTTGGTGTTTCTAACACTTTAGGAAAAGTGTTAATGAACTTTTTGATTTATAACTTTACAAAAAACTGTTTACAAACGATGGTATATGTGCAAGTACGGGTCTGAAAAAATGTTTAGAACACGCTTACAGCCTCCCCGGCAGCGGCGCCAAAATTTGATTAGTGCAAAACCGTCAAGTTTTCTCACGCAAGCTAGCCACTTGTGAATGGCTAACCGTAAGGAACTTAAAACAGCTCACACACCAAATGCAATTTGGATCAGGAGAATACAGTGGATTCCCGGGTCGTTAAGTCCCACGGAGGATGACTGGTGTTTAACACAATCAGATGTCGAATAACCACTAAGGATAGTGATCAGCAAGGATTTTGAGTTATTTATACCTAAAGAAAAGATTAATAAATTACAGCGACTTAAATGCAAATTAAAGGAAATTAAAAAGTTAAAATATATTAAATAAACGCTATCACTATTTTTAAACTGATGTTTTTGATTTTATGTTTTTATAAAACTGAATTAAAAACTACGTGACGTACAAAGGAAAATGTGAAACTGAAGCAATATTAATCCTAAAAATATGAAAATGATATTTTTACAAACCTAATGATAAAAGAAAATTTATAGAAAAAGAAAATTATTTTTATAACTATTAAATTAATTATTATTAATTTAAAACTAATTTTAACTATTTAATTATACCCTAAAATACAAGAAAATAGGAAATAAAGCTAGAAAAATAAAATTATGACTTGGAAAAATCTAAAATAACAAAATAGAATTTTCAAAACTATTTTTATATTTTTCTGATTATTTTTCTATATTTTATGAATTTTAAACTATTAAAAACTAATTAAATTACTAAAAATTACAAATTAAACTATGAAAAATCTGGAAAATTAATTTTTTTACTTTTTATATTTATCTTAACCTAAGAAAAATGAAAAATTATTTTTTTGAACTTTTTTTGAATTAATTGCAATAAAAGCTAATTAAAATGGCCTAAAAACTGTTTTTAATTAAGAAAAATAGCAAACTGACTTGGAAAAATCTGAAAAATTCAAGAAAAGTCTAATTTAATCTACTGAATCTAAGAAAAATAGAAAAACAGTGGCTTATGTGGAGAAAAATGAAACTACAATACAAGTGCTTATGTAATAAGCACTTGAATAAGCCAAAGGGTACCAAATGGGCACCAAACCAACTCAGAAGCTATATTAAGCTGAAATAACTCAAAAGCAACAAGTTACAACAATCCTTAACTTCTTTTAAGCTGATTGAACAGATTTGATGTATTGGCTAATGTGCTTATAATCAGTTTTAGGTGCTACTTTGAGCCTAATAATAAGCTACTAAATAAGCTTGAAACCAAAAACAAGAACTTGGAACCTACACTAGACCTGGCCAAGAGTTTGTAAACCAAAAATCAGACCAAGGTGAGCTAAGGTGAGCCCTGTGCAAGCCTTGCACAAAACTGAGAAAACTCAGCTTAGACTGAGTTGTATGAACAGGGCAGATAAGCCCATTTTGATAAGCAGTTTAAGAGCTTATAAAAATTTGATAAAAATCTACAAAAATAACAATAAGAAAATAGACCAAGTGAACTTTTTATAACCACAATTTCAATTTATTTGGTCCAGAAATGAAGCAATGAAAAATCCACCCAGTTGGACTCAAAACCACTTTTTCAGTTTTTGACTTTTGATACAATTCTGAAAAGTTGACTTATTTGATCTTTGAATCCAATTTGTGAGATGATATTGATGTTATATGATGAAGTACACTTGATCCAATCTATGTTTATGATTTCTAAACACAAAACTCACTTTTACTCTTCCAAAATCCAAGCAGTTAATAGTTTAAGACAGTTAACATGTGATTTTGACTTCTAGCCTTTGCAGGCACAAATGACTGACTGGAATGAGTTTATTAGAGCTAAACACACCTAGAACCACAAGTCCTAACTACTGAACCAGTCTCCAATGCAGTTTAAGCAGTAATCCAAACACACCTTTAAATAACTGATATGCACTTTGAATGATCCAAACACTGAACCAACCCTTTTTAATGATCAAACTAAGTTTAACTAACCTAAATACTACTTAATGAACAGATTAAACTTATTATAAACCACAAGAACAGATTATGCCATAAAACTTGGAAATAACTTACAAATGGTCCCAGCCACAATGGCTTGAAAACAGTCAAACCAGAACCCACACTACACTAATCTATATCAAATCCAACCCAAATCCACCTCTGCAACACCCCATGTCCATTTCCAAACTGCTTGAACCAAATTGTGCTGCACAGTTGACTTATGTTGACTTTTTACCCATTATGCTTGAAAATTAATTGCAGGCTTACAAAAAGCTATAGTAAGCTTATATAAGCTTGTTTGAGTGAGAAAATAAGCTATTGGAAGCTTTGATATCAGATTTTAAAGTTGAAAATTAAAACAGTGGACATGAAACATGAATTGTAAACTCAAACTTGAATTGATGCTTGATAACAGTTGAAGTACAATGAAATACTTGAGTTTGATATAATTAAGCTTGAAATTACAATTTTAAAGCTACTTAAGACATTTTAAAGAAAATACGACATACTTAAAATAAAAAAACTAAAGACTGCCTTCTTCTCTCTATCTCCTCCTTCTTTTATGCTCTAGAAATCTTCCACGTGTCCTTCTGAGAGTATCCCACCACGTTTGTGAGCCAATGGGTGAGTTTTGAGCATTTTGGCCGTTTTATCTTTTTGGCGGGAAAGGCTATATTTGACTTGTAGCCTCTGATTTAGCAACTAGGGGGGGGGTGGCATTTAATGTGGTGGGAAAGGTGGGTAGTGGTGATGATGATGGGAGGGAAAGGTGATGGGAGAGGGCAGGCAAGTGGTAGCAGGCACTTGGGGAAGATAAACAGTGGTGGGCGCGTTTTGCTGCTTTTGACTTTATTTGACCAGGCAGTCCAAATTGAAAGGGTCAAGGGGGTCAAATGGGTCATGACAGGGGGTCAAATCTATTTTGACAAGGCTTAGGTTAGGTAAATGACAAGGACTTGTATTGCAAATCTGATTTTTGAAGGACCAAACCTGTAATTTTCCAAACTTGACACAAGGACTAAAACTGACAAACTTCAATAGTACAAGGACCAATTTTGACATTTTCAATTTTCCAAGGACTATTTGTGACAATTTCAAAACTTGAGGGACCTTTTCTGTCATTTGACAAAAGATTTATTCAAGGACCATTTTTGACAACTTAGAATATTTCAGGGACCTTGAATAACATTTTTCTATATTTTGTTTTACCAGGGACTGTTTTTGACAACTTTTGAAACTTAAGGGACTAAAACTGCCAATTATGCAAACTTGATACGTTTTTCACCAGATTTTGATATTTTTGCATTTAAAACACATAAAACACTTATTTTTGATATTTTTATCATTTTGATGCATTTCTGAGTGTTTTCAGATGTTTTTGCAGTTTAAATGGTACAAAAATGATGAGTATTTAGACACTCATCAAATGTATAGGAAGTACAGACACAAGTAACTTTAATATTTTACCTATCTATTACGTTTACATATATTTTGTCATCATCAAACAGGGGGAGATTGTTAGTGCAAATATTACGATATTTAATCTATACATTCTCATTTGTTTTGTTGATGACAAACATGTAACTTGTAATACATAACGTAAAATGTATAAGTTACTTGTAATTATATTTTGTCTCAACATACTCTCAACACCTCTCGACGACTCAAGTCCTTGTATGCTACAACACAGGTTCGTACATGTTTGTTATGTTGCATTATGATCAAACCCCTAACAAACCATTAAACATGTTTAGTTAAATAGTTTATAAAACACTTACGTAATTTTAGTTACTTACATTTTATAAAATACATAAACATAAGTAAATGTGTTGGGTAAAACCCATGACCCATGACCCAAGACCCATACCCAATGTCTAGATACATTGTACCTTGGTGGGCACTCAAAACCATGACCCATAGCCCATAGTTTTAACCCATAAACCATGGGTAAAGAGGAGCGTCCACGGATCCCTCAAATGTCCCACGGATCCCTTGGAATTACAAGGGCCGGATCCCTCCAGGAGGGATCCTTGGGGCAGAAACATGGTTTGGCCTTTTTGCCTATAAATAGCAAGCCACTTCTTACCATTTCTTTACACCTTCACACATAGTTTCTCTCCACCATTTCTAGGATATTTAGATCATTAGGAAACATGTAAACCACCCTCATCTCATATGATCATAATGCTTCTAGCTTTTATTTGTTGTAAGCATACTCCCGAAGTGATCCTCCAAAGCAAGCTTAGAGATCTTGCATCCTTACCTACTGAAGTGATCACCCATCACAAGCATACAAGCATATGAAGATCTTCTACAACAAGCTTGGGAAACTTGTCATCTTTATTCATAGAAGACTAACTACATCATGCTTTGTGTACTTGATGTTTAGTTTAGGATTTCATATCCATTAGACACATTGTCTTGGATATTGTCTAGTATCATATTCTTGTATCTATGACTAGACTAGATGGTTTATGTGTTTGTGCCATAAAACACAAGGTTTGTTATGTTGGGCCACAAAACATAACGGGTGTCATAGATGTGTCGTATATCTATGATTAGACTAGATGGTTTATGTGTTTGTGCCATAAAACACAAGGTTTGTTATGTTGGGCCACAAAACATAACGGGTGTCATAGATGTGTCATAGACATAAGTGAAAGATGTCTAAAGGGTCAAGACGAAGACATTAGTGAAGGTTGTCAACCGTCCATATTGAAAGCACTAGTGAAGGGTGCTTAGAAGTCAAGGCTAAAGGCATTAGTGAAGGGTGCCTAGAAGTCAAGTCAAAGGCATTAGTGAAAGGTGCCTAAGATGTACATTCGATATGGTGTGATTCGATGTACAAGATAGATTAGTATTGGGTCACAAGGATATTGTCATCCTTTTTGATATTGTCATACGGAGTAGATCTCCTTTGGGGTTAGTCGTTGGTGTAGTGTTGGGTAGTAGTTCCTCCTTTGTAATGGAACTCGGTATCTAGCCTAGTACTGGATAAAGGGTAGGCGACGTTGTGATAGGTTTGGTTCTACCTCGTGGAAGAACTCGGTGTTTAGCTTAGTACCGGAAAAAGTGTAAGCGACGTTGTGTAAGGTTTTCTCTGCCGAGAATGGAGTTTGTTGATCTAGTGAAGCAACTCTCGAGTAGGTAACTCGGGGAGTGGAGTAGGGCAAGGAAGGTGTCCTTTCAGCCGAAGCACTATAAATCCTCGTGTTGGTTTGTCTATCCTTTTACTTATTGTTTTACTTTTATTCTTGCATTACATTGTTTATTTTCTATGTGGTTGATGTCTATGTTTGTGATATATACTTGGTATTTCATATAGTCATAAACTATATTTAACACTTTGCATATTATGACACGCCTGATCAAGAAAAAGCAACCGGACTAATAATGGTGAAACTTGATTTATATTGAACCATTAATCTTGCGGAATCTTATGTGATAATAAGGGGTGGCCTTACATGCCGTAATGCGTTAAATGCATCCTCGCGTCGAGATTAGCAAATGAATGGTTTATACTATATTTTATACAAAAGTTTTAAGTTTGAAACGGAAACGTATTCACCCCCCCCCCCCCTCTACGTTTTCACAAAAACCCCTCACTTTCAACCTCTTTTTAAAAATAAAATATTTTGCAAACGGTAAATCGTGAAGTGAAAAAAAATACACCATTGCGACGAGTATTTGTTTTTATCTTTCAATAGACAGACACTTCGATATATTTTCGACGAACTTTTTTTACGATTTTTTCCAGTTACGTCTGGAAAACTCACATGCGATTTCATAAATCACTTCGATATACTTTCGACGAACTTTTTTTCGAACTTTTTTCAGTTAACATGTGATTTGTGATACAAATCACATGTGATTTTCTTAGACGTAACTGGAAAAAAAATCGTCGAAAGTATATAGAAGTGCCCTTCTATAGAAAGATGATTTAAATCTCGTTTTGACGGTATAATTCGTTTTACGTTATGATTAACGGTTTGCGACATACTTAATTTTAAAAAAAATGGTGAAAGTTGCGGGACGAAATCCGACAATAAAAAAATAAATGACCAATATTGGTTCATTACATCTTTAAAGAATGTTTGATCTAACATTGAACATTTCTCTAGCTCATTAAATCATTCTAGTAATTCATTTTATGGATAATACTAAGTTTGTTCATCATCCACAGTGCAATCTACATAATCCAATTAAACTCAATTTCATAAATTGATCATTTTATCTCTACTAAAAAACTACATGAACAAGACTTAGGGCCTGTTTGGCAGGGGCTTTTTGGAGGAGCTATTAGCTTTTTGTTACAAAATAATCTCCTATAAACTAAGTAGCTTCGTTTGGATGCATTAGCTACAAGCTTTTATTTCAAACAAATAGCTCCAAAATGAAAAACTGATTCATGAAGCTTTTTAAATGTCTATGAGCTGTTAAAACTTTAAATTACTAATATACCCTCCAAACATTTATTTTCAATTATAGATTTGTCATTTTATGTCATTTTAGATCTTATACTTACATTTAACAGCTAATTTACCAAACACGTTTATTAAAAAAAAGATACAGCTTGTAGCTCATGTTAACAGCTTTGCAGCTTACAGTTTACAGCTTACAGCATACAGCTTACAGCTAGTTTTGCCAAACATACCCTTATAAACTTTTAATGCACATGTACTTATATATCTCATATATTTTCACATGTCGTTATTATGCAATAGAAAATATTCAATTTGTGATTAATGATTTTAAGTCATCAAAGCTCCACTTGCTTCTTAAAGTTGTGGGATAATCTCAGTAACAACTCATTACAAAAATCTGATTTGTTTTAATCGGAATCAAACATAATAATCCTTTCAAGAATTATATCACACACTAAACAACTTGGAAAAGTGTCCAATCCATCAGTGATGGTGTCATAGAATTATTTTCATGGGAGGTGATACGACCTGAGAATAGAGTGGTTCAAAGACGAGTTTGGGATCATGGAATTAATGAGGCTGCATTTTAAGCAACATCTTGAGATAAGGGCTAATATACGCAGGCACCCCACATATTCGCACCTCTTTGTAGGGTGGGTCCCTCTTTGTCGGCGGCGCACTTTTTTTTTTTTTTTTTTTAATTGTGTGTGTAGTGTTTAGTTGTATTTAATTTAGGTATATTGTATGGTGTATTGAATTTGTGAAGTGTTTTTATATGTATAGTATATTTAATTTGTGTAGTGTTTTTATACGTTATGCTTACTAATGATTGGCACGGAAATCGAGGCACCCAAAAATGTAGCCACCCCCTACCATGGGGTGCCTCCATAGGAGGACCCGATGATAATGTGTTTCATCTTTGAAATTTAAGAAAGAAATTTCTTAAAAAAGAAATAATTATGATTTGAATCCAAACAATAAAGTTTTAATTCTCGCACTTAACTTTGCATTACCATCTCATGATAATCAAGTAAGTTTAATCATTAAGACAATCTTATGATTCATAATTATTTTTAGTCTAATCTCTAATTTGGGTTAGGAGGTCGGAAAGCCTCAACCCAAACACGACTCATGTAAGTAATCGGGTCAGGTTTGTCAACCCTAAATCATTATACATAACCCGTACACGACCCATTTACCTGTTTATGTAAATGCATTGACGGGTTCAACATATTACCCCATGTCCGTTTAACTTATTTAACCCAAATAACCTGTTGACTGGTTTATCAGTTTAACTCATCATGACGTGAACATGACATGTTTAATGGATTGAGTGAATCGACCTAAACACGACACGAAACTTGTTTTTACTCAACTTTATCCTTTAATTCTCGTATCCGTGTAGGGTCATTTTTAATGTCGCGTCAACAATTAACACCCGTACATGCTATATACCTGTGTTTGCTATATACCTGTATTAATTACGGAGTAATAGAAATCCTTGTGTTTCAATAAAAAATAAAAATATACATTTTGATATGTTACCTCCGGGCAACCCATTTATCTCGACAAGAAGTTACATAGCATAAATTTTTTATGACAAATGTTTGAAAATGTATTATACTTGTCATTATATGTTTTTTTGGTAACGATTTTTTTTTTTTTTTTTTATTTTGTGAATACTTTTCTTTTAAATTCATTATTTTTAGAATACTACGTAATATTTTTGCATTTAAAAAATAAAGATTCTATTAGCTAAGAGGGCAAAAATGTCTAAATTTTTTATAAAATATCAAAAAAAAAAAAAAAAAAAAAAAAAAAAGCAGAAAAATTTATTCCCATAAAAGCAAATAATATCAAGACTAAAATACACCGTTGGTCCCTATACTTGTAGTGGAGGATCGCGATGGGACGAAACCGGGCATATTCATCGTCGGGGGTCCCTATTTCAAGGTTTTCACTCGCTATAAGTCCCTTTGACCATTTGCCGTTAGTCAAGGACATCTCAAGGCGTTACATTTGTCTTTAGTCCAAGGGTAATTTTGACATTTCCATATTTCAAAGCTTGCTCGATACACTTTTCTCTGCGACAGTAAATAGAGCCTGATAAAAGCAACTCATATTCACCACTCATCCCTAAAGTCTCCTCTACCAAAACTAAATCTTATCCTGAATTTTTCCGATCTACTTTTAATAATGGTTCGTTGTGCTTGTGGTAGGCTAGCTGTAGTAAAAACTTGCTGGAATAATGTCAACGCCGGCAGGCAATACTATGCATGTCCTGTTCAGGTTGGCTAGCATTCTACTGGTTGTATTTTTTTAATTTATCATGTTTAGTTAATAGTTTCATCTTGGAGACAGCTTTTAAGTTAGTTCAAACGTTTGTTTTCTGATTTTTTAGGGATCCAGGTGTCCCATAAATGGGTGGTTGGATCCACCACAAACCACCAGAGCAAGGGAGGTGTTCCTCTACTTGCAAAGGCATATCCAGCGTAATGAGGCGGCGTTGCATGAATGCCAACAAGCCCTCATCAGCGAGACCATGGATACTATGGACGCAGTCGCCAGGGCAAATGAGCTAGAGGCTACTCAAGCCGATACCCTAGCTGAACTCCTCCTTGAGAAGGAGAAACTCTGCCGACTGAGGAATTTCTGTGTTGTCTCCTGGATACTCATCTTTGCCGTCTGTGTTTGGTTTATCTAGTGGGTTAGCAATGTAGGTGGTTTTTTTCCTTTTCAGTCGGTGGTATGTATGGTCTGTGTAAGTAGACGTGTGGCGATGTGTAAGTAGAAGTGTGGCGATGGTTGACTTTTGAAAAGTCAAGTTTTTATGTAGTTTGGTCCTTCTACAGTATTCGTAGTTTTACCTTTATCCTTTAGTCCTTTTGAGTGTTATGCCTTTAATACTTTCTCCTACCCCGTATAAATGATCAAACCCACCTTAGTTGCCACACAAATATTATGTAAGTCAAACCACACCTTAGTAAAATGATCAAACTCATAACAAAGCTACAAGTATCAAAGATGGATGAATGATGAGAGATGGATGAACAGACACCACTTTTGAGTATCAACATAAACTTGATATGGTGTTGTTCATCCATCTTTCATCCTTCATTCCTGTTTGTCATGATAAAATAACTGTATCCAACTCGAAACCCAGATACAAGTATCAAAGATGGATGAATGATCAGTGATGGATGAACAGACACCATTTCTGAGCATCAACATAAACTTGATATGGTGTTGTTCATCCATCTTTGATCCTTCATTAGTGTTTGTGATAATACAATAACAGTAACCAAACTCAAAACACAAATCCAAGTTCAACAGATCCAAGAACCATAGAGAACCATAGACATATGAAGTCTCAAGGATGGATGACCAGACACCACTTTTGAGTATCAACATAAACTCCATATGGTGTTGTTCATCCATCTTTGATCCTTCATTAGTGTTTGTGATAATACAATAACAGTAACCAACTCAAAACACAGATGTAGGAAGACTCTAAAAACAATACAATAAAAACACAATTAAACCCATACGCTAAAATGACATGATTTCATACATAACGCAAATGGATATATTTCCAAATGCATAACATTTTGGAGTCTACAAAGTTCATAAACATACATTGTTTAAACACAGCAAATATTGTTTAGGGGAATACATATTCGATGGATAACATTGGCTTTCATATGCTTAACTAGCAATTTTTTGTGGTGAAGAAAGCTTTGCTGCTATAATCTTGGTCTTAGTCCAGAATTGCTTTGGAGACCCACCAGAAGCAGCATCAACTTGACTTCCACATTGAGACTGGACCACACTTGGTTGATCATTACCTGCATAGTTGTCACCTGTAACCTTTGCCTTCTTCTTTGATGTAACTTTTGGCTGGGATGAACCTGTTTTTTGAGACTGTTTTGTAGTGCCTTGACTTCCTGTAACACCTCCTTGCCCAAGACATGTTTTCTTGTTGTGACCAGCATTGCCACAAATACCACAAACCACACTCTTACCAGACTGTGACAAGTTACTGGTTTTTTCACAATTATCATTTTCAGTAAAAGCCCTGGTTCTTTTCTTTCGTGGCCTACCTAATGGTTTATGATGTTTAGGTGGAAGAATGGTTGTAGGCACCTGTGACTTATACCAATGCTCATAACCGTTTATTGGCTGGATGTGGTGTTTGTAAGTTTCTTCCCAAGTCTTAAGCAAGTAACATGGATGAACCCATGATTCAACAGATCCTATTTGCATTCCATTCAACCTCATACACCGGTGGGTAGCAACAGCATGTTTACATGGCATGCCTGTAAGCTCCCATCTTCTACATGTACAAGCCCTAGCTTCAACATTCACAACACACTTGTCTCCCCATCCACTGACCTCATACTTTTCTCCTTCAACCCGTAAAGCAGTGTACTTATAAGCCTCTTTCTTGATTGCATCTAACATGAGTGTTGCCTTTGGTGTTAATGTTCCGGCACATTTTTGAATCACATTCACAACGTTCACTATTCTTTTCATACAGTACTCTCTAATGTATTCCAAAGCAGTAATGATCGGTTGGTGCCTACCTCCCACTAGTTTCCCATTGAACACCTCACACATGTTATTAAGTAGCACATCAGAATGAGCCCTCCCTACAACTTGTTTGGTTAGGTTCCTTAAAAATGTCGTAGAACAAAAGATGTACAAGTAGACATAGATTAGGTTAGGTACCTGAAAAATGCGACCTTGACCAATGAGTTGGTGGTATCTTACTTAACCAAGCATGGGCAGGTTCGCTAAAACTCTTGAATTCCAGCATGGCTGCCTCAAATTGTTGGACGGTTGTTGCTGCTGCACATCTCCACAAATGTTCCTTGTATGCTTTAGCATTCCATTGCAATTTCATATTATCATGGATGTGCTTCAAACAATATCTGTGTTCAGCACTAGGGAATACTTCTGCTAACGCTGGAATGATACCCTGCACAAATAAACATAAATTCCTTACTAATACAATTTGCATATAAGGAAAATACAAGTCATTCTAATCAACAAAATGGTAACATCACCTTTTGCCTGTCGCTGATAAAAGTGTAGTTTGAGTTTCGTTGCAAGTCAAGATCATCTCTTAGACATTCAAGAAACCAAATCCATGAGTCTTTGCTTTCAGCCTCTGCAACCGCGTATGCTACAGGGTATATTCCATTGTTGCTGTCTATACCGACTGCTGTCAGAAGCTGGCCAGGAAAAGGACCCCTCATAAAAGCACCATCTAACCCCAACAACTCTCTTTGACAAGCTTTGTATCCTTCCTTCAATGCGCCTAAGCATACATACATTCTCTTGAAAACTCTGGTTGGACTTGTTGCATCTGTTGCAGTTTGTACACTTATCCTAACTGTTGTATCTGGGTTAGTTTTCTGCAACTCTTCAACATAGTCTCTTAAAAGGGCGTACTGCTGCTTATGGTCACCCCTACTCTCATTTTCTGCCTTGTTTTTTGCCCTTAACGCTTTTTGCATAGACACCTGAACTTCAAACTGTTTACTGAGCTGATCTTGAACAGCCCTGATTGGAATATCTGGATTGACTTGAACTTGGTCAACTATTTGCTTCGAAAGAAACTTGTAGTCACAAGCTTTAATGTCTCTTGATTGCAAACATCTGTGTTCATCCTTGAAAGTTCGAACAATCCATACATCTTTATCTGTATTTTTGGCTACATACAACAACCATGGACACTCTGTTACTTGCTCCTTGCGCTTTCGCAAATACACATCCCTACCGAGGCCTCTAGTTATCGGACCATTTTTCCTCTTTGGGACTTTCCCCAGCCCTGAACCTTCGGTTATTCCACAAACAGGTATTTGTCCGAGACACCTAACCCTAATTCTCTGTTTGTCATTCTTAATTAGTTGTAATTTCCTCCTAGTCTTTATTGAAAGCATGTAGATCCTATCTTTCACTTCTTTTGCAGTTACAAAACTTTGACCACAGAAAAAATATATTTCGTCCTCTGTTTGTGCTGCCTCACTTAACTTTTGTTTCTTGTATGCCCTCAATTTGTTCCTCCTAATAACATACTCATCATCATTCTCAGAACCACTTGCAAAATCATTATCATCTAACAAATCCAACTCATTTTTCTTAAAAAAATCATGTGGTAGCTGGCTGGTGGTACCTATAGATGGTAAATCTGTAGTCTCGGTCACTTTGAACAGATTAACATCAAAATCAGGCTCCTCAAAAGTATTAGCCTCATCGACAACTGTGTTTCCATCACCATTGTTCTCAATATCATCATCGTCACTCATATAGGTGTCCGTGTCACTCACATTCTCATCACTTACAGCTTCATCGATTTCACTAACCTGCACAGATTTGCCTTTTTGGATATGATCCACAGGATTACATGTTTCCTCCTCATGATGACCAAACTCTTGATCATTTTGAGATACCTCTTCAGGACTATCTATTTGGATATGCTCAATATGTTTATCTATATGCTTGTTGACATCACCTGCAACATCTTCAGTATGACAGACCTCTACAACTGGAAACAAGGGTTGTGTTTCTGGCATCTGACTAGATTGTACCAAAGTATTGACTTCCAAAGGTTGATCTGTAACCTCACATAAGTCCTCTACCACAGACTTATTAACAATGTTTTCTAAGAACAATTTCTTTGAGCAATATGGAACAATAGCAAGAGCTGCCTTTTTCTTTGTTGCATCCACATCAGCAATAAATGTCCTAATTGACTTTGGTGACATTTGATCAACGTCTAATGTTGTCTTACCATTTTCAACATAAACCTCTATCATCTTATGGTCATCAACAAGATCTTTTAATATTTCTAAATTAGCACTCTCACTTAAGCTATACAAACCATCATCTAAATTACTACCAGGCTTAACAAAGTAATAGTAATTTTTTGAACCCAGCTCATAACCCAATTCATACATAAGCACATCCAACTCTTCAACTGAACACTATCAACATCAACCAAATCAACTAAACTTTCCATACCTCCAACGTATATTCTACCAGGCCAGTACTTAAAGGCACCATTGTGATGAACCCTCATACTAAACATTTTAGATCTACCACCTGAAAACATGTCAATATATGTTTGAAGCATTCTATAAACTTAATTGGGAAACAATAAATACCACAATTACAAATTCCAATGACTGTAATCAACAAAAAAAACATTACCGTATTTCTTCTTAGCGGAGTCGTATAGGACGGTATCATCAACTGGATAACCTGACTGTCTTCTTACTTTCCATAGGGTAAACTCCATGCCTTTGGTTTTATGATCGATAAACAGGGGTTTTGTGACATGCAATTAGGGTTTGTGAATTCTGATAATTAATGTAACGAAAGTTCTGGGACGATTGATAATACAGACTATGTGTTTATTGGGGCGGGAAGAGGGTTACATTACCTGTGCCAATAATTAAGAAATTTTTAATTAAAATATGGAAATGTCAAAATTACCCTTGGACTAAAGACAAATGTAACGCCTTGAGATGTCCTTGACTAACGGCAAATGGTCAAAGGGACTTGTAGCGAGTGAAAACCTTGAAATAGGGACCCCCGACGATGAATATGCCCGGTTTCGTCCCATCGCGATCCTCCACTACAAGTATAGGGACCAACGGTGTATTTTAGTCTAATATCAAATATGATGCTTTTTAAAAACATTTACCCAATTTATTAAAAAGAAAAACATGTTAAGAAAATGGTTCTATAAATATGAGAGATAGTGAGGCTTTATTGTCTCTATTCACCATTTTTGGTTTCTTCTTTTCCTCTCTGTCACTCTTTTTCTCTTTATCGCACGTATTTTGAATATATGCTGTTACCACCACCAACACTACCTTCCTTGTTTCCTACTTTTTCAGCCAAATAACCATACCATGTTTTGATGTTTTTAGCAGTTTCCGACATAGTTTAATGTTTTGTCAAAAATTGAAGATGTCCCTCTTGTTTTGGTAAGCTTTTAAATGTTCGCATTTCGAATGAAATGTTTGGTTTTATGCTGATTTTGGTATTAATTTTTGCTGTTTTGATTAGTTGATTTGCAGAAACAACAAATACTTATTTCAACAATACAGAAGAAGAGTTTGTGGGTTGGCCAAAGGTGAGTTGTTTTCACAAATAGTAGTAATAACTTTATTATTTGATGTTTCTTTGGCATTCTGTCAAAAACCAATGTGTATTTTGCTTATTATCCGGCTTATTTTTCATATGTAAGTCAGAATAAGCTCGTAAGTCATTCCATGTCTTTTTTAAGACACATGTATCTCTATTGTCGTTTTATAAAAGATTTTGAAATATAATCCGAATCAAATAAGTCCATTTTAATCGATAGCCGGTAAATTTTGATATTAAACATAGATGAGTGTTGTATTGATATTCAAAAAATGAAATAGTACTGCTACTTTTGTGTGTCTCGAAGTAACTTTTACGATGAATAATCGAATCGAAGAATGAAAAAGCAAAAGTTGTTGTTGTTGTTTGCAGGAGGGTTTTGGGATCCCGAAGAATTTTTATTTTTTCACTTTTTATTGGTCCCAACAATAAATCAACTTCTTGTTTTTCACTTTTTTATCTTTATATATATTTTCTTTTCCTTTTCCCACTTCGAGAAGTTTTAGATCTTTTATTTCTTTTATGTGGATTCGATTGTCGTTGCTGCATATCATATTCTAATACAAGTGTTCAAATACGTTTCATTGTACATGTATGAATCGGTTTTTGTGGTTTCCATTTTCTGTCCATGCCTTACTAGTCTAACTTAGAAGTTGTTTATTTTAAATACTGTGTTACAGTATAAAATAAGCAGGTGCCTAGTCCTTGACATCTTCATCAATTAGTAAGCTGAAAAAAAAAACAACTTATTATCCGAGACTTTGCTTATTTAAGCCAAATCTGGAATAATAAGTTCTTTCTTAATATTATCAATTCTCCAAAAAAAAAAAGGAAAAGAATTAGACATTTTATACTAGATAGAAATGTTTATAAGGTGTTGAGTATTTGGTCCATTTATAAAGGAAACAGACACAATTAATGCAAAGTTTAAACAGTTTAATATTATTTATTTATAAAAAGAAAAATCGTAACAATAGAATTTGGATAATATTCTTTACTTAAATACGGGGATTCCTAATCCTGGGTGGGATGTTTGCAATCAAGATGGGACCCATTAAATAATTTTAATTTTTCAATTATGCCAGAGTGGAAAAAAGATGCTGACGTGTATAACGTGCTCAAAGCAAAAGGTAGAAGATGATGGAGAAGAAGTTGGGAACAAAGAGGCCGTCAAAAACCTCACATCCCAGGTTACCTTCCTATCACACTTTGTCATTTATTTTAATGATAATGATAGATATTTTTAAAATATATTTATTTTCTTTTGTGCAACCTTTTATACAGTATGAGTTGAAGTTTATATAGAAGAACTTGTCATGTTTATGAATGAGAAAGAAACAATCGTATAAAATAGATTCATAAATGTGTGGTTTGTAAAAAGCCTACATGTCATCATGTGTAAGTTTATAAAATATGTTCATGTCATATATACTTATATATAACAGAAAGTTCTTAGCTTTGAGAGATGCTTGAAAAACATGAAACAATTGATGATTAACAGTGGATGGTAGTATAATTTAGTATAATTAAGACTACAATTTTGCATGATCACATGACTCCAAATGCAATGTCCTCTTACTATTTACTTTTTTTGTCAACTACAGTAGATAATAACTAACATTAGGTCTAGTTTGGTTGAATTTAGACTACATTGATCTAGTTCTAGTTTAGTTACTGTTTGGGAAAAAGTTGTACCCGTATCTAATCTATATTTAGATGTACGCCCACATACTTTCTACCGTCACCTTTTTTGTGTGTGAATATAAAGTTGATGTTTCAAAATGCTTAAAGAATTCACATTGGTTTTCTCATTCTAATATTCTCTTTTACAAGGACCTTCTTATTTTTGCTCAACTTAGAATGTGATTTGGCATATTTTTAAGAGTAGATTACATAACGTAAGTAATCCATTTGTAAGTAATCCATCGTTGATGCTAATTACGAGTAAAGTTGTTGGAAATATTATTCCCCTTCACATTTAATCTTTTATGTATGTAAGGAATCTCCAATATGTAATTTGTTTTGCTTTTAGTCCAAAAAGGCTAAGGGGCTTACCTAA
Organism: Chrysanthemum seticuspe; assembly: GCA_019973895.1. Classification (NCBI taxonomy): domain Eukaryota; kingdom Viridiplantae; phylum Streptophyta; class Magnoliopsida; order Asterales; family Asteraceae; genus Chrysanthemum; species Chrysanthemum seticuspe. The sequence goes on along the minus strand of BPTQ01000006.1, from coordinate 203,922,863 downwards.
GGTATTGAGTCCACACACAAATTTAATAGTAAATTTTTTTTAGAGTAACCCACTTATTTCTATTAATTCCTCTATATCCACAACGCAAAAAATATGAGCTCCTCCCCAACAAGAGGTTGCAACAGACGTGGCCCCCACAACCACTTAATCTAGAAACAAAAAAGAAACGCTGCCTAAAGGTCGATGGACCACGATTTAAAATAAATAAAACAGTGGTTTTATGGACTATATTTGGGATGTGTATTCTAGGAACAGTTCCTTAGTTTTGAGTAAATCAAGTCAGAACCATTTATGCAATTTTCTCTATTTTATATGGTTACTATTTGCAATAAAATATCACAATGTTGCAAACTAGTCACTTTGTCTATCATATATGTCTAACTTTATAAAAATAAAGAGTTTTAGTGGAAATTGTCTAATGGAGTACTTTTTTGAATCATGATCTGATTTTCTGTCAAAAATGAAGAAGCATAATTGTCTGCTGAATAATGCAGAAATCCTTTTATTGTTTTAAATGTATCAATCCATTGATGTATTGTAAGAAGTCTGTCTTCTTAAACATATGTTAAATTAGCATTCATACACTTATAAAGTTGTTTGTTCTAAAAAGGTAATTATAAATGCTGTCTAAAGTTAAAGGCAATCCTAGAAAAGTGATATATGAAACTGAGTCTAGTAGAAATAAAAGATTTAGTAGGTGCAATTATTATTAAAAATTCAATTGCCCACAAAATGAAGTAATCAAATTCTTGAACTGCCCAAGAAAGCTGCTGGTTTTCTTTTTCTGTTATTTCATATGTAGGTGTCTCTGTGTGTGTTGTGCAAATAATAATAGTCATAGCAGTAATTTTTGGCAGCTGCATTAGTCATTCACTAGATTTTACCACCACCCTATGGTGGATATCAATACAACCAATGGCATAGATTACATGTCAAATTTAATTCCTAGGACCAATATCAATAGGGTGTCATAGGTAATTCTGAATTTGTTTTTTGCTTATGAATGGCATATCAGAATAAGGGATCATGTCTTTTGTGAAAAGAGGATCACAATTTGAGAAAGACAAAATTATTATTTCTTTTGTTTTGGACTGCTTATTGAAACTGCTTAAAGTTTTTAAGCACACTCAAATAATTTCGTTAACAACACCACAATTGTTGTCTGCCTTGTCTAATCGCAGTGAATACTTTTTAACAGTAAATCCAAACACCCCCTTATATGTTTCAGGTGAATGGAGTAGTGCCATAAATTTATATAACTTGATTCATAAGTACTAATGCTTTAGGCATTGTATGATTAACAATTAAAATACAGAATCTTTATAGCACCAATCTCATACAATGCAATGGGCACTTTACAATATCGTTTTAGTTAGTAGCGCACTTCTTTTAACTTGAAAACAATATGATATAAGACAAGTACATAGATCAAAGTTATTCAACACTTGCGGAAAGATTTTGTATGCTGTTTGATAGTGGTTTGGTCAATAAATTGATTTCTTGTTTTCTTTAAGTTAACCCTTTTGCTTTAATAATTTTGTATAATATTTGCTTCCCTTATTCCAAAAATGAATCCATCTTTTACTTTTGGTAATTTCTAAACATATAGTACAACATCTTCTTCTTTATTAGCGAAATATTGATTAGATTGATTGTGTATCATAAGTTTTCTTATGGTTTAAGAGGTTTAAACTATTTTCTTGTCGTATCAGACATGCTTTGTTATTATTTAAAGGCAAATGTTGACCATAAGTTATAGTTTGATCATATGTTATTATTATTCAACCATGGTTAGCACCTAACTTATTAACCAGAATTGCTGTCTAGTTGTTACTTGTTAGGCTATGGTTAGCATTTCATATAGAAGCTGGGACTTTTGCTTGAAGGAATGGCTAGTAAAACGTGAATGAATGATGGTCAAAACTTAACTCGCCCAAAACATCCATGCAATAAAGTGGATGTGTGGAAAGGACAGACATACATGTTGGTAAAAGTGACACAATGTGTCAATTTTGGGACCCATCATCATATTTGACTCTTGCCCCACACTATATTCTTCTTTTAGCAGTATTATTCCAATTTTGACTGACTAAGGTGACAGGGTCCAAACCTGTAGCCACATACACATAGACCAGACACAATTTATGGGAAATTGACTTAGCCTAAACAAAAACTAATAACGCCAATATGGCACAAACCATATTCCATCTTCTAAGAGGCCCGGGTACAATGGCTGTTGGCTTGAGCCATAGCCTTCGGCATGAGCCTTTGGCACGACAACCCACACCGAGGCTGGGCTGGTAGGGCCTGGCGCCATGGCCACCAGCTCACGCCGAGCAATGTTTTTTTTTGTTTGTTTGTTTTAGTGGGTTTCTTTCTCTTTTGTTTGTGTTTGTGATCTTTTGTATTTGTGTTTGTGTGACATTGTGATGTGTGTGTGTTTTTTTTGGTTGTTTTGCAGGTGGGAAGGAGGAAGACGACCACTGTTTGGTTTTTGTTTTTTTATTTACTAACAAAGTAACCAACAAGCACTTGACACCTAGTAGAAGTTGGGATAAAATTATTAATTACTGTAATAAAGTAACCAGGCAAGCTCATAATAATAAAAAAGAGGGTAGGGTGTATTAAAAATAATTATGCCATATGTTTTATTATTGAAAGTTATTTTTAGTTAATATATATTATTTTATTTCAAAAATGAAGAAAAAAAAAGTATGCATTATAGCACCAGAAAATTAGTGTTATACTAGGGAGGGGGGTTTTGGTGCCATAGCCAAAACTCGTGTTATAGAGAAAAAGTGCTGAGGTGGCGTCACTTTTTTTATGGCACCACCCTTTGGCACCAAACGATACCTAGCCCTCTAAGTACAATACTGTAAATCATATGTGTGGATTTGAAGTGCTTATAGTTTAATTAATTTATAATGTGCAACAGATGAAAGATATGGCAATAAAGGTTTCTAGTTCTTCAAAGGGGAAGCCCCCCACAGGACCAAGCAGCTTCAAGAAAGGACACCGACCCTATACAGACTTTGACACCATATCTAAAGGTGTACGCCATCCTTATATGCAACCTGGAGGCTCAAGTTCAACTCCTGCTTGGGACTTTAACAGTACAGATGGAGGGTATGAACCCCCTCGACAGTCTGGTCATTTGGTGTTAGATGATGATGATGATCCCATAGAATGGATGGCTCAGGTGGAGCCCGGTGTTCAAATTACTTTTGTGTCCTTGCCTAATGGTGGGAATGATCTCAAGCGGATTCGATTCAAGTAAGACTTATGCTTCTAATTTGGTATATATTTCATACTCGCAAAACTGGACGGCATATACTTACTAATAATTATAACGCATTTGGTCCCAATTTTTAATGGCCATGTTAAAGATAGCGAGAATCAGGGACCAATTAAAACTATGGTCCTTCTAGCTTAATACGGACAGTACTTTAATGTGCTAGTGATCTTATCTGGCCATTTGGTCCTCCTAAAACGATGTTGTAAATTTTTAGGCTTATACCCTGAGTTTTAATTTAATGATTATTATTACTTTTTTTCTTTCTAATTTTAGCAAGTTTTGTAACACTGATATTTTTGAATTACAGCCGAGAGATGTTTGATAAATGGCAAGCACAAAGGTGGTGGGGAGAGAATTATGACCGAATTATGGAGCTTTACAACGTTCAGAGGTTCAATTGTCAAGCTCTCGACACACCCTCTAGGTCCGAGGATGGGGTAATAATCTATTTCACTCCCTTTTTATAGCACAGTTCCAACATGTTCTTTGTTTCGATACTTCAAGAGGTTGCAAATGTTACCCTTTTTTTATCGCACAGTTCCAATATATTGAAAACTTTGCAGAGAGACTCGACTTACTCAAGGCTTGGATCAGTAAAGGACAGCCCAATGACTAACCCGTCAAGGAATTACTATAAACCTCAAGACCAAGGTGGTAACTACCATTACAATGCTGGTCCCAGTGTCTACGGTGTCGGTGGGCACAAGGGTGAGATGTCATCCATGGATGCATCAAGGACGACAACATCCTCTAGAGATGAGGCATCCGTTTCAATTAGTAATGCTAGCGATATTGACTCAGAGTGGATAGAGGAAGACGAGCCTGGTGTTTATATTACCATTAGACAGTTGGTAGATGGGACACGAGAGCTTCGGCGTGTCAGATTCAGGTATCACTTGCTACATCTTTAAAGAACACTCTGGTTCATTTATTTGTGTCATCTCAAACTGGTTAAAAATAAATAAATTAAAGCCATTATTGTTGAACATGTGAAACAAGTCGAAAGTTGATTTATCTGATAATTACAGTCATATTTAATGCGTTAATTAGTTGTGGTACGTTTTTAAGCATGCACAATTAGTGTTACTATTTGACAACATTATAAACCATTGATTTCTTATGCAGTCGCGAAAAGTTTGGGGAGGTCCATGCTAAGCAATGGTGGGAACAAAACCGGGAGAGAATACAATCCCAATATCTTTAAGGATATAACTTTCTAACACGTGAAGAATGTTATCATATTAACAAAAAAAACACAGATCCGGATGGTGGTGTTATATAGGCGGTATACAATCTTTTCCCATGACACAGGCTTAATCGAAACTCGTGTTGGCATACCCGTTTCCTTACATTTTGTGGATGTTAAGGAAAAGCACTCTTACAAAGTTCTGCATGTTTGTTTATTTGTAGTGATCTATTTACGATATGAAAATAGAAGCTAGCGGTTTATTGGTATACAGCTCCTAGCAAAATCTAAGAGGGTTATGTAAACTTGGAGCAAAATGAGACGTAGAACTTTAATTTGAATTTGTAACTAATATTGAGATCGATGACTTCCTTTGGTTCTTGGGTTACAAACCACATCACATACGCACAGACAAGTGTGTGCACACACACTTTTAATTCCTTATCAAACCAAAATCAAAATACTACGTAATATATTTAAAAATCTCAAGTATTTGTCCAAAAAACCATGTCTGATGCAGCTTGAAGCCTTAGTAATGTGTGCAGTTAAGGCATTCATTAACGTATCAAATATCAGTGGTTATTTTGTGAAGCTTATATTGGTTTGTTGATTCGGAGTTCTGGGTGTTACTGAGGGTGCGGTTGAGCATTGCTATGACTTATGATGGAGACCAGTTATGGCTATATGAGGCCAAGCTTACACAGGTTTAGGCTTGTATGTTGATCTGTATATTTAACGTAAGTTGATAATTTTCAAATTTGGTATTGAAAGCATTTCAAGTTTTTACAATCCTAAGACTTCCCTATGGTGTACAAAAAAAGGTGTGACCGAAGTACTAGAGAGTAAATGGTTTATGTATGAACTTGATTTCTTGATGGGTGATAAATAAGTTCAGGGAGAAGTAAATGTTGATTGTGATTAACACAAGATGTAACAACTACTCTTGGAACATTCTCTTTTATAGGCTTGATCCAATGTTAATATTCGAGGGATAGTGTTGGCAAGTGTTCTCACCTTTATGGGTGATAAGTAAGTTCAGTGATCTACGTTATATCGGAGTTTAGTGGTGCACTTCAGTATCTCACATTACCCGCCCTGAAAATTCTTATGCAATTCATCAGGTTTGTCTTTACATGCAAGATCCACAAGAACCACATTTGGCTGCTTTAAAATGTATTTTACGCTATGTGCGCGGTAATACTGACCATGGCCTTCAACTTCATGAAACGTGTACATTTGAGCTTACTACTTATATTGATGTTGATTGGGTTGGTTTTTTTAACGACTGCACTGTGTTTTCTTTTTTGCAAACTAAACTATTATTCTTTCAAACTTGGTGAAAATATTATAGTTCCAAGAATGAGCTTTTTGGACAAACTGGGAAAACTATATACGTAGCATGAAAATAATAGACTATTGTACATTCAGAATGTGTCTGTAAAAGAAGAAGGGTAAAAAACATAAAATAACAACGTACTTTTCAAAATTTACCGACTAGAAATACTTAATTTTTTATTACTTTACTTCACCAATAAACTTTCAAAATTTGTTTCGAATTCACCCATGTCACCTGTTTATATTAAATTAATTACTAAAATGAGTATATTACCCTCAGCATATGAGTGAAGTCAGAACAAATTTTGAAAGTTTGTTAGTGAAGTCGGAACAATTTTTAAAGAATAATAGGGTAATATAGTTATTTCAGTTATTATTTTAATATAAACTGTTCATATGGGTGAATTCGAAACAAATTTTGAAAGTTCGTTGGTGAACTAAGGTAATAAAAAAGTAAGTGTTTCAAGTCGGCAAAATTTGAAAATTAGGTTGTTATTTTATGGCTTTTATCCAAAGAAGAACTCCATTAATGTTGTTTCCGTTAACTTGTAACTTGAGTTTAAAACAAGAGTTTAAGTTACAAGTGTCATGTCTAGAGTTTTTGTAAAAGCAAACGGCACAAGGTTATAATTTTTGACGTATAATTCTTGTTAGAACGAATCAAATAATTACAATAATTAGAGCGGAATATAGCAGAGCTAATCAAGTCCTAACTGAATGACAATGTGTGGTAATTTCATCACTTACACAAACAAGTACTAGAGAGTAAATGGTTATGTATGAACTTGATTTCTTGATGGGTGATAAATAAGTTCAGGGAGAAGTAAATGTTGATTGTGATTAACACAAGATGTAACAACTACTCTTGGAACATTCTCTTTTATAGGCTTGATCCAATGTTAATATTCGAGGGATAGTGTTGGCAAGTGTTCTCACCTTTATGGGTGATAAGTAAGTTCAGTGATCTACGTTATATCGGAGTTTAGTGGTGCACTTCAGTATCTCACATTACCCGCCCTGAAAATTCTTATGCAATTCATCAGGTTTGTCTTTACATGCAAGATCCACAAGAACCACATTTGGCTGCTTTAAAATGTATTTTACGCTATGTGCGCGGTAATACTGACCATGGCCTTCAACTTCATGAAACGTGTACATTTGAGCTTACTACTTATATTGATGTTGATTGGGTTGGTTTTTTTAACGACTGCACTGTGTTTTCTTTTTTGCAAACTAAACTATTATTCTTTCAAACTTGGTGAAAATATTATAGTTCCAAGAATGAGCTTTTTGGACAAACTGGGAAAACTATATACGTAGCATGAAAATAATAGACTATTGTACATTCAGAATGTGTCTGTAAAAGAAGAAGGGTAAAAAACATAAAATAACAACGTACTTTTCAAAATTTACCGACTAGAAATACTTAATTTTTTATTACTTTACTTCACCAATAAACTTTCAAAATTTGTTTCGAATTCACCCATGTCACCTGTTTATATTAAATTAATTACTAAAATGAGTATATTACCCTCAGCATATGAGTGAAGTCAGAACAAATTTTGAAAGTTTGTTAGTGAAGTCGGAACAATTTTTAAAGAATAATAGGGTAATATAGTTATTTCAGTTATTATTTTAATATAAACTGTTCATATGGGTGAATTCGAAACAAATTTTGAAAGTTCGTTGGTGAACTAAGGTAATAAAAAAGTAAGTGTTTCAAGTCGGCAAAATTTGAAAATTAGGTTGTTATTTTATGGCTTTTATCCAAAGAAGAACTCCATTAATGTTGTTTCCGTTAACTTGTAACTTGAGTTTAAAACAAGAGTTTAAGTTACAAGTGTCATGTCTAGAGTTTTTGTAAAAGCAAACGGCACAAGGTTATAATTTTTGACGTATAATTCTTGTTAGAACGAATCAAATAATTACAATAATTAGAGCGGAATATAGCAGAGCTAATCAAGTCCTAACTGAATGACAATGTGTGGTAATTTCATCACTTACACAAACAAGTACTAGAGAGTAAATGGTTATGTATGAACTTGATTTCTTGATGGGTGATAAATAAGTTCAGGGAGAAGTAAATGTTGATTGTGATTAACACAAGATGTAACAACTACTCTTGGAACATTCTCTTTTATAGGCTTGATCCAATGTTAATATTCGAGGGATAGTGTTGGCAAGTGTTCTCACCTTTATGGGTGATAAGTAAGTTCAGTGATCTACGTTATATCGGAGTTTAGTGGTGCACTTCAGTATCTCACATTACCCGCCCTGAAAATTCTTATGCAATTCATCAGGTTTGTCTTTACATGCAAGATCCACAAGAACCACATTTGGCTGCTTTAAAATGTATTTTACGCTATGTGCGCGGTAATACTAACCATGGCCTTCAACTTCATGAAACGTGTACATTTGAACTTACTACTTATATTGATGTTGATTGGGTTGGTTGCCCCGTTACTAGTCGATCTACATCGGGTTATTGTATTTTTCTTGATGACAACTTATTGCCATGGTCCGCCAAGTGGCAGGTTACCTTGTCCCGCTCAAGTGTTGTAGCTGAATATAGGGGTGTTGCTAATGTGGTTGCTGAGACTGTTTGGGTGCGTAATATTTTATGTGAGCTTCATGCTCCTTTGTTTAACGCCACATTGAATTATTGTGATAACGTTAGGGCCGTTTATTTGTCCACTAACCTATTTCAACACGAGGGTACTAAGCATATTGAGATCGATATATATTTTGTTCGTGATTTTGTGGCTTCTAGAAAAGTTCTTGTTCATCATGTTCCTTCGCGATTTTAGTATGCTGATATCTTTACCAAGAGCCTTCCAAGTGCTTTATTTCTCGAGTTTCGCTTCAGTTTGAACATCCGAAGACCCGCTCGAATTGTGGGGGTGTATTAGCATTACTATATTGTAAGCCTAGTTAGTGTGTTTATTATTGTTATGTGTAGGAATCCCATACCCATGTTATCAATCACTTAACAATCATATAGAGAAGGTTTTAGAGAGAGAGGAAGAAGAACTAGAGAGAGAAAGTAGAGAGAAGAATGGTGGAGAGTCTTTGATTTTACATAGTAAAAACACACTCACACACCTCTCAAATGAGAGGTAGATTATCTTAAATACATAGTAAACGCCCATAATAGGCCTTTGGTGGGCTCGGGCTTAGTTTGGACTAGGCTTATATAAGTTTAGTTAACTAGGCTAATATTACATTTAACGGGTTAGATTAGCTAAGTCCCGAAGCCCACTATTTAATATCTAACTAGCTATTACAAACGAACAAGGTTCTCGTCATATGAATGACCATCACTTCATATATAATATTAATACTAAAAATATCCCCCTAAGAGGTGGTCATTCATAAATGATGCTTCCTTAGTCTTTGAACTTGAATCTTGAAACTTTGATACTTGCATCTTGAGTCTTTGAACTTGGATCTTTGATCTTTAGCACTTGTGTCTTGATCTTGAACCTTGTTTTTAACAGACTTGATAGACTTTTCTGTTCCGTTCATGCATGTGATCTTTCATCTTGCCTTCGATCAACATCTTCACTTGATATGTTATTGTGATTTCTCTGACATAGTCATACCTCTTGTAAATTATGCTCTTCAGATCTTTACTCTTATGATTTTCCTCGTATCTTTTCTTGACTCTGACTTGTTCTTACCTTTGAATCTGATGTAACTCCTTTGTCTTGAACTTGTTGAGGAATGATCACTTGAGTATGAGTATGTGGAATTTGAAGATGTTGATGTATATGGTGGTATATGGTCTTCTTACAAGGAGACTTTCATTAGTACATGCACAAGTAAATGTAACTTATAATCATGTTAGGCCAATCGATCAACATAGACCTTTTCATAAAGAATTGTTCCACTATGATTGTTTTACTGATGAATGTATTGATTCAATTCACCTTGGCCAGGCAAATCAGCCATCCAATTCCCGTTAAGGACAGTTATCAGTATTGTATAACTGTAGAGGGAAGTGAATACGGTCTTTTTGGCTTCTTCGAAGTTTAAAGATTTCAAGCCTCAAAGATCTTCAAGTGGTTATACAACAATAATCATAACAACCACAATCACAACCAAAGTATATAAAGCAAGTAAAGAGACACCACGATATATAGTAGTTTGGGATGAGGGGTTTACACCATCCGTACGTCCAGTTGTGAATCCACGACACTATACTATTCGCTAAGAATAATCATTTCGGTGAATATAAACCGTTACAACTTCACCCCACCGATATGCACAAAGATTGGTGCTTACAAAGAAGAGTTACTCACAAAGATTGGTGATCGTGATTCGACATCCCATAAAGACCACAAAGACTTCCCACCGGAAGTATCAAACATCAACTAGATCTCCTACGATCTAGGCTTGGTCACCAAGACACAAGACTTCCCTTACAACTAAATTGAATGATAGAATGTTTGATAACTCAATCAAGACCTAACCTAACCTAGAGACTCGATTGTAATAGAAAGGGTATAGAAAGAAGACCCTCGACACAATCACAGGAGTGAATTAGGTTCTTGTGATTATCCCCTTGCAAAGATATGTGTTCTTCAAAAGATGATATGTGTTAAAACAAGAACACAAGAGAGAATTAGAGGATTAAAGAAGATAAATATAGAGAGAAATAATGAATGGCAAGGGGTAAGGAATACAAGAGCCAAGGTAGGGTATTTATAGGCCAAAATCCCAAAGTGGGAAATATTTTATCGTGGCTGGCGCGCTGTTGGGGTGTCAGAGCGCCAACGACGCGCCAGAGACCCCATAATATGTTTATTCGGGTTTTGACCTTTAACTATCCGACCTTGCTAAACCCCCAATTCTACTTCACACTTGGACCTTCCATTATATTTTTTTTGGGTAAAAGGGATTTTTCACCCTGGTAAAATGCATTACACCAAAAACATTGAAGTACAAAGGATGAGGGTGACTTCCCTCATCTCAGTCCCTTAGGACACTTACAGACTCTTATATAAGAATGACAAATCATTTCTATAACATACCTAACAAAACTACCAATAACCACAATATAAGAGTGACAAACCACTCTTATAACCAATAAATGAACATAAAAACTACCACGACTATAAGATTACAAATTAAAAACTCAAGTAAAAACACTTGATTCTTCAAAAGCCGTCATAGAAGTCCATAACCTTCAACGATGCAGCCTTAGCGATGGTAGTACTAGAAACGAATTAGCACCAACCCACACCAAACAACTACAACGAACCCCCATTGATCCGATAGGGACCAAACCAATACTAAGACTAGATTCTAATACCTCATCTGCTACAAGTTTCGATGGTGTGAAACTGTAGCTAAGAATGTAACCCGGTGTATAATGATCAGCCTTAGACGAAATATTGGGTTGTCGGACCCTAACTTACATAACTTACTGCAACAACATCCTTATCTTGACCCACATGTTAAGAATAATAACCACCACACCATAGGTCAGAAAAGGAACATGAATATGCCAAGTATCAAACTCCCATAAGAGCTTAAACTTAACAATCGAATCACCTAAATTAAACTTAACAATCGAATCACCTAAATTATCTTCTTCGCCAATGGACCAACTAGAAGACAAACTTTCATGATGAAATCATAATCAATATGCCTAAAAATTGTGTCAAATGACCTGTTTATAGCAGCCAATTGAAACACTTCACCAACAAACCACAAGTCCAAATAATAACCAAAAACCGGGAAGAACTAATATCAAGAAGAAGACCATTTGCCAATTCGAGCGTCCACTAGACTTGTACCAACATAACCAAATCTGACTTGATCCTCGCCATCATAAAATAACAGTTGTACAAAGGAACCAGTCAAATACGAAGAATCCTAATAATATTAGGAACATGATACCGCTCACTAAAAACATGATTCAACAGCAAACATGCAAGCGTACCATTATGTGATGATTATAGAGTTCCCCAAACCCTAACTTCCAGCAATACGAACACAAGACCAGTAATGGAACAAACAGCAACATATTCACGAATGAAAATCTTGATAAATGTCACCCAAACACCAGGTCAATACAAGCGTACCCACATAATATCATCATCATGTACCCAACACAGCAGATAACGATGATTCAAACACACCTAGGGTAAATCAAAACCCTAACTAGCAATTATTTGACCCCATAACCAAAGATCAAACGAGGACATAACATCACGAACTAGGGTTTAGAAACCCTAATACCATGAACAATCACCTCTCTCGTAACCCACATACAGTAATCAGATATAGAACGTATAGATGAAGAACCATCACATACCAATATACATATACCAGCGAACAATAAAACGAAACCCTAAAGTTAGTATTTCATTCAATAAGCAGCAACCGCATATATGTACATCACCATCAATTAAGAACAGATTCCAAAACCCTAAGAAAGCAACCGATTCCATAAAAGCGACCAAGAATCGTGATAATCATCAATAAATCTTAATAAAATCAACATGATCTAAGGACGAATTAAATGAAAAAATGATTGAAAATTAAGGGTATTAGGACACAAAAAACTCCAGCCGCCACCCATATGAACACACAACCATCAAATCGATTGCATACCAATTAAACAAAAGTATTACTAGCATAGAAACAGTAGAAAAACAAATGTTTAAAGGTAGAGAGGCGATTTGAAAGGTTGTTTATGGCTGGAAATTAGATTTTAGGGTGGCGGCTAGAACACCCATAGAGAGAGACATTTTTTAGGGTTAGTATGTGTGATTTGGGGTAGACTTAAGTTGGTCTAGAAAAGGTGGTTCGTTGGACCTTCCATTATACATCCTCAAGGTCAACCAACTCAAATAGCCATTTGGTAAAAATCATTTGTGAAGTAATTATGTAAAACCAATTATCAAAGAGAGAAAGATAGAAGAGATAATTGGATAGGGGTAGTTTGGGTATTCCTCAAATGGCATAAATAAGAGATAAAGAATATGCCATGGAATATTACTTTTCTTGGAACAGAAGGGTTGTATTAGAGAGAGAGAGAGGGACGAGTGTGTGAAAAGCTTGGTAAAGATTGAACCATGGTTGGGTTAGAAAGAAGCATGGTTAGGTTAAGGAGAATATGTCAATGACATCAAAAAGTATTTCCAAAGGATAAGAGGGTAAGAGTTAGTGAGTTAACTTGATGTGATGTGTGATGGTTATGGGGAGCCTATAAGAGAGGAAAGGTGGGTGTGTGTGATTAGTGTGTGTAAATTTGAAATGTAGTGTGTGAGAGTGAGTGAAAGTATAAGATGGTGATGTGATAAGGATACTATTTAAGAGAGTGTGTGAGTGAGTAAGGAGTATAAGAGAAGCTTTGTGTGAGGAAGGAGTGTATGTAAGTAGTATGTAACATTCAAATTCCAGTGTGTGTTAGAGTGAATGAGAGGATGCCATAGTGATGTGATGGTGACAAGATTGGGAGCCTCTTGGCTTGGTGTGAGGGAGTAGTGTGTGTAGGAGAAAGGATGTGAGTAGTGTGTGAGAAATTTGAATTCAAAATAGTGGCATATGTATGTGTAGAGAGAGTTGGAGAAGAAAGTGAATAATAAAGTGGTGATGTGTTTGATTGCATGTGGTTGAGAGAGAATATGGTGAAAAAGAGGTTGATATGGAAAATGTTGTAATGTTTGAGGACAAGAAGTACATGTAAGTACAATGTGTGCAAGAGAATATTTTGAGAATGTTTAGAATAAGATTTGGAGAGATTTGGAAGGTTTATTTGTTAGAGGGTTTGTCTGGTAATAAAGTGATAATCAAATGACTGATTATGAATAATCAAATTGTCATTAAGAAAGAAAAGAATTGACAAATTATGATTATGGGTTGTGTGTTGGGTAAGAAAATCAAAGAATACCCATGCTCCCAAATAAAACAATGTCAAGTATTCATAATAACATAACTAGTGTTTTCCCACAACTTGGCGTAATCAATAATCATCTTGATGCAAAAAAGCTAAGTAATTTACATCAAAGTAAAGTATATCTCATACTGGGAAAGGATGCGTTCACGCAAAAGACCTTTGACTTAGTTTGACCAATAAGGGAGTAAAACCCGTTACGTGATTAGAGAAGACGTAACACGGATTATGGTCATATAAATACTTTCCCTTGATGTCATATGAAGGTATGAGTCTCTTAGGTTTAGAAAAGCCTTGGATAGAGGCAATTAGAAAAGATTTCAGTTGGCGTTTTGTCAAAAATGAGAGGTTGTAATTTTGCATCCCTCTAATTCTAAAACTCGTTTCGAGTGTTTGCAATGAAGCACATATCATATTCATACCTATATTGAAAGAACCACATTTGTCGGGTAAGGGGAAAGCCAACTTTCAAAAACCTTCCCGAATCAAACTGTAGCCTGGCAAGCTGCATGCGCGTCAGGAGGAGATCTTGGATTCATTTGTTTTTTGGCTAACGTTTGTGATTTTAGGTGTTGCGAAGGTTTATTTTTCATCATTAAAACAAAAGGAGATCCAATCAATGTTGTCCCAACAATCTCTCCCTTTTTAATGATGACAAATAAATTTTGAAAGCAAATAAAATTACAAAATGTAGCGAAGATTAAGATCGCCTTTAATTTATCCATCCGTCTTGACCTTTTCCTTATAATTTGGTGAAGCTCGACCTTTGTCTTTACTTGTTCTTTTCTTTCTTTCTCACCTTTTATCGAATAAAAAAGGCAAGTATTATCTTGGATGTGCTTTCATTTTTCCCTATTAATATTCTTTGGAAATCAATAAACCGATAGCATGCTCCCCCTTGAACATAGCTCCCCCTAGATTGTTGCTCTCCCTTATTTAAAGGCGGGGATCCATGGATCAAGAGCATCACCTTTGCGTTGTTTTGGCTACATAAGAAACATACAACACGCAACACACACACAAATCTCGCATGTGGAAGTCCAAAATAGGTTAGATAACCATTTGGATGCTTTACGACATGGGTTAGTCCAAGACACTTCAGGCTATTATGCATGACAAGTGATATTAAATTCAAAATATGTCATTCCATTTCAAGCATACATGAACAAAATACGCCATATTCTTTATTCTACAAGAACTATCCTAGTATGTAACAATTCACATTTTGGGTTACTATTCATTTTTACTATTCACTGTTACTATTCACTTCTGAAATTTTTACACATTCTCGTAAGTTAACCTATTTTAGTGATAACCCGAGAATTTGACACTCGTCGGGTCATTTTTGCAAATTTCACAAAATCGTGTCTGAGATTTATGTTTAGGTTTAAACGACATTTAGGCATCCCGATATGTCCCTACAACATTACAAACAAGAGAAATATAGGTTTTTCACATCATACGACAATTTCATAAGTTTTGGAATTTTATGTGTTTTCGGTTTTGCGTTTTACGCATTTTAAGCCTACGGTTTTAGGTTTTTACAACTTTAAGCATCTCGATAGAACTTATCACTCATTTAAAATGCTATTATAGAGTATATTGATAAGTTTTAAGATATTTATAAGTTTCATATTTTTAGGATACCCGATTTTAAGTTCGTGACTTTATGACTTGTAGTTAGCGATTAACGAGACCAAATCTCACTCCGTAACTTATATAAGGCCAAGATTCATCTCCCTAGTCCCCCCCCCTTATATTGAATGTGTATATGGTGTATCACCATAGCCTTGGTGGCTTAGTGAGAGCCATGGAACAATTAGAGCATCATGTGTTACATTAGGAGCCATAGAAAGTCTTAAGGCTAAAAATCAACCAAGTATGCATCATGTGGTTCATTCTAGACCATACCTTAGTGTAACTAACCTCCTAAAGGCCCTATAAATTACCCCTCATCCTCTCTTGGTCGTTCATAACATCACAAACACCAAACACTCTTCATTTGATTTCCGAATTCCAAGTTATACATAGAAGATGAAGACCTAGTTATTCTCTACATAAATCTAGTGTTACTTTGATGATTCCATGGTTGGATTAAGAGCTAAACAAGGTAATTAGAGCTGAGATTACAAGGCTTTTACAAGGGTTATATCAAGGCTAGCAAAGGTTTGCAAGAGCTGTGTTGAAGGATTGAAAGCTAGGGTTTTCGTTTAAAGGATTTAGTTCTTGTCCTATTTCATGTATCCCTTTCATTAAGGCCAAAAGTTGTAAGAAAATCTAGCTCACTCTCATAATCAACATTATTTACATGTTTCTTATTCTTATCTATGCTATATATTGTCTTATATTGGATCATGATGTACAAAGTTGATTAAAAACATGTCTAAAACTTATAAACCATTCTATGTTATGTTAACTAGTGAACTTATATACAAAATTACCATAAAACCAATAATATATAGATTTGGTACTTTACATATTGTGGTAGACAAGGTTAAAATGAAAACATAGCAATTTGAATCACCCGAAATGGACAAATGAGTCAAAAGTTATGATAAAAAGAAGTTCGCGAAACATAGAAACCTAAAAATTGTCATAAGCTTGCTGTTAACGAATTTGAGTATTTTCTAGAGGCACTTTCGGTCTGATTTATCAAATATTTAAAGCACGAAAGTTGTCTGGAATGATGTTTTACGTCTAGAGCGTAGAAAACTCGGCCTAAAAATTCATAACAAAGGCTATATTATTAAAAATCTTAACAGCCTATGTATAGCCAAAATACTATACACTTTGTCACAACTAAGGTGAAACCATATTGCCTAAAGGCCTTAGACCAAGACCATAGTCGTGGCTAAGGCCAAGGCTGACATCTCAAGGCCATTATAGCCGAGACCATAAACAAAAGGCCTTAGCCTTGACAAACCAAATCGTATACAATACAATTTGGATCTACTCCCTCAATAAACCATGAAACTTTACACACTTACTAGACATTTAAAACACATTTGCGGATTATGACCAAACATATGTTTTTCCATGTCGAATACTACAACACTAGGGAACTTCATGTGAGGGGTTCATCAGAGTAAAACCGTCGACGAGTTGTGGATTGACGAATTAAAGTGTCCTGGCTCCTCGAACGTTTACTGCATGACCTCTTGTAGGATCGTTTCTATGGTTGATATGGTGAATCGGGAGGTCTAGGAAGATGGAAGAACATCTTCATCATGTTAGAAAGATAAAGTAGAGAGAGAAGGGAGAATACTAGGTGTTTTATTATTGATGAAAGGTAAATTACACTAAGAGTCTCACCCTCCTAGGAAAGTCTAGGAGGGTATTTATGGCGTAACACATACAACTATTACAATATGACATAACAAGTCCATGTGTTTTGGCTAACACAGACAGATAATGTAATCATGTCAATGTCGTTCCATTTACGTGTTAGAAGCGATTCCAACAATCTTCTCCCAATGGGACGACATAAGGGATTACTTACAACATTTCCTACAAGTATAAAAAACAAATAAAGAAAGGTCTTCATAAGCTCTTCAAATGCTGAGAATGATGAAATTTTACTCTCTTTGTCTTCTTCTTGTACCTCGACTTGAGAACCGGTTGTTAATACAAATAAGCCGTAAAAATGTTTATTTATATTTTACGATCTTCTAATGTTTTGTCGATAACAAACGTAAAATCATTTTAACGAAACAAATAAAATACGTAAACTGTTTGAGCCAATAGTTTTCTAACACACTTACGCTTTCACATAAAACACTAAAACAAGTATAAGTGATTTTATGATTTAGTAATACATATGTACAACAACTAGTGTTTACATATTCGGGTAAATATATACTAAAATGGGTAAAAACTAACAAATGGTATTGACCCATAACCCATGGTATTATCCAAACCACTTGACTAGGTACATTGAACTCATGAGATACATTGTATCTAATAAGAAACCCATGGATCAACCCATGACCCATGACCCATGACCCATGACCCATAACCAAAATACCCATGGGCAAAGAGGAGCGTCCCACGGATCCCTAGGATTACACTAGACGGATCCCTTGTGGGAGGGATCCGTGGGATCCGGGGAACAGTAAGCTTTCTCCTCTATAAATAGTGAGCCATTTCTTCCTTTTGGCTTGCCACTTCCACACATACTTTCTCCAAGTAATGTACCTCTCTAACCACTGATCCTAAGGGATCTTTCTATGTAGTTTGTCTTTTGTTTTTGTGTGATTCTCTAGGTTCCTCTTAAAGACGAGATCACCACTTCTTGAAGTCGAGCAAGCTCAAGTCCATGAGTTGCCATTCTTCGTCATCATCAAGACAACTGAAGGTTCTCTTGTTGATAGTTCTTTCTTCCTCCGTAGATGGTTTGTGTTGAAGGCATTAGTGAAGGATGCCGAAAGAGTCAAGATGAAAGCATTAGTAAAAGGTGCTTAACGTCCGTGTCAAAAGCATTAGTGAAGAATGCTAAAGGTGTCAAGATGAAGGCATTAGTGAAAGGTGCCAAGCGTTGTGTCAAAGGCATTGGTGAAGAATACCTAAGAATCAAATCAAGTCGCATTAGTGAAGAATGCCAAGGTCGTATAATCGATGAGGTGCATCGTTATACACATAAGTATTAGTTTGTTTCCAAGGATGGTGATATCCTTGACGGTGTTGTAATAAGGAGTGTGTCTCCTTGAGATTAGGTGTTGTGTTATGTTGGGTAGTAGTTCCTCCATTATAATGGAACTAGGTACATAGCCTAATACCTAATAAAGGGTAGGCGACGTTGTGATAGGTGTAGTTCACCTTGGTGTGAAAGAACCCGGTGGTTAACCTAGTACCGGAAAAAGAGTAGGTGACGTTGTGAAGGCTCTCCGCCATAAGGAGATTGGTGTCGTGTAGTGTTTACGAACTCTCGAGTAGGTGACTCGGGGAGTGGAGTAGGGCAAGGAAGGTGTTCTTGTAGCCGAACTGTTAATACAAATAAGCCGTGAAAACGTTTATTTATATTTTACGATCTTCTAATGTTTTGTCGATAACAAATATAAAATCATTTTAACGAAACAAATAAAGTACGTAAATAGTTTGAGTTAATAGTTCTCTAAACACACTTACGCTTTCACATAAAATACTAAAACAAGTATAAGTGATTTTATGATTTAGATACATATGTACAACAACTAGTGTTTACATATTGGGTTAAACATATACTTAAACTAAGTATACTAAATTGGGTAAATACAAGTATATACTAAAAGGGTAAATACTAGCAAATGGTTTTACCCATAACCCATGGTTTTATATATACCACTTAACCAAGTTCATTGTATCCTTAAGATACATTGTATCTAGAAAGAAAACCATGGATCAACCCATAACCCATGACCCATGACCCTTAACCAAAAATACCCATGGGCAAAGAGGAGCGGACCACGGATCCCTAGCTTTGTGCTAGCCGGATCCCTTGTGGTAGGGATCCGTGGGATCCGGGGAAACAGAAGAGAATTTTCTCTATAAATAGAGAGCCATTTCTTCCTCTCTATGTGTATTTTTTCATATATACTTCCCCAAAGTATTCTAACCCTCTAACCTCAGATCTAAGTGATCTATGTAGTTTGTCTTTTGTTTTCGTGTGATCTACTAGGTTCCTCTCAAAGGAAAGATCACCACCTCTTGAAGACGTGCAAGCTCAAAGTCCATGAGTTGCCATGCTTCGTCATCATCAAGACTACTAAGGTTATCTTGTTGATAGTTCTTCCTTTCTCCATAGATGTTGGGTTAAAGGCATTAGTGAAGAATGCCGAAAGTGTCAAGATGAAAGCATTAGTAAAAGGTGCTCATCATCCGTGTCAAAGCATTAGTGAAGGATGCTAAAGGTGTCAAGACGAAGGCATTAATGAAGGGTGCCAAGCGTTGTGTCAAAGGCATTAGTGAAGGATGCCAAAGAATCAAATCAAGTAGCATTTGGGAAGAATGCCTAGGTCGTATAATCGATGAGGTGCATCGTTATACATATATGTATTTGTTTATATACAAGGATGGTGATATCCTTGATGGTGTTGTAACAAGGAGTAGATCTCTTTGAGACTAGGTGTTGTGTCGTGAAGGTGTAGTTCACCTAAGGTGTGAAAGAACTAGGTACTTAGCCTAGTACCTAATAAAGGGTAGGCGACGTTGTGAAGGATTAGTTCTCCTAAGGTGTGAAAGAACTCGGTGGTTAGCCTAGCACCGTATAAAGGGTAGGCGACGTTGTGTTAGGTGTGGTTCGCCTTGGTGTGAAAGAACTCGGTATTTAGCTTTGTACCGGAAAAAGGTTAAGCGACGTTGTGAAGGCTTCTCCGCCATAAGGAGTTGGTGTAGTGTTTACGAACTCTCGAGTAGGTGACTCGGGGAGTGGAGTAGGGCAAGGAAGGTGTCCTTGTAGCCGAACCACTATAAATACTTGTGTCGTAGTGATGTGCTTCTTACTCTTTATCTTTCATTACACGTTTATATATCTATCTATCAACGTCCAACATAAACAATCAAATAGATTGACATAAGTCGATCTAAATATTTAAAAGGAAGTTTTAAATTGGTAAAACTATTCAACCCCCCCTTCTAGTTTTCCACAATTGGCATCAGAGCTTCGTTACCAAGGTTCTTAAAGTATGTTGTACTTTAAAGACTTGATACGATCCGTGTATGTTTGAAAACTGCAAAGAATGATTTTTTTAAGGTCATATTTTCTTTTAAATCATTTTGTTGGACATTGATAGATCATTCTAACAACTCTTGTTTCCAAGAAATCTTCATGCTAGAATCTCTCCATAATCTTCATTCAAAGAATAATTAAGACAACATTCACGGAATGATCTATAAGTAATCACAACTTACGTACACCAAGTACAAAGGATTACTTTAAAAGCTCATGAAATATTTTTGGTATTAAGCCAAACCAAGAAGCATAGAGGTATGTTTTACCTTTCATTAGATAGGTTACATGAGTTCAATTTATTTCATAGTTTAATAATCACTAGCATCGTTAGAAGTCTCTTTCGTCACTTTTCCGTCTTTTTCATCATCGGGAATAGTATTCCTTTTGATTATTCAAACTAACGCCGTCGTCACATATGAACCCTCGATATGTGATTCATCAAAAGCCGTCATCCAAAAAAAATCTTCATCTAAATACCTCCAAACTATTTTTGTAAGCTAATTTATAAGCCTACTACAAAAATAATGCCAAACAACCCTTTTTAGTTCACAGTAGCCGGATCCCTCTAGTTGTACTAGCCGGATCCCAAATACAAAGGATCCGGGGGAACCGTGGAACAGAACTCAGCTATACGCTTTCAAAATTTCACCACTGATTACTTTCCCTCTATTCACACACAAACAAAAACGACCAAGCTACTGAATTAATCCTCATTGGCTTCCATAATTTCAAGTATTCCTTCCTAGAACACCATTGTAAGTAATTACATTAACTTGTTCTAATTTTCATCATCTTAATTCAAGGGTTTATGGTTTCTTAATTTCTAATCAATTAATTAGGGTTTTTCAAATTAATCATGAAAAGTTTTTTTTAAAATCACATTGTGTTCACAACATTGTTAATACAAATCAAAACCATAAACCCATATCAACCAATTTAACCTAACTGAAAAACTTGTATTTTTAGGACCAACCATGCCCAAAGCCACTCAACAAGATCATCATGACACCGTCCATTACCTTACTCATTACTATCGTAAAAGGGGTCTGACCAAAACTAACCGTAAAATTTTCAAAAGCCTCACAAAACGACTTATTCACGAAGGTCGTGTAGTCAAGGAATGTATCCTTGAAGATACCGACATTCGTCAAGTTTTCTCGACAATCAACTTTGATTGCCTTCTTGACATTGATGAACAAATTTGTCCGGTTTTTATTTTTGAATTCTACAAAAGCTTTAGGATCATTAGGAACACCGATAATAGCATCTCAATCGCCTTTATCATCAACACACAAAACTTTACTCTTCCTCTCAACACTTTTGCTCAAATTCTTCGCATTCCTTGTGAGGGAATTTGTATGTACTCTCAAGATTGGGCAATTAACTCTCAAAACCGTGCACTTGATCCCAAGCCTCTCTATCACACTCCTCTCGACGATCCCGAAACCATTCGTGATACTATCTTTAAAATTAGAACCGACCAATCCCCGTTACGATCGTAACAAAAAGCTCATTCACCGTGATCCTTTTAAAATGGAACTTTTCGAAATGCATTCCATGTTTAGAAAATGGGAAGAAATCCTTAGGGAAAACATCATTAGCCTAGTTGGAAACAAAGATCATCCAAACGCATGTCTTGTGCAAATGATCTATTGTCTTACTCACCAAATGCCATTTAATCTTGCCTACTACATGGTAAGGAGAATGGCTGGGGTATTCAAAGCTTCCAACATGGTACTTCCATACGGTATGCTCCTAACACGACTTTGTAAGTATGTTAGTGCATTGCAACCATCCCCTATCAACGATGATCATTACCTCTCCGATCACGTCATGGTACCTCTTACCAAACAACCCTCTAAACGGTTCATGGTCAATGGAGAGAAACCTGAAGCTCTCTCGGACTCCTCGGCCGGAGAAGAAGAAGAAGAAGATGAGGAAGACATCGACCCCGTATCCAACATCAAATTGGAAATTCTTGAATACCACGAACAACTTCCAACCATTCCAAACGAGACCGCGGAATTTAAACAAATAAGAGGCATGATTCAAAACCTCGCCTACAACCTCACTAAGCCGTCAAAAAGGAAAAGGAAGAATTGACGAAAGAGACAATAGGAATATGCTTAGTTTCATTTATTTTATGTCTGAATGACTTCTCTCTAATATTTTTAGTTTATGGTATTTTGGATATTGTTACTTTACCTTGTAAGTGATGTTTTATGATAACTTGCTTGTTCCTATTTGCTTGTCTTATAGATTTAATAGTGTACAAAATCTGCACATCATTTTCTGTGTAGGTTCTGTGTTGGTTCTGATCTGCAGATGCCGGATCCCTAGGATTAGCCTAGCCGGATCCTTCCCTTGAAGGAACCGTGGGATCCGTGACATCAGATCAACAATGCAGCATTCAGCCATCAAAACTGCTTTCTAGATATCATCACAATAGCTTGACATATATTTTTTAGAACCCAACTAAGTCCACTTCAAGGATGAGAAAGGCTTAGATTCACTAAAGGCTTACTTAAGATCTTAGTCTGATTTTATCAACACATCTAAAACTCACCATATTTCCGCTTCAACTACTCACAAACTATTTCTCACCTCTCAAAACACTTTAAGAAAGCAAGCTAAACAATTTTAGGAAATTGCTTCTAGTCTTTTATATCTCAAGGTAAGACAAAAATTAGTTTTTCAATTCTTGAAATTTTTAAGAATTTTTCTTAATATCACCTCAAGCTAAAACTTGATCACTAGGATCATTTATTATGACTTGACACCCTCATAACTCTTAGTGTTATCCTTGGACATCCATTGGTAGTCTTCTTGTCCCATCCTTCTTCCATAAAAAGCAATCATTTGCTATAACACTTATTACCTCTAATCATTCAAGTACCCCTTCATCCTAAACCCTTAGGAGAACTGAAACATTCAAAATGAGATAAGCCTTAGCTCCCAGAAACCTCATTACAAACCTGTCATAACTGCTGAGAGCCGGATCCCTAGGATTAGCCTAGCCGGATCCCTTCAAGGAGGGAACCGTGGGATCCGAGTGACAGTTTATGCCAAACATAGCTAAAACAATCATTTGAACTCACCTTCCTAACTCAAACACTTCATCTCATCTTAAATGAGTTCCTAGATCAGTGAAACTCTGAATCTCAGCCTTGTGCATGTCAATCATCACATTTCCAAGAACATTAGTGGATTAAGTCTTAAATGCAATTGCAAAGTTCTTCCCTTTATAACCCACATTACCAAGAACACTTTAGTTATCAAACACAAACATAATTATCAGCAATTACAACCATCCTCCTTAGTCATTTCATCATGAGAAAAGCTCCTAGTGCTTACTCATCCACTCAAAAACCACCTAAGAAACTTGCTAGAATCATACACGAAGTTTCCTCAACCGAATCATCTCCGGTTAAGTCCACCTATGCTAGGATTTCTCCTACACCAAGGAAACCAATCAAACTAATTCCCAAGAAAAGTGTTCTCACTAAGATTTCATCACCAAATTCTATTATACCAAACATACCCTCCACAACTCAACCTAGTTCATTAATACCTAGAGCCATCTCCCAATCATCTCCACACTCTCACAATGTAGAAGCTTTACCTTCTTGGCCATATTATCTTTCACCATTACCAACTAATTCACTTGAAAAGATTGAGCAACAAAATCAAAGTGTTGAATCAACACTTGATCCAAAAGCAAACTCTATTATTCCTCCCAATAGTCCATTTTGGATTATGAGAAGACATCAAAGGCAACCACCCGATCAAATGAAAGTTGATGCCTCTTTACCTCTACCCTCAAACATTGTAGAGTCACCACTTAATGAGCCTCCACCAAATCCTCCTTCATTTGAAAATCCTCAATCCACTTCACTTGAACTTTCACCTCAAGAAACCCAAAACCATGACAAGGATTGCTATCATTGTAAACATGTTGAAAAGTTGATACATGAACTACGTGAAGAGCAACGTTTCATGTTTTATCACCTCCTCGAACATTTCGAAGAGGTTAACAAGCCTAAACTACAATAAGCATCATATTCAAAAGGTCAAACTTAGAACATTTAGGAAACCTTTCTCATCCTTGATCATCATTAAGCTTTTAGTCGAATCTTAAGTTTGGGTTAACTTATTAGCATTAGTAGCACCTATTTGGCTAGTTCATTCTCTTAGTTTTTAGAGATTTGGTTGTGTATCTCTTGTTTTATTGAATGAATACTTATATGCTATGATTATTATGTGTGTTGTGCTTGTTATATTGTACATTTATCTCATTCCCTCAAATAGCACTCCTTGACATTTCTTCACTGCTGAAGAAACTGTAACAGATAGCCGGATCCCTTCCAGATAACTAGACGGATCCCTCCTTGAAGGGAACCGTGGGATCCGTGGTACAGAAGCACAAATTTCTACAAACTTGAGTCTCTTTTGCAGGAAATTATGCACTATACTCTTGTTTTTCTAACCTTTGTTTTATAGTTATTCAAAATACACATGAAGATATTGACACCATAAAGCTAGGGGGAGCTTTGTGTCAAATGACATTGCAAAATCATTTGCAAACTTAATCCTATTTTGGGTTACACTTCATGACACCCCATTGCAACATTGCAATATTTAAGGGGGAGCACGTTCTCGTCACTTAGACGAACCATTTGCAAACTTAATTGCAAACACAATTAGTTTATTTTACGTTATGTCCTTGACGCCCTCTCAAAGGGATGGACTCGTCAAGGGGAGTTAAGACGAGTACCATTCCCGTCACTTGCTCTCTTTACATTTTTTTTCTCTTATAAAAATTGTGTTAGTTTCTTTTAACACTTTTTGTTTCGACAAAAAGGGGGAGAAGAAAGTAAAAACTACAAATTCAAACTTTTACGAATTTTAGATTTTTCCTTAAAATAATTTTATGTTTTGTCATCAACAAAAAGGGGGAGATTGTTAATACAAATAAGCCGTGAAAACGTTTATTTATATTTTACGATCTTCTAATGTTTTGTGGATAACAAATATAAAATCATTTTAACGAAACAAATAAAGTACGTAAATAGTTTGAGTTAATAGTTCTTTAAACACACTTACGCTTTCACATAAAACACTAAAACAAGTATAAGTGATTTTATGATTTAGATACATATGTACAACAACTAGTGTTTACATATTGGGTTAAACATATACTTAAACTAAGTATACTAAATTGGGTAAATACAAGTATATACTAAAAGGGTAAATACTAGCAAATGGTTTTGACCCATAACCCATGGTTTTATATATACCACTTAACCAAGTTCATTGTATCCTTAAGATACATTGTATCTAGAAAGAAAACCATGGATCAACCCATAACCCATGACCCATGACCCTTAACCAAAAATACCCATGGGCAAAGAGGAGCGGACCACGGATCCCTAGCTTTGTGCTAGCCGGATCCCTTGTGGTAGGGATCCGTGGGATCCGGGGAAACATAAGAGAATTTTCTCTATAAATAGAGAGCCATTTCTTCCTCTCTATGTGTACTTTTTCATATATACTTCCCCAAAGTATTCTAACCCTCTAACCTCAGATCTATGTGATCTATGTAGTTTGTCTTTTATTTTTGTGTGATCTACTAGGTTCCTCTCAAAGGAAAGATCACCACCTCTTGAAGACGTGCAAGCTCAAAGTCCATGAGTTGCCATGCTTCGTCATCATCAAGACTACTAAGGTTATCTTGTTGATAGTTCTTCCTTCCTCCATAGATGTTGGGTTAAAGGCATTAGTGAAGAATGCCGAAAGTGTCAAGATGAAAGCATTAGTGAAAGGTGCTCATCATCCGTGTCAAAGCATTAGTGAAGGATGCTAAAGGTGTCAAGACGAAGGCATTAATGAAGGGTGCCAAGCGTTGTGTCAAAGGCATTAGTGAAGGATGCCAAAGAATCAAATCAAGTAGCATTTGGGAAGAATGCCTAGGTCGTATAATCGATGAGGTGCATCGTTATACATATATGTATTTGTTTATATACAAGGATGGTGATATCCTTGATGGTGTTGTAACAAGGAGTAGATCTCCTTGAGACTAGGTGTTGTGTCGTGAAGGTGTAGTTCACCTAAGGTGTGAAAGAACTAGGTACTTAGCCTAGTACCTAATAAAGGGTAGGCGACGTTGTGAAGGATTAGTTCTCCTAAGGTGTGAAAGAACTCGGTGGTTAGCCTAGCACCGTATAAAGGGTAGGCGACGTTGTGTTAGGTGTGGTTCGCCTTGGTGTGAAAGAACTCAGTATTTAGCTTTGTACCGGAAAAAGGTTAAGCGACGTTGTGAAGGCTTCTCCGCCATAAGGAGTTGGTGTAGTGTTTACGAACTCTCGAGTAGGTGACTCGGGGAGTGGAGTAGGGCAAGGAAGGTGTCCTTGTAGCCGAACCACTATAAATACTTGTGTCGTGGTGATGTGCTTCTTACTCTTTATCTTTCATTACATGTTTATATATCTATCTATCAACGTCCAACATAAACAATCAAATAGATTGACATAAGTCGATCTAAATATTTAAAAGGAAGTTTTAAATTGGTAAAACTATTCAACCCCCCCTTCTAGTTTTCCACACGAACCACTATAAATACTCGTGATATGTCAGTTTTCGTACAATAGATATTTTCCGAAGAAATACAAAGGAATGTATTTCCCGGGTCGTTCTCCCAACGAGGGATGAATGGAGTTAAACGACTCACGTCGCGTGATTCGGGATTCGAATGGGTAAAAAGGAAATTTGGGGATTTCTAATCTACAAGGAAAGCAATAATACAGGAAAGCAATAAAAACTACTGGATCTATGATGCAAACGAGAAATTATAACTAAAAATTCAAAATTAAAACTAAAAACGCAAATTACGTAATTAATGAAATGCGACTTAAAATGCAAACTAATTTATTTTAACCCATGAAAATGAACAACTATTTTTCTACAGCTAAAAATGATATTTTAAAATTATTTGAAATTTAAAACTAATTTTTTTGGTTTTTCTTGATTTATTTTGAATTAAAAACTAATTTAAAACATTTAAAATAGACTTAAAATACTAAAAATTAGGAAAACATGCAAGAAAATTACAAAACTATTTTAAAAAAATCAAAATTAACTGAAAAGAATTTTAAAAACTGGAATCACATTTTTTGTATTTTATATCTAATTATTATGAATTTAAAACTATTAAAAACTAATTAAATTGCTAAAAAATACTATTTAAGCTATGAAAATTCTGGAAAAATACTTTTTATGACTTAATTATTTTTCTAAAACTAAGAAAATTGAAATTTTATTTTTTGGACCTTTTTCTGAATTATTTGTATTAAATACTAATTAAAAAGCCTTAAAATTGAAATTAAATGTAGAAACATAGCAAATGAAAAGGGAAAAATATGAAAACTTCCATAAAATTATAAGATAATACTAATATGCAGGGAAAAATAATAGAAATAACTTTGGAGATCAGGAACTATGATTTGGGCACACTACTAGTATGAATAAGCACTTGAAATTAAGCTAAAAGCCTCAATAAGCTACCATAAGCTACTACAGCCTAAAAATAACCTAAAATGTCTAAGATAAGCCTACTGCAACTGATTAGAAGCTAATAAGCACAGGCTAGAAGCATTAAAGCTCAAAAACAGGTTTTAACCATCCAATGCCAAACGACCCTTATAGCCCTACTTTAAGCACTGATTTAGGAGGCTTAGAAAAATCCTAAAAATAAATTAAAAATACCCAGCTATAGATCACCAACCAGAGAACTAATGCCCAAAATTTCAGCGTCTAAGGATTTAGCATGAAGAAATTAAAAATCAAAACTAAAAGCTATTTGGGACAAATGGCAACTGAATGCAGTAACAGGAAATAGTGATAAGCAGATCTAAAAAGCTATTCCAAAAGCTCCTAAGGTGATATCTGATCCTAGAGTTTTACAATCTACCTCTACAACCTACTAAGGAACCTAATAGTACTAATAAAAAGCTCAAGTTAAACATCTTAGAAAAGCTGATATAACAAAGTAGAAGCAGATGTGCGGACAAAATAGTGGACAAATATGGGATTATAGCACCTAATTCAAACAATCAAATCTATTCTTAATGCCAAAAGTACTAGCAAGAGATTAAGATGGATGTTCTAACAACTAGAATCAACAATTAAATCAAACCTAGAAACTACTTTAAGCCTAGAAATCAACTGCTGAAACTTACTGAGTAGGACACAACGAAGGTGCAGGACAGATTCCCATTTGAACTTGAAAATGCATTTAAAGCTTAAACAACTTGGAACTTGGACTGCAATTGACTAAACTCATCAACTTTAACCTGACTGATCATTCATTAACATACCAAAGCAATTTAAACTTGAAAAATAGTTGGAATCCAAACACTACTTTAAAATATGAAAATGCAATTTAACTTCAAAATTTTGATGAAATTCTATCTAAACTGAATTGGAATACTTAAACAACCATTATAACTCAACTTATAATCATTAAAACCAGAATCTAAACCAAACCTTTTTGACTTTCAAATTTTTGACCCGTTTTGACTTTATGCAATAAATGAAATTAAAAGCTACCTTGAACCTTAATAAGCTCACACAAGCTAAGTTAAGCTTATGTGAGCCAGTATGAAAGAAATTAACTCCAATGAAACAGTACTACAGGAATTTAGAATTTGAAATAAAATTGAGACAAAGTGAAGGAAAACTGCAATTGAAATTAAATGAATATGAGAATATAAATACGAAACTGAGATAACAACTAAGCTTAAAACTGATTAAAATTGACAGAAATTAAAACATGGTAACATTCTTCTAAAGCATGAAAAATGGACAAGTGAAAATCTGTGATGAATGAGGTTTTTATAGCTGAGCTTGGATATCTGAGAAGCTTCTGGTACTTTGAATATCAGCCTTTGATTTACATCCCACATCATCCCATTAGATTGCATCCGTTAGATCAATTTTGTGATGTGTCTTGACCAATGAGCATGCTTCCTTTGTCCACTGTGGCAATCCGTGCGTCACACCCTCTGACACGTTGTCAGAGGGTTCTAGAAACTCATTTAAGTTGGGTAAAACATGGGTTGATCAGGGTAAGAAGGATTGAGAGGGTAACAGTAATCCTGGGTTTACCACTTCTTTTGGCGCGCTGGTTAAGGGTGGGTTATTTTTGGTTGACCGGGTATGGGTAAGTTTGACCATGGTATGTTGGACGTGTAATGTTATTAAGTTGGGAAGGACTTGGGCTATTTTGGGCCTTGGTGTTAAAAGGGTAGTATTTCATTTGGTTCTTTGGACTAAGTTAATAATCTTGTTTGTACTAATAAGGACCAATTGTGTAATTTGTAGAAAACAAAGGATTATTGATGCCAAGTTTGAGAAAATGATGATCCAATCTTGCAATTTCTTCCCGGCCTCGGCTTTTTGCACTCTTCTTTCTCTCGTGCTCGGTTTTCTTCGGTTTTGGCTTTCTTTTTGTCTGTTTTGTCATATTTGTACCTGCACATACAAAAACTCAAGAAACACGCAAATATTAAGCATTGACGGCTCTTTCTTGGTTATTTTGGGTCTATATTTGTAAAGAAATGATATGTGTTTTAGCACATATCAAAATACCCCAGACTAGACGATTGTCGTATCCTCACACAATGCAATCAACTCACGTTTCTAAAACCAAGGATTTCAATCTCTTTCTACTAAACCTATGAAGAAGTAGCAAAGATTCCTCAAAAGAGATTAAGAACCCTTAATTCTAAAAATGCCCCGTTTTCCTTTTATTACACATATAGATATTATGATTAAGCACATACTGATTATGAGTGACGGTTTGTTGAACTTTCATGTCGATCAATAACTCCAACATTTTTCAAACGACACGTTAGGATCACGGAATAGGAAACACAACACATCGTGAAGTGACCATACGGATAGAATACATCATCCCTGATTTTTCACAAGTCCCCAAACTAAGCGTAAAATCGAAATCATTGTTAAATATGATTCTAGATGCTAACACTACCCATGGAAGTTACTTGTGTAATTACCTTTTGCTCCCATTTTCCTATTTTCCTCTATTTATTTTATTTTTGTGAGAAATGAATTTCTTCAAGTTCTCGTTTCGATAATTTTTATTCTGATAAAGATATGAAGCTAAGTCGCTAATTAGTTATCCATCTTCCCTCGAAAACCATTGCACACAAGAATGAGGTCCACATCAAGGTCCTAATTTCACACGATTTAGGGAGAATATCCTTTTTATGGAGACCGAGACAACTCATCTACGAGTCCAGAGACAGAGGCTTTATTTAGACATCTCCCGGATCCAAAGTTTGGCTTAACACTTATTTCAGCACATTTGCATTTTTGCAATTTAGGTCCTTGGTCTTTTCAACCACTAACTCAACGAGATTACCGTTTTATCAGAAGTCTTATTATGAATTTGGATTTTCCTCGACCTTTATAGAAGTCCATGACAACGGGGGTACCGTCGGACATAGAAAACTTTTATGGCTTTGGATTTTTCAACTTTAATACATTTGGGCTTTATTTCATGTTAATTTTTTGTGCCAAACTCCAAACCCTACGGTTTATTACACCGCAACACTGACAGTACCTCGATGTGTACCCAACTCTCATGGGCAAGGATTCTCTAAAGAAGATAAAGAACTAACTATCGCCAAAAACTCGACATCTTTATTTATTTATTAGACAGATATGGGGTGAAACAATTTTGTGGGAGCAAAAAGCCACAAGTACCTTCGATGGGCTCTAAAGAGAACCATTTACTCCACGCTTAGCATCTAAACTCATAAGTAACTCTATCATTCCTCGATCTTCGCAAATTTAAAATCCCAAATAATGAGATCTGCGGATGCTTAGCCGATAATTTTTGATTATCTATGGTTAAGGGAACAAGCTAGGGCTCAACACGCCCAGTCAAGTCAGAATTCCATTCCTACTTTCACCAGCGGAAAGTCAACAAGGTGTCAAAATGTATATTAACTTAGCAATTGCTTCGTTAAATAATCTCAAGTCTCGCATTTTTAAAGTCACTTATAAGAAACTAGCAAATTCTTGTTTAAGCTTCGCATATTTAAAATCACTTAGGGAGACTTGCAAATTCTTGGCCTTGTGAACTAGAATCGCATTTTATAGCCTCTTGTCTAAGCAATTAGCAAAGACTTCTTCAAGAAAACGCATATTTAAAGTAACTTCTAAGAAACTCGCAAAGAATTTTCAATCATAAAACTAACAAAAGCTTACAAAAAAAATTTAAATTTCCACATTTTTGCACAATTTTTTTCATTTTTTAAGGAAAAACGGGGTTGCGAGAGTATACGACAAAAATAAGCAAGTGCGGTCCAATCAAATCGAAGATTACCCACCCAAGACTAAAACAAAACATTGTCCTCAATGTTTAAAGGCAAGGGTATCAACGAAAATCTAAAAGCCGTTTATTAAGTATGCTAAAAGATAAACGTTATTCGATAAGATTTCGGATATCGGATGTCCATTAGCAACGATCATGAAACTCGAGTGGAGAAAAGACAAACTTCGAGCACGAGAGTCTTCATATCGGGAAAATCCTAGACAAAAACATCACAAACAACCAGACACGAGAAATCGAAGAGGCTAACCCATTCACGTCACTTATTAGAAAATAGAAAGAAGATAGAGATAAGCAGGGGTTGCCTCCCACGAAGCGCTACTGTTTTTGATCACCGAGTCGCTAGCCTGACTCGTCCCCGAATTCATTTGTCCTTGGGGAAGCAAGCGGGAAAGATACCCGGATCAAAAATGGTATCCTCATTCCCGGAGGAATGAAACTGGGCGGGATGGGTGGAGAAGAAAATTTCGGGCTCAAGCACATATGGGATAACTCCTCCCAAACTTAAAAAAGGTATGTCAAGAAAGAATGATCCATCATCCGGTGGTTTAGCGGGGCGGACGAAGGGATGACGGATAGATAAGAGAATACTCCAAAGAAGACGGGAGTTCATGGTAAAGGATAAGATGTGTAGGCTCAACAACGAAGGCATCCATTGAAGGATCCTTATCTCCAAAAATGTTTTTAACAAAAATCTCATCAATGCATATCCCAGGTTTAAAGATTTTGTCTTCACATGAGGTCTCAACGGGATAAGGGAGAGTCGACTCAACAGAAGAAGGAGAATTATCATCAATCAACAACATATCCCCCTCGGGATCATGCACAACATCCTCAATACCCGATGGTATCAAGTCATCATTAGCATCCTCAATGATCGGGTTATTCGTCGGAGTATCGGAAATCTCATTCAAAACTTTGCTCATATCAACATCGAAGTAGAATTGCTCAAGAATCGGAGGATAAACATCTGCCATAGTGGGATTGCCACTAATCTCTTCATCAAATCGGAAAGTCTCAAGCTCGGGCGAGAAGTCGCTATCGGAGATAGGAGTCGAACTTGTATTATCGTTTAAGGCTTCAATCTTAGAAATGAGAAGATGAACATTTAACAATGTTTGACGTAATGCTGCATCCTCGATCTGAATATCATCAAGCTCAATCTCTTCATCTTCTGGCATGAAATCATTTACTTCTATGTGAACGGGCTCAGAAGGTATATCGTCGACAAAATCGATGTCTCCATAAGAATCAGTATCGGAATCGGAGAACATCTCAACACGATCATTCGAATTATCAAGAGAAGGCTCATCACAAATATCATTAACGATAACCTCGGACTCTCTTGGGCTTGGGATAAGGATCTCAACACTAGACGATTCCGTTTCTGGAATAGTACTAAGATGCTCATCCCCTATTATGAGAGAGTCAACGGGTTCAACAATTTTCGAAGAAATATGATCATCGACCTCTTCCAAAAGAACGCCACTTCTCTCAACCGGCGTGAGGGAAGGGGAAGAGTCGGAAATGAAAGGCTCATAAATGAGAGAGGGAATGTATTTGAAAGATTCCGGAGGTGGGACAAGTGGTGTGCTCTGAGAGCTAGCAAGTTCCACCACTTCCGTTGTGGTCACCGGTTCTTTCTGTTTAGTGATCATTTTAAGCTCATAATTTCGGTCCGTTTTGTTGTAACTCGACGAACTCGTAACGGCGAATCGTGAAAGATAAGGATCGATTCTAGAATTCTTCGGATTAGAGTTGAGAGTACAAACAGGAATCACCTCGGCTTCAGAAACATGTTCCATCTCCCTCACTGGAGAGGGAGTAGGAATCAAGGGTTCATCAAGCTTATATTTCAAAATTTTTGATAATGCTTCAAGTTTTTCAATGTTGTTAATAAAAGCACGA
Source organism: Chrysanthemum seticuspe (assembly GCA_019973895.1). Taxonomy (NCBI): domain Eukaryota; kingdom Viridiplantae; phylum Streptophyta; class Magnoliopsida; order Asterales; family Asteraceae; genus Chrysanthemum; species Chrysanthemum seticuspe. The sequence continues at coordinate 203,889,111 of BPTQ01000006.1, read as the reverse complement.
CGTTCAAAGAAATCGTCTCCGTAACCCTCGGTGGGTTCTTCGGGTAGCTCCGAAATGGTGTGATCGTCTTCCATAACTTGAACGGGTTCTACATTAATACTTTGTTGATATTGATTGAAGAAAGTTATTAACATACATTCCATTGCGATTCGATGTTGCTCAGAAGTGTCTTCAAAATCTCTGTGGAATTCTTCATTAAAGTGACATATACAAAGATCGCGATAAAATCCACACCCTTTGCAAAAAAATCGTTCACAGAGCGAATCATCTTTTAACAAATCGTTACAATTATGGCAATAAGATTGATTGAACGAAGGGTATTCGGAGAAATTTTGAGAATCATCATTAACAATCTGAATGGGATCTCCATAAATAGAATGTATCTCGGGCATACACCGTAAATAACGAAAATCGTTCGACGAGTCTACCATATCTCCACACCCATAACAATAACATGGATCAAACGAAGATATCTCGTGCTGTGGAGGGTAGTCGGAAAAATTTTGAGGATTATTGAAAGAATTGGGGCACATATGATTATAACACTGATAATCATATCCCAAACGTGAATTACAACACTGACAGAAATAGTCGAAGGAGTCCATGAGAATTAAATATAAGAGGGATAAGAGGAAAGAAATATCAAATCAGAGGGTAAAGAAGAATATTTTTGAGTTTTTATAAATAGAAAACATATTTTGAAAAGGAAAATCTTTTTGGGTTTTTAATAAAAGGAATATTTACAAAAATCAATGATAACTTCTCGGGGAAGGATCTTCAAATGCACGCGAATCGAGACGGAATCGAAAACTCACTACATGTCATTTTGTGATGTGTCTTGACCAATGAGCATGCTTCCTTTGTCCACTGTGGCAATCCGTGCGTCACACCCTCTGACACGTTGTCAGAGGGTTCTAGAAACTCATTTAAGTTGGGTAAAACGTGGGTTGATCAGGGTAAGAAGGATTGAGAGGGTAACAGTAATCCTAGGTTTACCACTTCTTTTGGCGCGCTGGTTAAGGGTGGGTTATTTTTGGTTGACCGGGTATGGGTAAGTTTGACCATGGTATGTTGGACGGGTAATGTTATTAAGTTGGGAAGGACTTGGGCTGTTTTGGGCCTTGGTGTTAAAAGGGTAGTATTTCATTTGGTTCTTTGGACTTAGTTAATAATCTTGTTTGTACTAATAAGGACCAATTGTGTAATTTGTAGAAAACCAAGGATTATTGATGCCAAGTTTGAGAAAATGATGATCCAATCTTGCAATTTCTTCCCGGCCTTGGCTTTTTGCACTCTTCTTTCTCTCGTGCTCGGTTTTCTTCGGTTTTGGCTATCTTTTTGTCTGTTTTGTCATATTCGTACCTGCACATACAAAAACTCAAGAAACACGCAAATATTAAGCATTGACGGCTCTTTCTTGGTTATTTTGGGTATATATTTGTAAAGAAATGATATGTGTTTTAGCACATATCAACTCGTGTCATGGTTATGTGCTTCTTACTCTTTCTCTTTCATTACACTTTTATATATCTATCTATCAACGTCCAACATACACATCTAAATAGGTTGACATAAGTCGATCTAAATATTTAAAAGGAAGTTTTAAATTGGTAAAACTATTCAACCCCCCTTCTAGTTTTCCACAATTGGCATCAGAGCTTCGTTACCAAGTTTCTTAGAGTATGTTGTACTTTAAAAACTTGATACGATCCGTGTATGTTTGAAAACTACAAAGAAGAAAACATTTCAAAACTTTTTCTTTTTCTCTTTCATGTTGGACATTGATAGATCATTCTAACATATTTGTTTCAAGAAATCTTCATGCTAGGATCTCCTCAAAACCTTCATTTCTATTCAAAGAAAAATGAAGTCAACCTTCGAGAAAGGATCTAAAAGTAATCACAACCTACTTACTCTAAGTACAAAGGATTACTTTAAGAACTCATGAAGCATGTTTGGTATTATGTCTTCATAAGCCAAGCCAAGAAGCATAAATGTATGTTTACTTCCTCATTAGCTAATTTACATGATTATGTTGATATCATAGTTCTTGATTGTTTAATAAATTGCTAGTTTCTTAAAAGTCTCTCTTTCGTCACTTTCCCGACTTACTCATCATCGGGAATAGTATTCCTCTTGATTTCGTCAAACTAACGCCGTCGTCACAAATGGATCCTTGATAATTAACTTATCAAATCCCGTCGACCAAAACATTTTTTTTACCTTTAAACTATTTTTGTTCCGTAAGCTAATTTATAGCCTACTACAAAAATAAAGCCAAATAAAACTTTTCCTGTCCACAGGAGCCGAATCCCTCTAGTTGTACTAGCCGAATCCCAAATACAAGGGATCCGAGGGAACCATAGAACAGAACACAGCTATACGCATTTGAAAAACATCATAGACCAGTTTCCCTCTCCCCACATAACACAAAAACGAATCAAGAACTGATTTCATCTTCATAGGACTCCATACCCTCAAGTATCTATCTCTTGAACACCATTGTAAGTAATTACACTAACTTGCTCTAATCTCCATCGTCCTCATTCTAGGGTTTATGGTTTTCAAAATTAATCATTAAAAGGGGCTTTTAACACAATTAGGATTACATTGTGTTCACAACATTGTTAATACAAATCAAAACCATAAACCCATCTCAACTAATTTTACCTAATTAGAATATTTGTGTTTCTAGGACCAACCATGCCTAAAGCCACTCAACAAGACCACCATGATACCGTCCATTACCTCATCCATTACTATCAGGAAGAAGGGCTATCAAAAACCGATCGCAAAGTCTTCAAAAGACTTGAAAAACAACTTATTCACGAAGGTCGTGTAGTCAAGGAATGTTTCCTTGAAGATACCGACACTCGTCAAGTTTTCTCGGCAATCAACTTTGATTGTCTTCTTGACATTGATGAACAAATTTTCCCGTTTTTCATCTTTTAATTCTATAAAAGCATTAGGATCATTCGAAACACCGATGATAGCATTTCAATCGCCTTCATCATCAATAAACGAAACTTCACTCTACCTCTCAAGACATTTGCTCAAATTCTTCGCATTCCTTGTGAAGGAATTTGTATGTATTCTCAAGATTGGGCAATTAACGCTCAAAACCTTGCACTTGATTCTAAACCTATCTACAATACTCCTCTTGATGATCCCGAAACAATTCGAGATACTATCTTCAAGGTTAGGACCGACCAATCTCATTTCAGCCGAAACAAAAAGCTCATTCATCGTAATCCTTTTCAAATGGAACTTTTCGAAATGCATCCCATGTTTAGAAAATGGGAAGAAATCCTTAGGGAAAACGTCATTAGCCTAGTTGGTAACAAGGATCATCCAAATGCATGTCTTATGCAAATGATCTATTGTCTTATCCACCAAAAGCCATTTAATCTCGCCTATTACATGGTGAGGAGAATGGCTGGGGTATTCAAAGCTTCCAGCATGGTACTTCCATATGGTATGCTCCTAACACGACTTTGTAAGTATGTTAGTACTTTGCAACCATCTCCTATCAACAATGATCACTTCTTTGTTGATCATGTAATGGTACCTCTTACCAAACACCCTCTAAACGGTTCATGGTCAATGGAAGAAACCCTAAAGCTCTCTCGGACTCCTCGGATGGAGAAGTAGAAGAAGATTAAGAAGAGGAAGACGTCGACCCCATAGCTAACATCGAATTGGAACCCTTTGATTACTATGAACAACTTTCGGATATTCCAAACGAGACCGCAGAATTCAAGCAATTCAGGGGTATGATTCAAAACCTAGCTTACCACGTCACAAAGTCGGGAAAGAGGAAAAGAAAGAATTGACGAAAGAGACTGTAGGATTATGTTTGTTTCTTAAACACTTGATTTGTGTATGGATGATTATGTTTTAGCATTCTTGTTTGTGTTAACTTGGATATTGTTATTTCTACCATTTTTGTATGAAATGTTTTATGTGATGACATGCTTGTATTTGTGTTTAATTTAATGATTGATTAGTGTGCAAAATCTGCACATGATTCTGTGATGGTTCTGATATGCAGATGCCGGATCCCTAGGATTAGCCTAGACGGATCCCTCCCTTGAGGGAACCGTAGGATCCGTGACAACAGATCAGCAATACAGCATCCCATGCATCAATATAGTTTACTAGATAACCTCACACTAGCTAAACATAAGATCTTAGAACTCAACTAAGTCTCCTTCAAGGATAAGAAAGCCTTAAACTCACTCATAGCTTACATAAGACCTTATTCAAAATGCCTTTTGATTTATCAAATCGTCAAAACTCACCATATTTCCGCTTCAATACTCACAAATTGCTTCTCATTCTTCAAAACACTTAGATGGACATATTAAACAATTTTAGGAAGTTGTTTCTAGTCATCTTTATCTCAAACCGGATCAAAAAATTAGTTTTTCAATTCTTTTGAATTTTGAGGATTTTTCTAACTCCATCTTAAGCTAACATCTGATCTCTAGGGTCATTTATTATGACTTGACACCATCAAAACTCTTAGTGTTATCCTTGATCATCCATTGGTGATCACAAAGTCTCATTTTCTCTTCATAAAAGGCAATCATTAGCTATATCACTCATCGTTCTTATTCATTCAAGTACACCCTCATTTAAGACACTTAGGGGGACTGAAACACTCAAGATGTATAGGCTTTAGACACTAGAAACATCATTTTTCTTTTTTCATAACTGCTGAGAGCCGGATCCCTAGAATTAGCCTAGACGGATCCCTCTAAGGAGGGAACCGTGGGATTCGGGTGACAGATTATGTCAACTCTAGCCAAACAAATCATTTCAAGCTCATCTTGCTAACTCAAACACTCCATCTCATCTTAAATGAGTTCCTAAATCAGTGAAACTCTGAACTTGAATCTTGTGCATGTTAATAATCACATTTCCATGAATCTCAATGGCCTAAGTCTTAAATGCACTTGCCAAACTCTTCCCTTTATAAGTCATATTGCTAGAACACCTTAGTCATCAAACACAACACAATTCTCAGCAATTAAAAACATCTTCCTTAGTCATTTCATCATGAGAAAAGCTCCTAGTGCTAACTCATCCACCCAAGAACCACCCAAGAAACTTGCTAGGGTCATACACGAAGTTTCCTCAACCGAATCATCTCCGGTTAAATCCACAAATGCTGGGATTTCCCCTACACCAAAGAAACCAATCAAACTAATTCCTAAGAGGGTTGTTCCCATAAGGATTTCATCACCAAATTCTACTAAACCAAACATATCCTTTTCAACCCAACCAACATCATTGGTGCCTAGAGCCACATCATTTAACACCTCACAATCATCTCCACATTCTCACAACTTAGAGGAATTATCCCTTGGCCAACTCATCTGTTAATACAAATAAGCCGTGAAAACATTTATTTATACTTTACGATCTTCTAATGTTTTGTCGATAACAAATATAAAATCATTTTAACGAAAAAAATAAAGTACGTAAATAGTTTGAGTTAATAGTTTTCTAAACACACTTACGCTTTCACATAAAACACTAAAACAAGTATAAGTGATTTTATAGTTTAGATACATATGTACAACAACTAGTGTTTACATATTGGGTTAAGCATATACTTAAACTAAGTATACTAAAATGGGTAAAAGCTAAGTGTATGCTAAATTGGGTAAATACAAGTATATACTAAATGGGTAAATACTAGCAAATGGTTTTTGACCCATAACCCATGGTTTTATATATACCACTTAACCAAGTTCATTGTATCCTTAAGATACATTGTATCTAGAAAGAAAACCATGGATCAACCCATAACCCATGACCCATGACCCTTAACCAAAAATACCCATGGGCAAAGAGGAACGGACCACGGATCCCTAGCTTTGTGCTAGCCGGATCCCTTGTGGTAGGGATCCGTGGGATCCGGGGAAACAAAAGAGAATTTCCTCTATAAATAGAGAGCCATTTCTTCCTCTCTATGTGTGCTTTTCATATAAAACTTCCCCAAAGTATTCTAACCCTCTAACCTCAGATCTAAGTGATCTATGTAGTTTGTCTTTTGTTTTTGTGTGATCTACTAGGTTCCTCCTAAAGGAAAGATCACCACCTCTTGAAGACGTGCAAGTTCAAAGTCCATGAGTTGCCATGCTTCGTCATCATCAAGACTACTAAGGTTATCTTGTTGATAGTTCTTCCTTTCTCCATAGATGTTGGGTTGAAGGCATTAGTGAAGAATGCCGAAAGTGTCAAGATGAAAACATTAGTGAAAGGTGCTCATCATTCGTGTCAAAGCATTAGTGAAGGATGCTAAAGGTGTCAAGACGAAGGCATTAGTAAAGGGTGCCAAGCATTGTGTCAAAGGCATTAGTGAAGGATGCCAAAGAATCAAATCAAGTAGCATTTGGGAAGAATGCCTAGGTCGTATAATCGATGAGGTGCATCGTTATACATATATGTATTTGTTTATATACAAGGATGGTGATATCCTTGATGGTGTTGTAACAAGGAGTAGATCTCCTTGAGATTAGGTGTTGTGTCGTGAAGGTGTAGTTCACCTAAGGTGTGAAAGAACTAGGTACTTAGCCTAGTACCTAATAAAGGGTAGGCGACGTTGTGAAGGATTAGTTCTCCTAAGGTGTGAAAGAACTCGGTGGTTAGCCTAGCACCGTATAAAGGATAGGCGACGTTGTGTTAGGTGTGGTTCGCCTTGGTGTGAAAGAACTCGGTATTTAGCTTTGTACCGGAAAAAGGTTAAGCGACGTTGTGAAGGCTTCTCCGCCATAAGGAGTTGGTGTAGTGTTTACGAACTCTCGAGTAGGTGACTCGGGGAGTGGAGTAGGGCAAGTAAGGTGTCCTTGTAGCCGAACCACTATAAATACTCGTGTCGTGGTGATGTGCTTCTTACTCTTTATCTTTCATTATACGCTTATATATCTATCTATCAACGTCCAACATAAACAATCAAATAGATTGACATAAGTCGATCTAAATATTTAAAAGGAAGTTTTAAATTGGTAAAACTATTCAACCCCCCCTTCTAGTTTTCCACAATTGGCATCAGAGCTTCGTTACCAAGTTTCTTAGAGTATGTTGTACTTTAAAAACATGATACGATCCATGTATGTTTGAAAACTACAAAGAAGGATTATTTTTGTCATATTTTAAAAATCACCATTTTGTTTATTGTTGGACAATGATAGAATGCTCTAACATTTAAAAAAAAAGCATTATCCATACTTGGATTTGGAACTACCAAGATGATCATGAAGAATTCATCTAAATAGTTCTTCTCGCAAAAAGAATGTTTAAGTATCCTTACAACATTAATCTGGAGATTCCAAGAAACATCTAAATATTTCTTTTCTTTAAAAGAATATTTGGCAAAGGTATGATCTCTAATTACTTACCTTTATTTGTTATTATTAGTATCTTGATTGCATGACTTAGTAGTAATGATTCTAGTAATTATTCTTTTATAGTTATTTTCTATTTAGTGCTCTCCGTTTTTTTAGACTTTATTACCAACCAATAATAATATCTAGTTATATGATAACATCAATCATTATTCATCACAAAGGATTTATTGACATTTCATGCATATCAATAAATATCCATGTGAAACTCCTTATGTTATAATAAAATGGGATTTTATTATAATGTTTGAAAATTTTCCCAAGAATTACGACTAATTCTTAAAAAGGGAACCTTGTCTAATAGGAATAGCATTAAATCATCAAAACCCCAAACCACAAGTTTTAGAACATTAACACCAAAACACTAGGTATCTTAGAACTCCCAAACCAAAGTTATCAAGGAATTTCTTGAGCTGACTTTTACTGTCATTCCGGATCCCTAAGTTTATACTAGACGGATCCCAAATGAGAGGGATCCGCGGGATCCGTGCAGCAGAAGACAGTATAAGCTAAAAATGATCACTGTGGATGTTCCACCATTACTCATTTCACAGACTCACGAACGAAGACTCAGTTACTGTTCATAGGAGCTAATTGATCATTTTTCTCAAGCCTAACAATCACGTGTGTAAGTTTAATCTTCACTACATTGTTAATCTAATTCCTTGATTCTTAGAATTACAATTACTTCATCTTTAAGAGTTGGGTTCAAATGGGTTTTCCATAATTTGTCAATCACATTGTTTTCTAAGATAATCTAAATCAAAGATTTAACATTGTTAATACAAATTAAACACATTTCTTGAACCCAACAAAGATGATGAGAGCAAAATTGTGATGAAACCCTCTAGGTTACTATTCACCATTAACACCACATTGTGGTTACATTGTTTAGGAACATCATGCCTAGCAACAAGCAACAAGATTACCAAGACACTGCCCACTACATACCCATGTATCATAGGAAAAATGGCTTAAGTCCGGACGATAGGAAAGTATTTAAGTTGCTTGAAAGGAGACTCTTTCATGAAGGAAGATTTGTTGATCCATCATTCCTTGCAAATACCGACATAAGGGAAGTATTTGAAACTATTGGGTTTGATTGTTTATTGGATATAAACGAGCAAATTTGCCCGGTCTTTATGCTTGAGTTCTACAAGACTATGGGTATAATTAGAATTGATGATGGATCCATCTCAATTGAATTCACCATAAATGGACATGAGTACACTCTTTCACTTGAGGAGTTTGGAAGTATAATAGGGGTTCCATCCGATGGTGTTTGTATGTATTCAAATGAATGGTCGTTGCAGGAGCTACACTCTATGGTTGATCATCATGACATTTATCACACAATAATCCCGAAAGCAACCACGGTAAGGGACACCGTGTTTATGCCAAGAGCATCCCCTTCAAGGGTAACTAGAAAGTCGAAAGTGATCTATAGGGATCCTTTTCAAATGGAGCTTTCGGAGATGTTTGCATTATATAGAAAATGGGAAAATGTGATAAGGGAGAATGTGGTGTGTCTAGTGGGAAACAAGGATCACCCTAACGCATGTCTAAGCGTCATGATCTATTGTCTTGTGACCGAGACCCGCTTCAACATTGCCTACTACATGATCAAGAGAATGGCAAGTGTAAGAAGCATGGACAAGATGGTGCTTCCATATGCAATGCTTCTAACCCGTCTTGCAAAATTCATCTTTGCATTAGATCCCTCTCCACAATCCTTGGATCATAGCTTCTGTAATAAGGTTATGGTACCATTAACCGAGGGTAGAACAACAAGGTTTATGGTGGAAGGCAAGAGGCCACACCCACCCACGGATTCCTCGGACGAAAGGGAAAGGAAAGGAGAAGGTGGAGGTGAAGGGAGTAGTAACAACCCACTTGATAATATCGATCTTGACCCCTTGGACTACATTAACCAATTGCCAAACATCCCTAATGAATCACCTGAATGGCAACAAACCAAGGGAGTCTTCAAATGCTTCGCCAATTTCTTGAGGAAGAAGAAGTAAAGATAGTTCGATAAAGAGTGGAGGACGGGTGAAGAAGTGAAGGAGGAAAAGAAAGGTAAGACCTTAGGAATCTAGTGTATGTTAAACAATCTCAAACAATGGTTTGTAAACACTTTAAACTACTTGTAGTATGTAGGTATTGCCATACATTGGCACTAAACATCCTAACTTGGGTGTTTGGAAAATGAGATTTTACGACCTCTTGGAGTGGTCGTCGTCACTCATTTTAGTAATTTTAGTTCTTCCTACTTTGATTATTAATTATATTAGTTGTGTTCTTGTATTTAGTTCCCATAGAAACAACTAGGAGAAGCATTTACTAAGAAGTGCAAAATTGCACATTTGCTGAAAGCCTTCTGATCTGCAGTAGGCGGATCCCAGCATTCGTACTAGACGGATCCCTCCCAGAAGGGAACCGTGGGATCCGTGGTATCTGATATACAATACAGATTTAGGTACTTCAAAATAGTCTACTAGATCACCTCAAACAAGTCTAACACAAGATACTAGATCCAACTAAGTCTTTCTCTTATAGTTGAAAACCTCACTCTCATCC
>BPTQ01000006.1:203513550-203879016 GCA_019973895.1 Chrysanthemum seticuspe | reverse complement strand
AACTTGTATCCTACACTAGACCTGGGTGAGACCTAGTAAACCAAAAAGGAGACCAAGGCAAGCTCTTATAAGCATTAGCGCTAGGTCTGCAAGTCTTACTCAGATCCTGTGCAGTTATATCCTCTGCACAGGGCACTTACGCAGTCCAATATTCAGGCTTAAAATTAAGCTACTAAATAAGCTTAAACTTAAATAACAAATATAGGATCCTAAAGTACACCTGGCTACCTACTTATAAAACAAAGGAGAGCTGCTCACAAGCTCTTATGAGCTTGTGGACAGGTCTGCAAGTTCTAAGGAAAAACTGCCTATGGAGATTTTTTTTGACTTTTTGAAAGAAATGGAAGTTGACCTTTTCCAACTTTGATCTGATTTTATGGATTGATTATGAACTTAATGGATGAAATGAAGCTATTGCAACCTAACTTTATGGATTTTAAACACAAAATGATCCTTTGGCTTTGTAAAAGCTCAACAGTGGGCAAATTAAGACACTGGGAAGTGAATTTTGACTTCCACTGCTTTGACATGCAAATGAGTGATTGATATGAGCTAAGATAAGCTATCCAAACTTAAACCAACAAAAGTTAAACACAAAACAGGCCTTTATGACAGATTTATCAGCAGAACCAAACAACCTATTATCAACTGTTTTACAAACTTAATTAAGCTAATCTCTAATTCAACTTGTTCAAATGATCAAACGGAGATTATAAGACCATAATATAACTAAATTAACTGGTTAAAACCAATGGTGATCATACAAACAGATACAAGCAAAAACTGCAAAATGACTTAAAAATTGAAAATGGAACAGGCACTCACAGGTTTCCAGCTGTTTGCAGGTTAAGACCAAAGCTAAAATTACTCTATCCTAATCTATTATAGCCTAAATCCACCTCTGCAACAACAATGTCCATCACCATTCCAATTTGAGCTTTCTGTTGACTTTTGTTGACCATGGATCAATTTTGTTTGAAACTGAATTACAAGCTCACTAAAAGCTATTAAAAGCTTTAATGAACTAGTTTTGAGCTTATAAATAAGCTTCTACAAGCTTGTACATAAGAAATTTAAACTGAAATGTTTCACAGTAGACTTGAAATTTTTTGAGACTTTAAGTAAAAACTTAGATTGATGGTCAAAAGAACAATACACTGATGTTTAACTTGAATGAGATACAAAGAAGCTTAAATTACATTATTTGAACTAAAACTAAAACTTTTAACTAAAAAAACGACATTAAGAGATATTAAAACTAAAATCTACTCCTTTTCTTCTCTCCCCTTGCTTTCTTTTATAGTCCAAACTTCTTTCTCTCTCATTCTGAACAAATCCCAGCTGTCTCCAGGGCCATTGGATCACTTTTGATGAATCTAGGCCCTTGATTGGTTTTGGCGGGAAAAAGGAATTTGGCAGTGGCAGGTTGAGTGAGGAGAGGGGGATGCATTAAATGTTATTTGGAGGCTTGTTGGGGAGAGGGGAACATGGTAGTGTAGGGTGGCTGGAGGGGGAATGGTTGCAGACCAAGTTGTCGGGGAAGACAGGTATAAAGGGGGCGGGTTTGTTTTGTTTAAATTGTGGGTTTGGGTTGGTCGGGTTGTGGGAAACGGACCGGGTACAAGATTGGGCCAAGGGGGGTTAGTGTTGGGCTTGGGATTAGTATAAGGTCCGTTTGGTTTGTGAAATTAATAACACCAAGGACCACTTGTGTAATATTTGAAATTCCAAGGATTAATTTTGACCAATTTAAAAGCCCAGGGACCAAAACTGTAATTTTCTCAAAACTTTTAGATTTTTCACCAAAGGACTAAATTTGACAAGTTATGATATTAAAAGGACCTTTGGTGACTTTTCTTTTGAAATTTTGACTCAGGGACTATTTTTGACAATTTTAGAAACTTGGGGGACTAAAACTGCAATTTTTGCAAATTTGATATGTTTTTCATCTGATTTTGATATTTTTGCATTTAAAACACATAAAACACTGATTTGTGATATTTTGATCATTTTGATGTGTTTCTGAGTGTTTTCAGATGATTTTGCAGTTTATATTATACAAAAATGATGAGTATTTACACACTCATCAGTTCCCTTACACAAAAGATATCAGTAGGAAAAGATCCATTCTTACAAAAAAATATCCAGTTTTCAAAAGCATAATAATCACAAGACCCATCGTTAAAATCCTAGATATCTTAATCAAAACTAGCTGGGTATCCGCGCGATGACGCGGCGGGTACCCTGAAATAATTTTTTTTAATAAACCATGCTTTATAATCTGAAACGTTTTATGTGACGATAAATTTGTGGATGCCAAAAGTTTCATGTCGCATATTTCAACTCTTTAGAATATTATAGTAGGGTACCCGCGCGTTGCGACGGCGGGTATCAAGTAATAAAATTTTCGGCAAAAAATGTTTTCAGTTTTATGTTTTCTCCTACAATAACTTAACCAATAGCGAAAACATAATGAGTTTGAGTAACTTTAAAAAAAAGTGATGGATAATATCAAACTATGTCATATAAAAACAATCGAAGGTGGCGTGGTTTTGCGTTGCGGTAGTCAATAATGTTATGGGATTATGGTCAAATTATTTGATAATGGTCCGTAGTCACAAGTAAGTAGAAACATTTTTTTTATGAAATATATGTAATAATCAACACCTCGTAATAAGTAAATAAAATATATTTTTGAACATGTTTGTATCATTAATATTATTTATTACACTTGTCCCATATAGATAAAAGATATAAATAAAAGAGTGCTTATAATTTATACATCTTGTAAAGTATATATTTATGAAAATGTTTGAATCATTATTATTGTTTATAACACTTGTCCCACATATATAGAAGATACAAATAAAAGATATACTTATAATGTAAAAAAAAACTTACATGTTTAAGCAATCATTTAGAGTTATCCATGAAAAGTATAATAATTAATATACTAGTATATTAATCATTGAATTAGCACTTAACACTTTGCACATTTGCATCATTTGTCTTAAAAAAATTGTCTCGACTTTTACAAAAAACCGTTTTACTTTTGTGGTTAATTTTTTTTTTAAAATAATTCAAAATTTATTTAGATTGGTTCTCGAAACACTCTTACGATATAATAATAGTTTTGGAACTTGTAGTTTTGCATGCATTTTAAAATCATATTCATTTATATGTGCATTTTTACATTAAAATTAAACTAATTCAAAAAGAAATAATAAATGACGCATTAAAATGTTGTGAAAAATAAATTAGTAAAAGCTATGTATTGTGTACATTATGCATTAAAAATTTTAATGCTTAAAAAACACATTAAAGACATCTTAAAAAATTTAGGAGAGATGGTGTTAAATATTTTATAAGTAGCATAGATATGTGTAATATGTATAAAATCAAATAAATTATCACTTGTGAATTTACATCTTTGCATCATTTGTCTTTAAAAAATTGTCCCGACTTTGACAGAAAACCCGTTTTTTACTTTTGTGGTTAATTTATTTAAAATAATTCAAAATTTATTTAGACTGTTTCTCGAAACACTCTTACGATATAATAATAGTTTTGGAACTTTATAATATTGCATACATTTTAAAATCATATTCATTTATATGTGCACTTTTGCATTAAAACTAAACTAATTCAAAAAAAATAAATAAATGAAGCATTAAAATGTTGTGGAAGATAAATAAGTAAAAACTATGTATTATGTAAATTATGCATTAAAAATTGTAATGCTTAAAAAACACATAAATGAAATCTTAAAAAATTTAGGAGAGAGGGTGCTTAATGCTTTATAAATAGTATAGATATGTGTAATATGTATAAAATCAAAAAAATTATTACTTGTGAATTTACATCTTTGCATCATTTGTCTTAAAAAAATTGTCCCAACTTTTACAAAAAACCGTTTTTTACTTTTGTGGTTAATTTTATTTAAAATAATTCAAAATTTATTTAGATTGATTCTCGAAACACTCTTACGATATAATAATAGTTTTGGAACTTTGTAATTTTGCATGCATTTTTTATGAGTGGCCTTTTACTCATCATTTTAAGCCCGAAAAACCCACAAAAACGACTAAAAACACTGAAATATACCCAATTATACTGCATATATCCTTGGAGTGTGTTTTTATGTGTATCAGATACAAACGATCACAAAAAGGGAAAAAACGTGTTAATACAAATAAGCCGTAAAAACGTTTATTTATATTTTACGATCTTCTAATGTTTTGTCGATAACAAACATAAAATCATTTTAACGAAACAAATAAAATACGTAAATGGTTTGAGCTAATAGTTTTCTAACACACTTACGTTTTCACATAAAACACTAAAACAAGTATAAGTGATTTTAGGATTTAGTAATACATATGTACAACAACTAGTGTTTACATATTGGGCAAATATATACATAATTAGTATGTATTATAATGGGTAATACAATTGGGTAGAAGCATAAGTATTTGACCAAATACATTGAATATAGTTGGGTACAACCCAAAGTCCATGACCCATACCCATGGAACTTGACCCATAACCCATTGCATGACATCATGCTTATGTCATATATGGATAACATCCATGACCCATGGTTTTAATCCATGGACCATAGTTTTAATCCATGAATCATGGACTAGATGCATTGCATCTTGAAGGTACATTGAACCTACTTGATATCCATGACCCATAACCCATGACCCATGACCCAAAACCCATGGGAAAAAGGGAGCGTCCCACGGATCCCACTTAATACACTGGACGGATCCCTTAAAGGAGGGATCCGTGGCATTCGAGGAACAGTAGGCATTTTTTCTCTATAAATAGTGAGCCATTTCTTCATTGTTTCTTACCCCTTTCTCACATACTTTCTCCTTGAGTTAAAAACTCTCTAACCCCAGATCCAAGTGATCTATGTTTGTAGTTTTGTTTTTGTGTGATCCTCTAGGTTCCTCTTAATGGCGAGATCACCACCTTTGAAGTCAAGCAAGCTCAAGTCCATGAGTTGCCATACTTCCTCATCATCAAGACTACTGAAGTCCTCTTTTGATGGTTCTTTTCTTTCTTTTAAGAAGTGTGGGGTTGAAGACATTAGTGAAAGATGTCTCAAGTGTCAAGACGAAGACATTAGTGAAAGGTGTCGATCGTCCGTATTGTAGGCATTAGTGAATGGTGCCTAGAAGTCAAGTCACAAGACATTAGTGAAGGGTGTCTTGAAGATCTAGTTAAAGGCATTAGTGAAAGGTACCTAAGATGTACATTCGATATGGTGTGATTCGATGTACAAGATAGATTAGTATTGGGTCAAAGGATATTGTTATCCTTGTTGACATTATAAGGAGTAGATCTCCTTTGGGGTTAGTTAATTGGTGTAGTGTTAGGTAGTAGTTCCTCCATTGTAATGGAACTCGGTACTTGGCCTAGTACCGGATAAAGGGTAGGCGACGTTGTGGTAGGTGTGGTTCACCTTGGTGTGAAAGAACCCGGTGGTTAGCCTAGTACCGGAAAAAGAGTAGGCAACGTTGTAAAGGTTTCTCCACCATAAGGAGTCGGGGTTTTGTAGTAATTACGAACTCTCGAGTAGGTGACTCGGGGAGTGGAGTAGGGCAAGGAAGGTGTCCTTGTAGCCGAACCACTATAAATACTCGCGTTGTGGTTTTGTGCTTCTTACTCTTATCTTTTCATTACAAATTTATACTTCTATATGTTTGTTTATCAACATCCAACACACATCCAAATAGATTGACATAAGTTGATCCAAATAGTTTAAAACGAGTTTTAATTGGCAAAACTATTCAACCCCCCCCCCTTCTAGTTTTCCACAATTGGCATCAGAGCTTCGCTACCAAGTTTCTTAAAGTATATTGTACTTTAAAAACTTGATACGATCCATGGTTAATTGAAAACTACAAAGAAAGTTTTTCATAAAAACAAACACCTTGTCTTTAAAAACTCTTTGTTTGGATGTTGATTAGATGACAACATTTTTCTTATTACTTATTCTTCATTTAATTGCACTAATCTTCTTTGTTATATTGCTTAGTCAAAGCTCATACATACCAAGCCATAGGAATCGCTTGGTAACAAGAATACCTTCCCTAAGAAGGTATCTTAAACACAACGGAGCCGGAATTGTCTACTGACATTTGTTGTGTCATTTGTAAAGACATTCATAAGTGCATTAGAGGTATGACTTTCTACTTATCTCTAAATAACATTAGCTTGATAATTAAGTATGCCTACATAGGTATTTATATGATTATCTTTTGTGCATATACATGTATTACATGTAGCTTCATTAGGAAGCCTTTTCTCACATACGTGTTATTTTTTCGTCTAAAGTCGTGGTATATAAAACTTGTGTTTTATTTCACTTAATCCAAAAATCATATCTTTCTAATAATAAAACAAAACACAAATCTCAAAAAATTCCTCATTCCCCATAAATAAACCATCCGTCGCCCACTATATCAAATCCTCACTTTTTCAAATCTTCCATTTTCAAAAAATTACCTCTCATTCAAAACTTCATCTTCCTCTCATCTCAAACCAAAACCAAGAAGGTTCGTCATCAACATGGTTTACATCGCCCTCGTACTCATCGCCTTAACACTCATCGCTCTTGTGTTCCCTATGATGAAGTTCACATACGGAGACATATACTTTGTGTTGTTAATCTACATTGGGGTTATATACTCAATCCTTTGTATCATTATTAGCATTGAAATGAAATATTATTAATAGTCTAGTTTATTTAGGGTATTATTATCATAATGTGTTTGTCATTTCTTTTTTTATTTATATCTTTTGTATTCTTTCGTGATATATTAGAAACCATGAATGCATGCTAAAAGAAAATGTAGGCTAAAACACATATCTTGGTATAAAACTATTAAACTTATGTTTTTATCAAAAATCTGCTTCTGTTACTACAGATCCACGGATCCCGACAAGTATACTAGCCGGATCCCTTATAGAAGGGAACCGTCCTTCTGGAAAACAGATTTTCCATGCAAAATAAAAACCACTTTCCTCCTAAAAGAAATATTCTACTAGAATGTCAAACATTAAGTTAGTTAAATGTCATT
This sequence comes from Chrysanthemum seticuspe, assembly GCA_019973895.1. Classification (NCBI taxonomy): domain Eukaryota; kingdom Viridiplantae; phylum Streptophyta; class Magnoliopsida; order Asterales; family Asteraceae; genus Chrysanthemum; species Chrysanthemum seticuspe. The sequence goes on along the minus strand of BPTQ01000006.1, from coordinate 203,871,922 downwards.
GTTAATAAACATCTTGTAAAAATGTTAGGTAATCATTGTTTTACCCGTAATACGTCACATCCTATTAACTTGTATTTCCTATAGGTTTCGCTATGTCACATGAATATGAGTTTGATTTTTCACTCACTAGCGTCTACACTCCTAACATCTCCCTTGAGCCCAACACACCTGGCAATCATGTCCGTGGGTTCAATAATCTCGAAACCCGTCACTTCCACGAATGACGTATTGTCGACACTTCTCTACAATACGAAGAAGGAATCAATACCTCCTTCCGAACCATAGGATTGGAATGTCTTCTCGAAATTAACAAGAAAATATGTCCAAGGTTTGTATTGGAATTCTTCCATCAAGTCGAACTCGTTCGTAACGAGTATCGTTCTCTATCTCTTTGGTTTTGGATCAAAAACCAAAAGTTTGTTTTAACCCTTGGGCAATTTGCTCAAATTCTCCGAATTCCTAATCATGGACAAGGTGCCTTCACCGAAGATTGGTCTCTTGATTCTCTCTTCAACTTTCGTGAAGAGAATAGTCCATATTGTTCACACATACCTTCCCCGCAAGACTTGACTTGCACAATATGCAAACCTCAACCCTCTTACTCCGATCTAAACATTATCCGTACAAAGGATATCCGAGAAGAGTACAAGGCTCTCGCACTCATCCTACGGGAAAATGTTTGCAGTCTTAGGGGAAATCGAGAAATCCTTCCCGCTTGTTGTGCTCACATAATGTATTGTTTGCTAACACAACAACCATACAATCTCGCCTACTTCTTTGCAAGGCGAATTGTAAATCTTCAAGGCTCCAAGAACAAACTCATCCCTTATGGAATGTTCTTGACGCGCCTTTATCATAACATCATGTACTTCCACCCTTAATTTCAAAGTCCGTTGTGCGTACTTGTGAACAAGATGATGGAACCTCTAAACACATCTCTCATAAAGACTTTCTTTGTAACATATTGGATTTCACAAACACATCAAACCATAAACACAAGAGGCGTGTAAATGATGTTTTAGAGAGAGAAAGTTAGAGGTTGAGAACTTTAGTGGGAGAAAGAAAAATCTTATTATAAGCTCCAACTCTCTACCTTGGGAGGTAGAGAGTATTTATAGTTCTTACATAAGTCGTCACCTATGGGCTGTGGATCAGGCATACAGTGGGTAAAGACCCGTCCGTCCTCCACGGTATTACATAACTAAATACTACTAAACATTAAATAATCTACGACTACGAGCTTTCTAACGATTACATGTACTTGAGGTGACCGACTCTTTAATAACTGGATTTACTAAATCCTAACAATCTCCCCCTAAGGGAGGTCACCTCAAGATCACCTCAAAATTACATTGAACACAAACAGATATTACATTTCAAATTGTTCTTGCATTCTTGATGTAGTTCTTTGCTCAGGATCTCGTAGTCATTGATTCTTCATTATTGCATGTTTGGATAATCAATGTGGAGGTCTTTAACTGATCCAAGTGATAATGAGTTTTGAGCCAGCTTTGAGATCATCAGCTATCATAAATCGCCGACTCTTCCATTGTGGTGTTGGTATTATGTGATGTTGTGACTTATGGACCGGCATGCTAACATTCTGGATCATGATATATTCTCATCAGAGTAGCGGAAGGTTTCGTTGATTCATGATATTGGCAGCAGCGTAGCAGAAGCATGGAGTGAAAATATCAGAGTCATTGATGCACTTATCATGATTTCTTTAGAGATGAATGTGTAGTGTGAGCATGCGGCTATGGATTGACTGCTATATTCTGATCAGCTACAAACATCGGGCGTACCTGCATACAACAGTTAGCAATAAAGTGCACGAAAGTGTCTTTGATCACTTTCGTTGAATTGAGGTACACGGCCCACGGTTCCCCGTTGATTAGTACAAGTACTGCCTGTGATCAAGTATAATTCCGAAGAATTTCCTTGACAGGGTTTCGCAGCTGTTCTAGCTGTTTTCAAACCGGAACGTCTCAAAGAAGACAACACGGAGTGAGTGAACCAGCGAATTGAGATTCACTGATTGATAAGAAGAGATTTGAAAAGCAATCGTGTATCGCTCAATAGAAATTGTTTTTGCTATACAGCGAAGGTTTTAAAGAAAATCAATTATCAATCATTAATACCTTTTATTTTGAAATATTAGTACATAGTCGATGTGCTAAGGAAAAGGATTTTTAAGCACAACGACCGGTTTTTCAAAGGTATCCGTTAATCCATAACCTGAACCAGGATTGATTCAAAAGATTGAATCGCCCCATTGTTTCTGCTCAGTTATCACATGGTTGATCTATTGGATAGATCTCACATGCCACCCACCAGGAGCTTGTTTGATGTTGGCTCCAGAAGGCTTTCCATCTTCATTGTGAATATGTTTGCATATCACTCAGATGTTCTGGCAATACCACAAGGATAATGCGTAGGACTCATAAGATATAATCTCTCTTTCCACATTGTGTGAAACAGAGAGTCTTCATTGACAGTGTCCAAATGAGATTTATTGATGATCTCGTGGCTCTAGACTCAATTGTGCACATTTGGTTTCTATACCGGAGACTAGGGAGAGGGTCTCCCTCTTCAATATCAACAAACTCTAAGAGAAAGTCGATAGATAATGTCGGTTCCCCGTGAGAATGAAACAAGCCATTTTAAGAGGAACTTGAGTAGCTTGGGAAGTTGTAGTGCAGTGTGTCACTGGGTCCATGACGTCTTGTCTTCAATACCGATGTTACCTGGGTAACCACCAGTAGCATATGCATTGAACCCGGTTTCTGCCCTAAGGTTGAATAAATGGAGGGCTATTTCTTTTCACCCCTTTTTCATATTCAAATCTTTTTCATTCTTCAACCCCTTATGTGCTTACCGAGATTTCATAACTAGAACCTTGTTGGGTTTATTCCAGTTCTAGCTCTATCTCAGTCCGCACTCTTCCCATATCTCACTTTTCTCTTTTTTTTTTTCATCATACCTAAGGACTCTACACTATCTAGTGGATTATCCCTGGGTAGATCCCTCCGGTTCTGGCGGATCGTGGGAACGAATACCTAACCTAACCATCCTTATATCACCATACATAAAGTAAATTTGGTCGGTCTATTTGGTATTGTTCATCTGCCGTTGGAACCAATTGAAAACCATTTGAAAATCAATCCAGATACTTGTGATATATTATCAAAGCATTTTGTACCTGAATTGTTTTTGATATTTTTAGAAAAAGAGCTCCCCCTCAACATGTGCATCATGTATTAGAAATCGTTTTAGCACACGGAGGCAAGAGGAAGAATTATCTTCTTAGATTACCATTTTCTAAAAGATATCAACATCACTTCCCTGATCAAATCAAGTAGATAAAGCATATTGAGGAAGGATGAGGTTTTCTTAAGTTTGCTCCCCCTTAATATGTGTCTCGAGGTTTCAAAGAGTTTTGCACATATTATAAGGAACCTGCACTTAGAAACAAATCAATCACGTTTCAATTCTTTGTGGTTTTAAAAGGATGCCCCCCTCAACATGTGCATGGTAAATTTGAAATCGTTTAGCACATGTGGGGAGGAAAGCTTACAAAACACTTGTGAAACCATTTATCGAATCATCAGTTTAAATCCAATTTAAATCACAAATTCTCCCCCGATCACAATTTTCTAATCATTTGAGATTTGTGATCTATGTAGATTTAAATTGATTTTGAAAGCTTTTGAGGAGAATTGTGACTTGATTATGAAAACATTTTAACTGATAAGGATCGGATTATGAGACTTTAAACTCCATTGATTAAACATGCATGATTATCTTTTTGAAAACAATTGTATGACGAATAACCTTTTGATATAATTGAAATCATTCTCCCTCTCAATCAACGACATAAGTTTTTGATTGAGAGATAGATATTTTTGACAAACGTTAAGTCCAGATGATTTTCAACCATAGAGTCCGAGTTATTTTTCAAAGCAATTTGTTTTCATTGGATATTAACTAATTGTTTATAGAATCAGAGCATGAGATTTGAAAACAAGATAAAGCATGGCTCTGTTCTTTCTTAGAAAAACGGGTTACTGCCTGAAATGACAATAAACCATTTATTTCACTTTCTCCCAATTTTTATTTTTTATTTTATTTTTTTTTATTTTTTAATTTTTTAAGAACATTCGAACAGCATCTAAAGTCCCGTGTCATTTTTTGAATGACAGCACAAAGACCGTAGATATTTTCGAATCGAGAAAAACATGACAAAACGACAATATTTTTTGAAATTTTTCACGATTTTTCAAATTTTTTATGGATTTTTTGAAAGTTTTATAATTTTCTATTTGCTTTTTGAAGGTTTTGTAATTTTGTATTTTGCTTTTCGAAATAAATATTTACAAGAGATGGATGAAGAAAGACCTTTACTCCTCGTTTTCCTCTTGAAGACGTTTGAGTGTTTCCAGTTGTAGACTCTTTAGACCAAGTCGTGGGAGGATAAACTCAAAACGTTCTCTAGGAAGAGCTTTAGTGAAGATGTCTGCTAACTGGTATTCAGTCCTCACAAAATAGAGTTCCACCACACCGTTTTCTACTTGCTCCCTGATGAAATGATGTCGAATGTCAATGTGCTTTGCTCTTGAGTGTTGTACGTTGTTGCATGAGAGGGCAATAGCACTTTTATTATCACAGTACAGAGGGATTTTGTTGAATTCAAAGCCATAGTCAGATAATTAAGATCTCATCCATAGGATTTGAGCACAACAAGATGACATGGCTATGTATTCAGCCTCTGTAGAGGAAATAGAAGTACTCATTTGCTTCTTTGAAGACCAGCTCACAAGCTTATTTCCCAAAAACTGAGCACCTCCAGACGTACTTCGACGTGTATCTTGACATCCTGCATAATCAGCGTCTGCATAGGTTGTTAGTGACATACCGGTGTCCTTCGGGTACCAAAGTCCCATATTGATGGTTCCTTGGAGATACCGAAAGACCCGTTTAACCGCTTCAAGGTGCTTTTTGGTAGGCTTAGCCTGATATCTAGCACACATGCAAACAGCGAACAAAATGTCTGGTCTACTGGCTGTGAGGTACATCAGGGATCCAATCATACTACGATATTTCGTTTGGTCTACCATGATCCCTGAGTGGTCCTCATCCAGTTTAGTACGCTCTATCATGGGAGTGTCAACAGGGTCACTGGAATCAAATCCAAATTTCTTTAAAATCTCATTTGCATATTTAGATTGATTTATAAAAATGCCTCCGGGACTTTGTGAAATTTGTAATCCCAAGAAAAATGACATTTGTCCCATCATTGACATTTGAAATTTTGAACCCATTTCATTTGAAAAACGGTCACATTCATTGGGGTCCGTCGAGGGAAAGATGATATCATCAACATATATTTGAACGTGAATTAAATGTTTGCCTGACTTTCTGGTGAACAATGTCGGATCAACTGCTCCTTTGCTGAATCCAGTAGATATAAGAAACTTTGATAGCGTATCATACCATGCCCTTGGAGCTTGCTTTAAACCATAAAGAGCCTTCTTCAAACGATAGACATGAGTAGGATGCTCTGGATTCACAAAGCCTTTAGGTTGGCTGACGTATACTACTTCTTTAAGATCTCCGTTAAGAAACGCCGTCTTTACATCCATCTGATAGAATACCATGTTCTTACTTGCAGCATTAGCTAAGAAGATTCTGATTGCCTCGATACGAGCAACTGGAGCAAATGATTCTTCAAAGTCAATACCCTCCTCTTGACGGTATCCTTTTGCAACCAATCGAGCCTTGTTCTTCAACACATCACCATGCTCATCAAGTTTTACTTTGAAGATCCACTTTAGAGCAATGATCATTGCACAATCTGGAGCAGGTACTAATTCCCATACATCTAGTCGATCAAACTCATGAATTTCTTCTTGCATGGCATTGAACCAGCTGTCTTCATTCATGGCAGTTTTCACGTCTTTTAGTTCGATCTTAGAGAGTACGGACTTGAAGAAGCACCATAAGGCATTGGTTGCAAGTTGTTTTCGTGTGGATACTGGACGGGAAAGGTTTCCAATGATGTTGTCCAATGGATGATCATGTGTCCATTTTCTAAGGTGTTCATGTGGTTGTTGTTGAGGAACTGAGGTAGCAGAGTTGATATCTCCTGAAGAAGATGGTTCTGATGATGACTCAGGAGCAAATATGTTTTCAAAGGGTTCTTCTTCTGGAGAAGCAAAAAGGTTTTCATCATCTGTAACAGCAGCAACATTTCCATTGTGTACACTCGATGATTGATGATTTGTTGATGAGACATAGTGATCAGCAGAAGGCGCCTCTTGACTTAATGACATTGAAACTGAAGAGTTAACTTCATTGACAGGGATAGAGGCAGCCTATGTTGATGGAACTGACATATCATTAGCACTTGGCTCATAGTGTTCATCAAACATAGGATCAAATAATTTCTTCAAACCATCTTCTGAAGGAGGTATATAAGGAGTTGCTGGTGAGGGATTACAAACAAGAGTAGAACTGATAGGACTATTGGATAAAGGTTGAAATGTGGGTCCAGAACTGGATTGTCCTGGAGCCATTTGACCGGTCAGCTCATCGAACGTAATGTGAATTATTTCCATGATATTTCGGGTTCTCTTGTTGTAGATTCGGTATCATTTTCTGTTTGGTGCATAACCTACAAATACTCCAATGTCCGCTTTAGCTTTTAGTTTACCTAAATCTTGACCGTCATTAGTTGGATAACATAAAGCACCAAACACACGAAGGTAGGATAGATCAGGTTTTCGTTTATCGACAAGTTCATATGGAGTTTTTCCATGAGAGGTGTGAATAAGGGAACGATTTTGGGTGTAGCAAGCAGTGGCAATGGCTTCAGCCCATAGAAACATTGGAACCTTTGAATAAATTAGCATTGTTCTTGCGGCTTCCACAAGAGTTCGATTTCGTCTTTCAACTACACCGTTCTGTTGAGGAGTTCGTGGAACACTTCTTTGATGACTGATTCCAACACTTTCATAAAATTGAATTAAGTCTTTGTTAACAAACTCTGTGCCATTGTCTGTTTGAACAATTCTAACAATATTGTTGAGTCGAACCTGAAGCTGTTTGATAAGTTTGATGATGACATCTAGAGTTTCATCCTTTGTCCTAAAAAACTTTACCCAAGTAAATCGAGAGTAGTCATCAACAACTACTAGAATGTATTTCTTCTCATTTATCGTTTGCACTCTCATTGGTCTGCACAGATCCATATAAAGGGTATGAAGAACTTCCATTACTGAGTTTGTGGGTTTTGGTTTGTGGGCATATTTTGTGCTTTTTCCCAATTGGCAAGCTGAACAAAGATGATCTTTTTCATAATTTAATCTGGGTAATCCTCTTACTAAGTCCTTTATGGAAAGATTGTTTATGGTACCAAAGTTCAGGTGATTGAGACGACGGTGCCATAGCCATGACTTAGTTTTGGAAGCCTTTGACAGCAAGCAGATGGGTGAAGATTTCATCATATCTTCGATAGAGATGGTGTATAGGTTTGAACCACAAGTTCCTTTGAGAAGTTCCACACCATCAAGTTCTCTAACAAAGCAAGTATGTTTTCTGAAGGCCACTTCTAAATCTGAGTCACAAAATTGTCCGACAGAAAATAGATTATGTCCAAGACCTTCAACATAATATACCCTGGAAATCATACTATCTCCAACCACGTAATCTCCATAACCCATAATAGCACCAAAATGATCGTTTCCGAATCTCACAGTTCCGATGAATTTACTCACGAAGTTCATGATCCGTGACCGGTCTCCAGTCATATGCTTGGAACAGCCTGAGTCCAGGTACCACAGAACGATTTGAACGATCTGCAGTTGAACACAGACAAGAATGGATAACTGGATAATTGGGATCCCCATTCAAGAATGGGTTCCATTTGGTTAGTAACAGTGATTGGAACACCCACATCAGAAGTAGAAGCAATGGAATCATTAGAAATAGATGCAGTGCTAGTGTCCATATTTGACCTATTCAAAGTATGTTCACTTCTTAAGGGAATAGTTCTACCAGTAGGCATCCATTTTCTAGTGGGCATTGACTTAGCAAATTTAGGGCAAAACTCATTAACCTTACGCCCAGTAGGTATCCATTGATAACCTATATTACTAAATTTCCTTCCTGTGGGTTTCCACTGTTTTCTTACTTTCTTTCGTCTTTGCCTTTTTGCCTTCTTAGCTTGAATTTTAACATTAACAATTTTAACTGGGCATTTAACAACATTAGACAAATCATTCACACCACATTCAAGATTAGTAACAGAAACCACGCAATCATCATTACATGTTTTGCCAAAAGTAGCAGAATTAGCATTAATTACAGTACGCTTAGAGCTAACACTAGAATCAACACGATTCGTCTTATTCAAATTCTCCCTAAGGTGATCTTCTACTTTCTTCCACTGAGCATTCCTAGCATGCAAGGTCCTATCATTCTTTGTGTTGCCTTGAGGCTTTGACCCGCTTGCTTTGGTGTCACTTCTTACTCCTGTAGAGGGAATTGGAACATTAGTTGGTTTTGCTACTTTTTGCATTCCTGAACTAGAAGTGCAGGGATCTGAACTACTTGAAGGCACCTTAGTGTTCACTTTCTTAAAACTGGGCATAGAATGGTTTGTATGCTTGGCACTAGGCATAGAACAAGGCATCACAGATTTTCCTTTTGCACCTAAGGATTTATGACATGTTGCTATTAAACATTCTAGCAGCTCTTGAGATCGTTTGGCTTGAATGCACGAAAACCTAATTTCATTGTCAAGAGGCTTATGTAAAAAATCCTCTTCCACAATCTCACAGAGACATTCTAGACTATCCTTAAGGTGAGCACAATAGTTGTGAAACACAGGTTCATTATTCCTAAGATGAGGAGGAATGTATTTAACAGTCACAGTATATTTGCAGTCTGAGGATGACTTTGATGCAACATTCTCATTAAAAACAAGTGGCAGTTTCCCTTTTTCCTGACTCCTCAGATTCTCAATTTCTTTTTGTAAAGACGTTTATTTTTCGTTGTTTTTGTCACGAGTGACTTTCATTGAATCATATAACTCTTTAAAGTGTCGTTTAACTTTTTCATTTTCTTCTAGAAAACTCTCGTTTTCTTTTTGTAAAGCATTAACTAAGTTTTGAAGATGAAAAGTTTGAGAATACTGAGAATCTAAAGGAGGAGGCATTTGGGAGCCAGTCACATTGTTCTTTTCACCCTTTAATTGAGAGATTTGGGCTTTCAACTTTCTGATCATGTTACAATGAGCTTGAATATGTTCGTCACGTTTGTTTATCTGAAAAACTGCATCAAACTCTGGAACATCTGAGGATGTCTTGATATTTGAGGTTTTGACATTTTCTTTAAGATGTTGATATTTTAGTTGTAAATCAAAATGTTCAACTTCTAGTTTAGAAAGATGTTTTACCAAATTATCGTGATCATCCTGATCAATTTTCTCACTTAGTTATGAGTTTTTGTTTTCAAGCTCAATGACACGATCATGGGAAACTTTCAATGCAATAGATAATTCATGAAATCGAGAAGCAGTAATAGAGTGCTTAGTAACAGTATAAAACACATCTTGAGGAACACAACTCGAAATCAAATTCTCATTTAAGATGTGCAACTTTTTCCTTTCAACTTCATTATATTTGAGTTCCTGTTCATAATCATTGACTTCAACTATCATTGCATCAAATTCCTTTTCAATTTCTTTAATATCTGAATTTATCCCTTTTTGAAGACTCTCAAATTGACCTTTTAATTGTTTGAAGAAAGGCATGACCTCAGTTAAATAACATTCTTTAGTTTGCTCAAAACCTCTTTCCCCCTCAGTTATCCCTGTAGGTGTGATTCTCTTCTTACATGTTTTCTCAAAATCAACAAACAGCTGATAAACAACATACATGCTGATTAAGGTCTTGCTATTAGTGGCAATAGATCTAGGAACTAGATGCATTGGTGTATTTGGAGGATACACATTAGCTGCAGGCATTTTCCTAAGGGGAGTGTTTGTTTCAACAAGTACATTAACTTTTAGCTTATCCATATCTTTCTTCCAAAAGATCTGTTCTGGGGTTAATTGAGTTTGAGGCTTAAACATGTTCAGGGAGATCCAATTTTCCTTAGTATAATCATGGGGTTTGATCGTTATGTTATTCTCTTTACACGCAGGATCGTTAAGCTTCTTATTCATTTTCTCCCTAGATGCATCATCTAGTTTTCTATCTTCCTCAGTGCACTCAATGCAACTAGGTTTCTGTCTAGGTTTAAGAATCTCATTGCCATCATAGATTACATTTTGAGCAGCTTTTGCTATCTTACCATACTCAGGATTAGGTTTCTCTATAATGGGAATACTATGCTTATCGCTGAGAACTCTATGCTTAGTGATCATGTGAGCAGTCTGAATGGTATTCCCTTGTACGTACAACTTATTTTCAAGCTTGTTTTTCAAGGTTTTTAGATTAGAAAAATCATTCAAAAGTTTTGATTCCTTAGCACTGAATTCTTGCTTAAGCATTTTAACATTTTCTTGAAGTTCTTGTTTTTGCTTAGCAGTTTTAGAAAGCTTTTCATGTAAGGAGTTTAACTCTTGTTTTAATACTTCTTCTCTAAAGTTACTTTTTCTAATAATTGTACGCATTTGGTCATCCATTTCCTGCTCACGGGTGGTTAACTCAAACTTAGCACGTTGTTCATAAATAGCAACTTGTTCTTTATAGGCATTCAGTTCAGAGATAACAGAATTATCAGGGGCACATGCAGTGTATTCATCAAAAACATAGTCATCATTGACTGCAGAAGATGCATCACTTAGTACAGTCTCACTTTCACTTTGTTTCATATATTGATCATATGGGACAACATTGATATTACCCATATTTTCAATATCTGACTCAAAAGTTTCAGTTGATTGTACTTTGTCATGTATCTTTTGCTCATCAACATCATCGTATAGTTTTAATACCTCTGAGATGATTGATTCTTTGGATGGACCAGCTTGCTGTGGTGAGGGGACCTTTGGAGAGACCATTGGAGAAATGTTAGCCATGAAAATTGTCTGTGCAGTAGGTTCATCATCAACATCAGAGTCATATGCATCACAGTCGGCGACTTGAAAGGCGTTCTGATGATTATGGCCTATCTCCTGAATAGGTTGCTCATCCACATCTGCATCATATGTCCTGGCATTCCCCTCAGCAAGAAATAACAGCTCCTCTTCATCCAACACAGCTCCATTATCCTGAGCTTGCACAAGTAACATTTTGTCTTTGAAGTACTCTGCATTTTGAGGGCGTTTTGGAGAAGTGCAGTTCCTTGCTATGTGTCCATCACCACCACAGTTGTAGCACTTAATTGGCTTAGCTTGACCCTTTGGATTCCTTCCACGATTCTGATTTGCCACATATCCTCTACCAACTCCCCCTCTTCCCTGTTCATACTGCCTTTCTTGAACTGGTTGCACCATAACCTTCCCATCTCTGACAGTAGCTTGATTGTGTGGATTGGATGTTGTTCTGAGGTTATTGTTGGTGTGTGGGAGAGAGTTCATGTTTTGACTAACCATGAGAGACAGTTGATTGATGAAGTTTTCCATGAATGTGTTTGGGTCAGGAGGCTTATATGTTGGATCAGGGATGAGCTTGTAATTACCATTACCCATGGGTATGACTTGAGAAGCTTTGGTGGTAATTCCAAAATTTGTGTAAAAGGCTGTTGAATCATTTGAAGAACTTGTTTCTCCCTGGTTGGTTTTGAACTGTTCAAGAATCCTTTTTTCAAACATAGCATGTCTCTCATTCTGAAGAAGAAAGGCATACAGTTGCTCATATTTTGTATTCTTCAATCCTTTGGTTAGCTTCACAGCGGTGAGAAATTTGTGCCATTCGGGATTCATGTTGTTCACAAACTTTGAGTTCAGCTGAATGTTTGGCATGGTCATTTTGATGTTCCTCATGTCATTCACAAGCTTATGGAATCTCACGTAGTACTCATAGACACTCTCATCTGGTTTCATCTTGAAGTGCTCAAACTCATCATACAGTTGTGATTCTCTGTCTTCCTTGATTAATTCCAAACCTGAGAGAAGCATCTTGACATTATCCCACACTGCCTTGGCTTCAGTGTTGTGATTGATAAGCTTGTAGATGTCTTTTGGAAGACCCTGAAGTATAATGTTAGAGGCCCTGATGTCAGCATCGAATCTCTTTTTCTCCTTATCATTGAGCTCATCATACGTCTTTGGTCTGTCTATTCCATAGATCATTGTTCCATCTGCAGCTGTATCAATTAAGTCTCTTGTAGTCTCAATCTGATAAGGTCCTTCATCAATAGACTTGAGAATGTTGACTCCGTTTTCCTTTCCAAGACAGTACAATCTGATTCGTTGTACCCAAGAGTCGTAGTCAGTTCTGTCAAGCATGGGTGGACGAGTATCTGAACCAGCTGCTTGAACATCCTCAGCAACAGTGGAGATGATTGTAGGTACGTTGGTAGACATGTTAACAGATTACGTGGGATTTTATAACTCTATGATTAAACCGGGAAATAGATTATTTCACGGGATTTTACTAAATCAAGAGAAAACCGTATTACAAAAAATCAACCAAGTCGCTAAGAATACTTGAACTAAGTCGCTAAGACCCAAGTCGCTGGACACAAGTCGCTACACAGTCAAGTCGCTAAAGAGAAACTCGCTAAGGTCCAAGTTGCTAACACCAAGTCGCTAAGAGTACCAAATCGCTACACAGTCAAGTTGCTAAAGAACAACTCGCTAAGGTCCAAGTTGCTAACATCAAGTCGCTAAGAATACTGAGTACAAGTCGCTAACGAAATTGAAAGCAAGTCGCTAACTTCACCAAGTCGCTAGCCGTAGTGGAGAATCCACTAAGTTGTACTGTTTGTCGGCTTGTCTCAATAGACAAGTCGCTAGGACCAAATCGCTAACAATTCACACTGTAACTCGCTACCTTTTACTGAAGCAAGTCGCTACGATGAAAAACACAACGAGAACCAAGTCGCTAGCATGAAAAACTTCAAAAACACACTTTTCAATCCAAAACAAGCTCAACCACAGTGATTCAAGCTTACCAAATCAAAACCCAAGCACTTACAATGATTCTTAACACAAAAGTACACCCAAAATTCAAACTTTAACACTAGAAATAATCCAAATGATGCAAAAACCACTAAACTTTTTCAAACTCAAAAACCATCTAAAACCACTAGAAATCCAAGGATATGTAAGAGAGATGATCAAACCATGGCTCTTGATACCATTTGTAACATATTGGATTTCACAAACACATCAAACCATAAACACAAGAGGCATATAAATGATGTTTTAGAGAGAGAAAGTTAGAGGTTGGGAACTTTAGTGAGAGAAAGAAAAATCTTATTATGAGCTCCAACTCTCTACCTTGGGAGGTAGAGAGTATTTATAGTTCTTACATAAGTCGTCACCTACGGGCTGTGGATCAGGCATACATTGGGTAAAGACCCGTCCGTCCTCCACGGTGTTACATAACTAAATACTACTAAACATTAAATAATCTACGACTACGAGCTTTCTAACGATTACATATACTTGAGGTCACCGACTCTTTAATAACTGGATTTATTAAATCCTAACATTCTTCATTCCTGAATCGGCAAATACTCATCAACCATTTGATGATCCTTCTAGGGAAAATGCTCAAGGAACTTAGTAATCTTTTAAATAGGATCAATCCTTAGTATTCATGCTTTATCAATGTAATCCGATTTCTTTCATGAAATAAAACATTTTACATTTGATATCTTAGTGTTAGAACTTCTTTAACTAACCTTGAAATATAATGCATTGTCAAAATCATTGCATACCTTTAGTAAAGGTTCTGCTTAGCAGATAGACAGATCCCAAAGGTTGTGCTAGACGGATCCCTACTCTTAGGGAACTGTGGGATCCGGCAAACAGAAAATGCAATTGCAATCATTGTATTTCAAACATGCCTTTAGAACACTTCACACCAAGTTAGACATAGTGCCTTAAGGCAAATTGAGTCCTTATCAAGTTAAGTGGATCCTTTCGCACTCACACATAACTCTTCTAGATCACACTCAAGACGCTTGTAGATCTACCATTTCACTTAAACCCATTACTCTTCCGCTCTCAAGGTCACTCATCATCTCTCACATGATCCCTCACATCTAGCCTTGAAAATCTTTCAATTATGGCAAAATTGATCATAATCATCCTTACCTCAAAATTGATCAAATTCTAGTTTTTCCATCTTAAGCCTTTAGGATATTCTCCAAAACATTATCCTAAGTCACTATCTGATATCTAGGATCATTTAGCTCCATTTGACACTCTCAAAATCTTTAGTGTCATCTTTGTTCATTCATTAGTACTCATAAAAGTTCCAATTTCTTCCATAAAAGGCAATCATTAGCTAGTTCACTCATTACCCTCAAGTACTTAAGCACCTCTTCATTTAAGACACTTAGATAAACTGAAACACTCAAGAAGAAATAGGCATTAGACCTTACAAACATCATTGCTATCTTTTCTTAGCTGCTGATAGACGGATCCCTAGGATTAGCCTAGGCGGATCCCTCGTTGGAGGGAGCCGTGGGATCCGTATGAAAGACTCATGCCAACTCTAGCTAAAACAATCATTTCAAGTTCATCTTACTAACTTAAACACTCCATCTCATCTTAAATGAGTTCCTAGATCAGTACAACTCTAAAGTTGACTCTTGTGCATGTTAATCATCACATTCCAATGAATTTTAGTGGCTTAAGTCTTGAATGCACTTGCCAAATCCCTTGCTTTATAAACCACATTGTTAGGACTTCTAAAGTCATCATCTTCATCCTCATTTTCAACACTTAGAAACCTTTACAAACCTCTTGAAATCAACTCATCATGAGGAAAACTCCAAGTAGCAACTTATCCACCAAAGAACCACCCAAGAAAATTGCTCGTGTTGTACACGAAATCTATTCAACTGAATCATCCCCGGTCAAGTCCACAAATGCAAGGATTTCTCCTCCACAAATCAAACCAATCCCTAAAAGGATAGTGCCCACAAAACTACCTATGCCAAACACCACCATACCTCCTAGGCCAAACAATCCCATCTCCACTAAACCATCACCATTGGTTCCTAGAGCTATCTCATTCATAACTCCACTATCATCACCACACCTCTACAAGTTAGAGGATTTGCCTCCTAGGCCGTCTCATCCTCCTCCACCGGGAACATTCTCCTCATTAGGAGGAATAATGGTACAAAATCAAGGTGTTGAGTCAACACTAGCTCTGGCTTCCTTTTCGCCGTCACCATCATATAATCCCATTTGGATTATGAGAAATTATCAAAGTCAACCACCCGACCATATGGAAGTTGACACTTCTCTACCACCACCATCATTCTTGGTCGAGCCATCTTCAAATGCGCCTCCACCAATCCCTCCGTCGTTTGAGGCACCTCAACCCGCTTCACGTGATCCTTCGCATCAAGCAACTTCATTTCTTTCACCACCACTACCTAGCCATGACAAAGATTGTTATCATTGTCAACATGTTGAAAGTTTGATACATGAAGTACGAGAAGATCAACGTTTCATGTTCTATCACCTCCTCGAACGTTTCGACGAGATTAAACCTAAACAAACTTGAGCTAGAGGATTGTTAGTGGTGTCCTAGTATCAAGTGTTACCTAGATAAGTCTAGTAATTCCAAGTCATGTATCATTCATTTTCTTAGTTTTTAGAGTCATGTATATCATACCTCTAGTTTTATTAAATGAAATTATATGCTACTTGCTATATTTCTGAGTATATGATTATGTTGTATAATACATATCTCACTTTGATGTTAACATTATTTGTTATATCACCATTACTGAAATCAGTCATCAGCCAGACGGATCCCTACAAGGAGGGAACCGTGGGATCTGTGAGACAGAAAACTATTTCTTTACTAACTTGAGTCATATTTGCAGGAAATTATGCATTATACTTGTGTTCTAATCTTTGTTTTGTAGTTGTTCAATTTACACATGAAGACTTTAACACTCTAAAGCTAGGGGGAGCTTTGTGTTAAAACAATACATTGCAAAATCACTTGCAATATTAGGATTACATTTCATGACGTCCCTTTGCAAACTTGCAATCATCAAAGGGGAGCACATTCGTCACATAGACGAAATCTTTTGCAAACTTAGTTGCAAATGAACTAGCTTAGTATTATCTTTCTTGACGCCCTCACATAGGGATGGACTCGTCAAGGGGGAGTTAAGACGAGATCCTTTCCCATTACTTGCTCTCCACTTTTTCTTTATTTTCTATTTTTCACATGTTTTTTCTTAAAACAATGTGTTAGTTTCCTTTCGAAGCTCTTTTTGTTTCGAAAAAAAGGGGGAGAAGAAAGTAAAAACTACAAATTCAAATCTTTACGAATTTTAGCTTTTCCTTAAAATAATTTTATGTTTTGTCATCAACAAAAAGGGGGAGATTGTTAATACAAATAAGCCGTAAAAACGTTTATTTATATTTTACGATCTTCTAATGTTTTGTCGATAACAAACGTAAAATCATTTTAACGAAACAAATAAAATACGTAAATGGTTTGAGCTAATAGTTTTCTAACACACTTAAGTTTTCACATAAAACACTAAAACAAGTATAAGTGATTTTAGGATTTAGTAATACATATGTACAACAACTAGTGTTTACATATTGGGCAAATATATACATAATTAGTATGTATTATAATGGGTAATACAATTGGGTAGAAACATTGTTGGGAATTATAGATTTGATGATTACAAAACCACGAGCAAGAATGAAGAAAGAAGAAACAATAAGGACCTAATATGTAATAGTTAGCTTTTCTAGTAAGCTAGGGTTTGTAACCTCCCTCTATTATATAAAGAGGGATGGCGGCTAGGGTTACAACTAATCCTTTCATTCCTTTCATAGAAGACTTCTCCTAATGAGAGTCTAGCAAACGCATAGAGCGTCTTGTAGTAGTAGTAGTAGTATTAGTTTCTTTATGTTTTAATAAAGAAAACCTTATTAGTGATGTTGATTGTGTCGTTATTATTCCACTGTGCATCTAATCAATCAATATTGCTTATACCCTAGTTGAGTCCGGATCTTGGATTTAACAATTGGTTTCAGAGCGGGTGGCTCTCGATCTAGGGTTTATAAGGTTTTTATTTAATTAGGGTTTATAGCAACAGATCTGAGGCAGCAGTAAAAAGGGGTTGTTTTGAAGAATAGCATATTCGTTCTTAAGCTTTGGCGAGGGATCATCGTTTACTACTAGTATGTATTATTATTTATTCTCGTCAATAGTTTTTATTCATGTTGAGACCTGCAGTCCACACGTCTGTTTCCTAGCAGCTTGTATCACATGGGTTTGAATTTTGGTCTATTCTATTTCGATGTGGGGCGTAATATCTGATTGGTCAATTAATATTCATTGGTGTGTATTGGTCGTCTGGTCAAACGTGGGTCTTGATTTGTCTTTGATTGGTGACCGATTGGAGCAGTTGATGGTATCACGTGAGGTTTTTTTTTAATTGATATGTGAAACGATGGGCATACTGATTTGATAATTATTTTTATTGGTCCTCACTTGTCTGACTTTTATATGTGAGTGGTACCTATTGCTACTGGTTTTCGTATTCACATGGCCACATGGGTTCATTGGGATAATTTCATTTGTGTACTGTTTGATTGTGGTTTTTATTGGTACTGATTGGTGGTATCACGTGGATTCAACGATTGTTTTAAATTGATGGTTTCCTTTTGGAAGTTGGACGGTGCAAGATTGTGATGAGGTAATATTATTCGGAAGTCAATGACTTTAACTGCTGATGGTCAAGTTATACTGCTGATGATGTCTTTAGTGGCATATGAAGTGTTTGTTGAGGGTACCAACGCAATGGTTCCCACTTGTATTTGTGTTCACACGATGTGAGTTTATGATTGGTTGTTATCTCCTGGGTTGACGCATGAATTAATTTGATGTGGGGTTCACTGCTATGATTCATTTATTGGTTACACGAATGGGTCAAATTGTAATGGCCAATCATATTTGTTATTCTTGTGCTAATCTCGAGGGTTATGTGGACAATGGGTATTAATTTTGTTTCTTCTCAGTAAATTAATATCCGCTAATGCTTCATGTGTTTCTACTGATTGGTTTGTACTTCTAATGTTTTACTAGTCTTGGTGAGTTGAATTTTTATTCAACGATGAACCCTAGTAATTAACATATTTTCGGCTTAATTTGGTGTTCCTACTGGCTGCATATTTTGTTTCATTTTGGTTTCTGCTGACCGGTTTCTGCTGAAGGTTTCGGTTTCTGCCGAAGGTTTTGGTTTCTGCTGAAGGTGCGTGTCTTATCATATCTCAAAGTGAGTCAGGCACTTTTGAGATAACTTGTTTGTACGTTAATGATGTGACAAAGACTTGATGATTCTAGTGAAGGGGTGAGATCTACAAAAAGTACTTAATGCTCGCATTTGCTATCACTTTAAGGAGTTACATTGTAGTGCTCAGTGTTAGTGAAGGGGTGAGATCTATAGAAAATGTACTTAATGCTCACATTTGCTAGTGCATCATCTGAGTTTGGAGTCACGTGGATAGTACAGGATATAAGACGCATGCTTTGGTGTTTCTACTGTCAGACTATTTTGATGTTGCTGCTGATTTGTCTTCTCTGCTGTTATGCTTTATTTATTTTGTTTTGTAAAAAAAAAAATAAATAAATAAAAAAATGAGATGGTTAGTATAATTTTAAGGGGAAGCTTATGGTTTATATACTTACCATCTACATGCATCACTTGAGGGGAAGCGTCTACGAGTTGCACAAGACCCCTATTAGATGATTACAAAAAGGGGAAGAAGATTCATGGTGTGCAGCTTATTATTTGTGATGGCATGTTTTAGCATTGTTTCTTATACAGGTTGTTTTGTAATATCAAATAGGGGAAGATTGTTGGGAATTATAGATTTGATGATTACAAAACTACGAGCAAGAATGAAGAAAGAAGAAACAATAAGGACCTAATATGCAATAGTTAGCTTTTCTAGTAAGCTAGGGTTTGTAACCTCCCTCTATTATATAAAGAGGGATGGCGGCTAGGGTTACAACTAATCCTTTCATTCCTTTCATAGAAGACTTCTCCTAATGAGAGTCTAGCAAACGCATAGAGCGTCTTGTAGTAGTAGTAGTAGTATTAGTTTCTTTATGTTTTAATAAAGAAAACCTTATTAGTGATGTTGATTGTGTCGTTATTATTCCACTGTGCATCTAATCAATCAATATTGCTTATACCCTAGTTGAGTCCGGATCTTGGATTTAACAATTGGTTTCAGAGCGGGTGGCTCTCGATCTAGGGTTTATAAGGTTTTTATTTAATTAGGGTTTATAGCAACAGATCTGAGGCAGCAGTAAAAAGGGGTTGTTTTGAAGAATAGCATATTCGTTCTTAAGCTTTGGCGAGGGATCATCGTTTACTACTAGTATGTATTATTATTTATTCTCGTCAATAGTTTTTATTCATGTTGAGACCTGCAGTCCACACGTCTGTTTCCTAGCAGCTTGTATCACATGGGTTTGAATTTTGGTCTATTCTATTTCGATGTGGGGCGTAATATCTGATTGGTCAATTAATATTCATTGGTGTGTATTGGTCGTCTGGTCAAACGTGGGTCTTGATTTGTCTTTGATTGGTGACCGATTGGAGCAGTTGATGGTATCACGTGAGGTTTTTTTTTTAATTGATATGTGAAACGATGGGCATACTGATTTGATAATTATTTTTATTGGTCCTCACTTGTCTGACTTTTATATGTGAGTGGTACCTATTGCTACTGGTTTTCGTATTCACATGGCCACATGGGTTCATTGGGATAATTTCATTGTGTACTGTTTGATTGTGGTTTTTATTGGTACTGATTGGTGGTATCACGTGGATTCAACGATTGTTTTAAATTGATGGTTTCCTTTTGGAAGTTGGACGGTGCAAGATTGTGATGAGGTAATATTATTCGGAAGTCAATGACTTTAACTGCTGATGGTCAAGTTATACTGCTGATGATGTCTTTAGTGGCATATGAAGTGTTTGTTGAGGGTACCAACGCAATGGTTCCCACTTGTATTTGTGTTCACACGATGTGAGTTTATGATTGGTTGTTATCTCCTGGGTTGACGCATGAATTAATTTGATGTGGGGTTCACTGCTATGATTCATTTATTGGTTACACGAATGGGTCAAATTGTAATGGCCAATCATATTTGTTATTCTTGTGCTAATCTCGAGGGTTATGTGGACAATGGGTATTAATTTTGTTTCTTCTCAGTAAATTAATATCCGCTAATGCTTCATGTGTTTCTACTGATTGGTTTGTACTTCTAATGTTTTACTAGTCTTGGTGAGTTGAATTTTTATTCAACGATGAACCCTAGTAATTAACATATTTTCGGCTTAATTTGGTGTTCCTACTGGCTGCATATTTTGTTTCATTTTGGTTTCTGCTGACCGGTTTCTGCTGAAGGTTTCGGTTTCTGCCGAAGGTTTTGGTTTCTGCTGAAGGTGCGTGTCTTATCATATCTCAAAGTGAGTCAGGCACTTTTGAGATAACTTGTTTGTACGTTAATGATGTGACAAAGACTTGATGATTCTAGTGAAGGGGTGAGATCTACAAAAAGTACTTAATGCTCGCATTTGCTATCACTTTAAGGAGTTACATTGTAGTGCTCAGTGTTAGTGAAGGGGTGAGATCTATAGAAAATGTACTTAATGCTCACATTTGCTAGTGCATCATCTGAGTTTGGAGTCACGTGGATAGTACAGGATATAAGACGCATGCTTTGGTGTTTCTACTGTCAGACTATTTTGATGTTGCTGCTGATTTGTCTTCTCTGCTGTTATGCTTTATTTATTTTGTTTTGTAAAAAAAAAAATAAATAAATAAAAAAATGAGATGGTTAGTATAATTTTAAGGGGAAGCTTATGGTTTATATACTTACCATCTACATGCATCACTTGAGGGGAAGCGTCTACGAGTTGCACAAGACCCCTATTAGATGATTACAAAAAGGGGAAGAAGATTCATGGTGTGCAGCTTATTATTTGTGATGGCATGTTTTAGCATTGTTTCTTATACAGGTTGTTTTGTAATATCAAATAGGGGAAGATTGTTGGGAATTATAGATTTGATGATTACAAAACTACGAGCAAGAATGAAGAAAGAAGAAACAATAAGGACCTAATATGCAATAGTTAGCTTTTCTAGTAAGCTAGGGTTTGTAACCTCCCTCTATTATATAAAGAGGGATGGCGGCTAGGGTTACAACTAATCCTTTCATTCCTTTCATAGAAGACTTCTCCTAATGAGAGTCTAGCAAACGCATAGAGCGTCTTGTAGTAGTAGTAGTAGTATTAGTTTCTTTATGTTTTAATAAAGAAAACCTTATTAGTGATGTTGATTGTGTCGTTATTATTCCACTGTGCATCTAATCAATCAATATTGCTTATACCCTAGTTGAGTCCGGATCTTGGATTTAACAAACATAAGTATTTGACCAAATACATTGAATATAGTTGGGTACAACCCAAAGTCCATGACCCATACCCATAGAACTTGACCCATAACCCATTGCATGACATCATGCGTATGTCATATATGGATAATATCCATGACCCATGGTTTTAATCCATGGACCATAGTTTTAATCCATGAACCATGGACTAGATGCATTGCATCTTGAAGGTACATTGAACCTACTTGATATCCATGACCCATAACCCATGACCCATGACCCAAAACCCATGGGCAAAAGGGAGCGTCCCACGGATCCCAGTTAATACACTGGACGGATCCCTTAAAAGAGGGATCCGTGGGATCCGGGGAACAGTAGGCATTTTCTCTCTATAAATAGTGAGTCATTTCTTCATTGTTTCTTACCCCTTTCTCACATACTTTCTCCTTGAGTTAAAAACACTCTAACCCCAGATCCAAGTGATCTATGTTTGTAGTTTTGTTTTTGGGTGATGTAAGATATTAGTTTTCACATACACATCATATCATAACACAAAGTGGCGTATGAATGGAATTCTAGAGAGAGAAAGTTAAAGGTTTAGGGAACTTAGTGAGAGAAAGTGAAAGATATTATTATGAGCTCCAACTCTCTACCTTGGGAGGTAGAGAGTATTTATAGTCTTACATAAAACGCCACACATCGGGCTGTGGATCAGGCATACAGTGGGTAAAGACCCGTCCGTCCTCCACGGTGTTACTTAACTAAATACTACTTAACTTAAAAGAACTACGACTACGAGCTTTCTAACGATTACATATACTTGAGGTGACCGACTCTTTAATACCTGGAATTTCTAATTCCTAACAATCTCCCCCTAAGGAAGGTCACCTCAATCATCTACCAAAATTACATAGAATACAAATAGATATTACATTAAGAAATGTTCTTGCATTCTTGATGTAGTCCTTTGCTCCTAAGCTCGTAGACATTGATTCTTCACATTGCATGTTTGGTTACTCCAAGTGGAGGTCTTTTACTGATCCACGTGATAATAATTTTGAGCCAGCTTTTGAGATCATCAGCAATCAAAAATCTCTGAGACATCCATTGTGGTGTTGGTATTATGTGATGTTGTGACTTTCGAACCGACATGCTCACATTCTGGATCATGATATCTTCTCATCAGAGTAGCGGAAGCTTTAGATGATTCATGATATTGGCAGCAGCGTAGCAGAAGCATGGAGTGAAAATATCAGAGTCATTGATGCACTAATCATGATTTCTTTTGAGATGAATGTGTTGAGTGAGCATGCGGCTATGGATTGACCGCTTCATTCTGATCAGCTGCAAACGTAGGATGTACCTGCATAAAACAGTTAGCAATAAAGCACACGAAAGTGTCTTTGATCACTTTCGTTGAATTGAGGTACACGGCCCACGGTTACCCGTTGATCAGTACAAGTACTGCCTGTGATCAGGTATAACTCCTAAGAATTTCCTTGACAGGGTTTCGCAGCTGCTCTAGCTGTTCTCAAACCAGAACATCTCAAAGAAGACAACACGGAGTGAGTGTACCAGCGAATTTTAAGTCCACTGATTGATGAAAAGAGATTTGAAAACAATCGTGTATTGCTCAATAGAAATTGTTTTTGCAATACAACGAAGGTTTTATTGAAAATCAATTCTCAATCATAAAAACACCTTTTGGTTTGAAAAATGAGTACACGGTCGATGTGCTAAAGAAAAGAGTTGTTAAGCACAAAGACCGGTTTTTCAAAGGTATCCGTCAATCCATAACCTGAACCATGATTGATTCAAGTGATTGAATCGCCCCATTGTTTCTGTTCAGTTGTCACATGGTTGATCTATATAATAGATCTCACATGCCACCTACCAGGAGCTTGTGTGATGTTGGCTCCAGAAGGTTTTCCATCTTCACTGTGAATATGTTCACATATCACTCGGATGTTCGGGCAAAACCACAAGGATAATGCGTAGGACTCAAGATATAATCTCTCTTTCCACATTGTGTGAAACAGAGAGTCTTCATTGAAAGTGTCCTAATGAGATTTATTGATGATCTCGTGGCTCTAGACTCAATTTGTGCATATTTGGATCCTGTGCCGGAGACTAGGGAGAGGGTCTCCTTCTTCAATATCAACAATCTCTAAGAGAAAGTCAATAGATAATGTCGGTTCCCCGTGAGAATGAAACAAGTCCTTTTAAGAGGAACTTGAGTGGTTTGGAAAGTTGAAGTGCAGTGCGTCACTGGGTCCATGACGTCTTGTCTTCAATACCGATGTTATCATCAGTAGCATATGAATTGAACCCGGTTTCTGCCCTAAGGTTGAATAAATGGAGGGCTATTTGTTTTCACCCTATTCTCATTCAATTCTTTTTAATTCTTCAACCCCTTCAGTGCTTACCGAGACTTCATAGCAAGAACCTTATTGGGTTTGTTCCAGTACTTGCTCTATCTCAGTCCGCACTCTTCCCATATCTCACTTTTCTCCTTTTATCATCATACCTACGGACTTCTACACTAACTAGTGGATTGTCCCTGGGTAGATCCCTCCGGTTCTGGCAGATCATGGGAACCAATACCTAACCTTATCATCCTTATATCACCGTACATAAAGTAAAGTTGGTCAGTCTATTTGGTATTGTTCATCTGCCATTGGAATCAATTGAAAACCATTTGAAAATCAATCCAGATACTTGTGATATATTATCAAAACATTTTGTACCTGAATTGTTTTTGATATTTTTAGAATAAGTACTCCCCCTCAACATGTGCATCAAATGTTTGAAATCGTTTTGCACACGGAGGCAAGAGGAAGAAATTACTTCTTTGATTACCATTTTTCTAAAAGATATCACCATCACTTCCTTGATCAAATCAAGTAGATATAGCATTTCCGGGAAGGATGAGGTTTCCATAAATTTGCTCCCCCTCAATATGTGCCTCGAGGTTTGAAAGGAGTTTTGCACATACTAGAGGGAACCTGCACATTGAGATAAATGATCACGTTTCAAGTCATAGGTGTAAGATAGATGCTCCCCCTCAACATGTGAATGGAAAATTTGAAATCGTTTGTCACATGCGGGGAGGATAACATGTACATCCTTGTAAAACCATTTACTGAATCCTCAGTTTAAGTCCAATTTAAATCACAAATTCTCCCCCTATCACAATTATCAAATCATTTGAGATTTGTGATCTCTTATAGATTTAAATTGATTTTGAAAGATTTTAAGGAGAATTGTGACTTGATTATGAATGCGTTTTAACTGATAAGGATCGGGTTTTAAGACTTTAAACTCCATTGATAAAACATGCATGAATATCTTTTGAAAACAATTGAATGCCAAATAACTTTTTAATTTAATTGAAATCATTCTCCCCCTCAATCAATGACATAGGTTGTTGATTGAGAGATTGATATTTTGACAAATAAGTCCAGATGATTATCAAAAATAGAGACTGAGTTATTTTTCAAAGCAGTTAATTTTCAGCAGATAACGGTTTATAGAATCAGAGCATGGAATTTTGAAAGTCATGATAAAGCATGGCTCTGTTCTTTCTTAGAAAAGCGGGTTACTGCCTGAAATGACAATAAACCATTGTTTCTCTTTCTCCCAAAAATAATTTTTTGATTTTTTTTTTTTTTTTTAACATTCGAACAACATCTAAAGTCCCGTGTCATTCTTTGAATGACAACACAAAGACCGTAGATATTGTCGAACCGAGAAAAAGCAAAACAAATTGACAATATTTTTTTGGAAAATTTTTCGAATTTTTCAGATTTTTATGGATTTTGAAGGTTTTAAAATTTTGTATTTTGTTTTTAGAATAGATATATACAAGAGATAGATGAAGATAGACCTTTACTCCTCGTCTTCCTCCTGAAGACGTTTGAGAGTTTCTGGTTGAAGGCTTTTCAAGCCAAGACGTGGAAGAATAAACTCAAAACGTTCTCTTGGAAGAGCTTTGGTGAAGATGTCTGCTAACTGATATTCAGACCTCACAAAATAGAGTTCCACCACACCTTTTTCCACTTGTTCCCTGATGAAATGATGTCGAATGTCGATATGCTTTGCTCTTGAGTGTTGAACATTGTTGCATGAGAGAGCAATAACACTTTTATTATCACAGTACAGAGGGATTTTGTTGAATTCAAAGCCATAGTCAGATAATTGAGATCTCATCCATAAGATTTGAGCACAACAGGATGACATGGCTATGTATTCAGCCTCTGTAGAGGAAATAGAAGTACTCATTTGCTTCTTTGAGGACCAGCTCACAAGCTTATCACCCAAAAACTGAGCACCTCCAGATGTACTTCGACGAGTATCTTGACACCCTGCATGATCAGCATCTGCATAGGCTGTTAGTGACATACCGGTGTCCTTCGGGTACCAAAGACCCATATTGATGGTTCCTTGGAGATACCGAAAGACCCGTTTAACCGCTTCAAGGTGCTTTTTAGTAGGCTTAGCCTGGTATATAGCACACATGCAAACAGCGAACAAGATGTCTGGTCTACTAGCAGTGAGGTACATCAGGGATCCAATCATACTACGATATTTCGTTTGGTCAATCATGATCCCTGAGTGGTCCTCATCTAGTTTGGTTCGATCAATCATGGGGGTGTCAGCAGGGTCACTTGAATCAAATCCAAATTTCTTTAAGATCTCTGTTGCATATTTAGATTGATTTATGAAAATGCCTCCGGGACTTTGTGAAATTTGTAATCCCAAGAAAAATGACATTTGTCCCATCATTGACATTTGAAATTTTGAACTCATTTCATTAGAAAAACGATCACACTCATTGGGGTCAGTCGAGGCAAATATGATATCATCAACATAAATTGAACATGAATTAAATGTTTGCCTGACTTCCTGGTGAACAATGTTGGATCAACTGCTCCTTTGCTAAATCCGGTAGATAGAAGAAACTTAGACAATGTATCATACCATGCCCTTGGAGCTTGCTTTAAACCGTAAAGATCCTTCTTCAAACGATAAACGTGAGTAGGATGCTCTTGATTCACAAATCCTTCAGGTTGGCTGACATAGACAACTTCTTTAAGATCTCCGTTCAGAAATGCCGTCTTCACATCCATCTGATAGACTACCATGTTCTTACTAGCAGCATTAGCCAGACAGATTCTGATTGCCTCGATTCGAGCAATTGGAGCAAAAGATTCTTCAAAGTCAATACCCTCCTCTTAACGGTATCCTTTAGCAACTAATCGAGCCTTGTTCTTCAATACATCACCATGCTCATCTAGTTTCACTTTGAAGATCCATTTTAGAGCAATAATCATGGCACAGTCTGGAGCAGGTACTAACTCCCATACATCAAGTCGATCAAACTCAGGAATTTCATCTTGCATGGAATTGAACCAGCTGTCTTCATTCATGGCGGTTTTAACATCTTTCGGTTCGAACTTAGATAGTACGGAGTTGAAGAAGCACTATAAGGCATCGGTTGCAAGTTGTTTCAGTGTTGATACAGGACGAGAGGGATTTCCAATGATGTTGTCTAGTGGATGATCGTGAGTCCATTTTCTAAGGTGTTCATGTGGCAGTTGTTGAGGGACTGAGGTAGCAGAGTCGATGTCTCCTGAAGAAGATGGTTCTGATGATGATTCAGGAGCAAATATGTTTTCAAATGGAGCATCTTCAGGAGTAGCAAAGGGATTAACTTCATCATTGATGCCAAAAACAGTTCCATGATGTACATTTGAAGAATGATGATTTGTTGATGAGACGGAAGGATCAGCAGTAGGCGCTTCTTGACTTAACGATATTGAGACTGAGGGATTGACTTCATTCACAGGAATATGAGCAGCCTCTGTTGTAGGGATCAACACCTCATTAGTACTTGGATCATAAAGTTCATCAAACATAGGATCAAACAATTTCTTTAAATCATCTTTAGATGGAGGTACATATGGAGTTTCTTGAGAGGAGTTTGGAACAAGGGATGAACCAATGGGACTGTTTTGAAGTGAGGGTCCTGAACTGGAGTTTCCAGGAGCCATTTGACCGGTCAGCTCATCAAACGTAACGTGAATTGTTTCCATGATATTTCGGGTTCTTTTGTTGTAGATTCGGTATCCCTTTTTGTTTGGTGCATATCCTACAAATACTCCAATGTCAGCTTTAGCCCTAAGTTTGCCTAAGTCTTGACCCTCATTAGTTGGATAACACAATGCACCAAACACACGAAGGAAAGAGAGATTAGGTTTTCTGTTGTGGACAAGTTCATATGGAGTTTTTCCATGAACAGTGTGAATCAGGGAACGATTTTGTGTGTAGCATGCAGTGGCAATTACTTCAGCCCAGAGAAACATTGGAACCTTTGAGTAAATCAGCATTGTTCTAGCGGCTTCAACAAGAGTACGATTTCGTCTTTCAACTACACCGTTCTGTTGAGGAGTTCGTGGAACACTTCTTTGATGGCTGATTCCAACGCTTTCATAGAATTCACTAAGTTGTTTGTTGACAAACTCAGTTCCATTGTCTGTTCTGATAATTCTGATGGTTTTGTTAAGTCGAACCTGCAGCTGTTTGATGAGTTTGATGATGATATCAGGAGTTTCATCCTTTGTCCTTAGGAACTTGACCCAGGTGAACCTAGAGTAATCATCAACCACAACTAACACATATTTCTTTCCAAAGATATTCTGCACCCTCATTGGTCCACATAAATCCATATGAATCATATGAAGAACTTCTATGACAGAGTTAGTAGGTTTGGGTTTATGGGCATACTTCTTGATTTTTCCCAATTGACATGCTGAACAAAGATGATCCTTTTCGTACTTGAGTCTAGGTAAACCTACAACTAAGTCCTTTCTGGTGAGATCATTGATGGTGCCGAAGTTCAGGTGATTGAGACGATGATGCCATAACCATGACTTTATTTTAGAAGCCTTTGACAGCAAGCAAATTGGAGAAGACTTCATCATATCTTCGATGGAGATGGTGTATAGATTAGAACCACGCGAACCTCTTAAAAGTTCCTTACCATCAAGTTCTCTAACGAAGCAGGTATGTTTTCTGAAGGCTACTTCTAGATCCGAATCGCAGAATTGACCAACAGAGAACAAGTTGTGACCAAGACCTTCTACATAGTAAACTCTGGAGATAACACTTTTGCCAACAACATAGTCTCCATAACCCATAATAGCACCGAAATGATCATTCCCGAATCTAACAGTCCCGATGAATTTGCTCACGAAGTTCATGAGCCGTGACCGGTCGCCAGTCATATGCTTGGAACAGCCTGAGTCCAGGTACCACAGAACGATTTGAACGATCTGCAGTTGAACACAGACAAGAATGGATAACTGGATAATTGGGATCCCCATGCAAGAATGGGTTCCATTTGGTTAGTAACAATGGTTGGAACACCCACATCAGAAATAGAGGCATTCATATAAGAAAATGAGGCAATGGAATCATTGTGAATAGATGCAGTACTAGTGTCTATATTAGCCCTGTTCACAGTGTGCTCACTTCTTAAGGGAATAGTTCTACCAGTAGTCATCCATTTTCTAGTGGGCTTTATCTGATTAGTCTTATGACCAACAGGTATCCAATAATAGCCTATTTTACTGAATGTTCTTCCTGTGGGTTTCCACTGTTTTCTAACTTTCTTTCGTTTTTGCCTTTTAGTCTTCTTAGCATGAATTTTAGCATTAACAATATTAACTGGACAATTAACATCATTAGGCAGAACATTAACACCACATTCATGATTAGAAACAGAATTCAAGCAAACATCAATACAAGGTTTGCAAATAGTATCAGAATTCGAATTAATTACAGTACGCCTATGGCTAATACTAGAATCAACACGATTCGTTTTATTAGGTTCAAACTTAAAGTTCCTAGATTGTTCTTCTACTCTTTTTCAGTGCACATTCTTAGCTTGCGAGGTCCTATCATTCCTTGTATTGTCTTGAGACTTTGACCTGCTTCCTTTAATGTCACTGATTACTCCTGTAGAGGGAATGGGAACATTAGTTGGTTTTACTACTCTTTGCATCACCTGTTTAGATGTGCTGGGATCTGAACTACATGCAGGCACACTAAGATTCACTTTCTTAAAACTAGAAGTACTGAAATTTGTACTCCTAGAAGGCACACTTGAGTTCTCTTTCTTAGCATTGACAGATCTGGAATCTGAACTACTTAAAGGCATACTACGGTTCATATTCAAAACATTAGGAATCGAATGAATATCATACTTGGCATTAGGCATCGAGCATGGAATCAAAGGATTAACTCTCTCACCTAATGACTTTGGGCATATTGTGATCAAGCATTCTAAGATTTCTTGAGATCGTTTGGCATATAAGCATGCATGTACAATTGCATTATCATGAGGTTTCTCTAACTTATCCTCTTCAACAATCTCACGCAGACATTCTAGGCAATCCTTAAGGGATGAGAAGTATGTTTGAACAGCAAGTTTGTTGTTCCTGAGATGAGGAGGGACATATTTTACAGACAAAGCATATTTATTACAAGAGTGAACCATTGATACACCATTCTCCCCATTGGTCATAGGCATTTTCCCTTTTAACTGACTCTTCAGATTCTCAATTTCCTTTTGCAATGAAGCTATTTGTTCGTTATTTTTGTTACGAGTGACCTTTATTGATTCAAATAACTCATTGAAATGACGTTTAACTTTTTCATTTTCTTCTAGAAAGCTTTCATTTTCTTTTTGTAATGCATTTACTAGGTTTTGAAGATGAAACGTTTGAGAATTCTGAGAGTTTAAAGGAGGAGGCATTTGGGAGCCTGTCATATTGTTCGTTTGACCCCTTAATTGAGAGATTTGGGCTTTCAACTTTCTGATCGTGTTGCAATGAGCTTGAATCTGTTCATCACGTTTGTTAATTTGAAAAGCTGCATCAAACTCTGGAGCATCTGAGGATGTCTTGATATTTGAAGTTTTGACATTTTCTTTAAGATGTTGATATTTTAGTTGTAAATTAAAATGCTCAACTTCTAGTTTAGAAAAATGTTTAACCAAATTGTCGTGATCATCCAGTTCAATTTTATCGTTTAGTTTAGAATTAGTTTTTTCAAGCTCAATGACACGATCATGGGAGACTTTCAGGGCAACAGATAGTTCATGAAATAGGGAAGCATTAATAGAGCAATTTAAAGCAGTGAAAAACATATCTTGAGCAACACATTCAGTGATAAGAGTCTCATTTAAAGTATGCAAGTTCTTCCTCTCAATCTCATTATATTTTAGTGCACGCTCATAGTCACTAACTTCAACTATCATTGCATCAAATTCCTTTTCCATTCCCTTAATATCAGTTTCTATCCCCTTTTTAAGACTCTCAAAGTGATCTTTTAGAAGTTTAAAGAAAGGCATGACCTCAGTTAAATAACATTCTTTCATTTGCTCAAAACCCCTTTCTCCTTCAGTTATACCAGTGGGTGTGATCCTTTTCTTGCAAGTTTTCTCAAAATCAACAAATAGTTGAAATATAACATATTGGCTAATTAAGGTCTTGCTTTTAGTGGCAATTGTTCTCGGAACAAGATGCATTGGTGTATTAGGAGGATACACAGTCGCTCTAGGCATTTTCCAAAGGGGAGGGTTTGTTTCAACAATATTTTCAGCTTTCTGCTTATCTAATTCCATTTTCCAGAAAACTTGTTCGGGAGTCAACAATGTCTGAGGCTTAAACTTGTTCAAGGAAATCCAGTTTTCCTTCTTGTAGTCATGAGGAGTGATAATTATTTTTTTCTCTTTGCATTTAGGATCATTTAGTTTCTTATTCATCTTCTCCCTAGTGATTTCATCTAGTTTCTTATCATCCTCTGTGCACTCAACGCAACTAGGTTTTTGTCTAGGTTTAAGAATCTCATTGCCATCATAGATCACACTTTGAGCTGCTTTTGCTATATTTCCGTACTCAGGGTTGGGTTTATCTATAATGGGAACACTATGCTTATCGCTTAGAACTCTATGCTTAGTGATCATGTGAGCAGTCTGAATGGTGTTTCCTTGTATGTACAACTTGTTTTCAAGTTTGTTTTTCAAAGTTTTCAGATTAGAAAAGTCTCTCAAGAGTTTTGATTCCTTTGCATTAAATTATTGCTTAAGCATTTTCACATTTTCTTGAAGTTCTTGTTTTTGCTTAGCTGTTTTAGAAAGCTTTTCTTGCAAGGAATTTAATTCTTGTTTCAATACTTCTTCTCTAAAATTACTTTTTCTAATGACTGTACGCACTTGGTCATCCATTTTCTGCTCACGAGTGGTCAACTCAAACTTTGCACGTTGTTCATAAATAGCAACACGTTCTTTATAGGCATTTAGTTCAGAAATTACAGAATCATCAGGGGCACATGCAGTGTATTCATCAAAAACATAGTCATTGTTGACTGCAGAAGATGCATCACTTGGTACAACTTCACTTTCACTTTGTTTCACATATTGATCATATGGGACAATATCGATATTACCCATATTTTCAACATTTGATTCAATAGTTTCAGTTGATAGTACTTTGTCATGCATCTGTTGCACATCAGCATCATCGTATAGTTTTAATACCTCTGAGATGAGTTTGTCTTTGGATGAGCCAGTTTGTGGTGAAGAAGAGACCTTGGGAGAAACCATTGGAGAAATGATAGCCATAAAAATGTGTGTGCAGTAGGTCCATCATCCACATCAGAGTCGTATGCATCTCAATCAGCGACTTGAAAGGCATTCTGATGATTGTGACCTATCTCCTGAATAGGCTGCTCATCCACATCTGCATCATAGGTCTTGGCATTGCCCTCAGCAAGAAACATCAATTCCTCTTCATCCAAAGCAGCACCATTATCCTGAGCTTGTACAAGCAGCATCTTATCTCTGAAGTAATCAGCATTCTGTGGACGCTTTGGAGATGTGCAGTTCCTTGCAATGTGTCCCTCACCACTACAGTTGTAACATTTGATCGGCTTAGCTTGACCTTGATTACCATTCCTTCCTAGATTCTGATTACCAACATAACCTCTACCAGCTCCACCTCTTCCCTGATCATATTGTCTTTCCTGAACTGGTTGCACCACGATCCTCCCATCTTTAACAGTAGCTTGATTGTGTGGGTTAGATGCTGTTCTGAGGTTGTTGTTGGTTTGTGGGAGAGAATTCATGTTTTGACTAATCAGAAGAGCTAGTTGATTAATGAAGTTACCCACGTGTGCATCAGCATCAGCTTGTTTGAACATAGGATCAGGAATGAGTTTGTGATTACCATTACCCAAGGGTATGACTTGTGAGGCTTTGGTTGTGATTCCGATGTTTGAGTAGAAGGCAGTTGAGTCATTAGACGAGCTTGACTCTCCCTGGTTGGTTTTAAACTGATTAAGAATCATTTTTTCAAACATAGCATGTCTCTCATTCTGAAGGAGGAAGGCATAGAGTTGCTCATAGTTTGTATTCTTCAATCCTTTAGTGAGCTTCACAGAGGTGACAAACTTGTGCCATTCGGGATTCATGTTGTTCACAAATTTTGAGTTCAGCTGAATGTTAGGCATAATCATTCTGATGTTCCTCATATCATTCACCAACTTATGAAATCTCACATAGTACTCATAGACACTCTCATCTGGTTTCATCTTGAAGTGTTCAAATTCGTCATAGAGTTGTGATTCTCTGTCTTCCATAGTTAATTCAGAACCTGAGAGAAGCATCTTGACATTATCCCATACTGCCTTTGCTTCGGTGTTGTGATTGATCAGCTTGTAGATGTCTTTAGGAAGACCTTGAAGAACAATGTTAGAAGCCCTGATATCTGCATCGAATCTCTTTTTCTCCTTATCATCAAGCTCATCATACATTTTAGGTATGTCCATTCCGTAAATAGGAGTTCCATCTTCATTAGTATCAAGTATATCTCTAGTCGTCTCAACTCGATACGGTCCTTCATCAATGGATTTGAGAATGTTGACACCATTTTCCTTTCCAAGGCAGTACAATCTGATTCGTTGAGCCCAAGAATTGTAGTCAGTTCTGTCAAGCATGGGTGGACGAGTATCTGAACCAGCTGCTTGAACATCCTCGGCAACAGTGGAGATGATAGTAGGAACGTTGGTAGACATGTTAACAGATTATACGGGATTTTATAACTCTATGATTAAACCGGGAAATAGATTCTTTCACGGGATTTTACTAAATCAAGAGAAAACCGTAAACAATCACCCAAGTCGCTAGAAGATAATGCACCAAGTCGCTAACACCTAATTCGCTACACCCCCAAGTCGCTAAAGTCCCAAGTCGCTAGACAAATGCAAGTCGCTAAGTAGTAACTCGCTAAGCCTCAAGTCGCTAGCAAAATTTTGGCAGCAATTCGCTACTCAAGTCGCTAAAGATTCAAGTCGCTAAAGAGCAACTCGCTATAGACCAAGTCGCTACCACCAAGTCGCTACCCATAGTGGAGAGTCCACTACTTGTACTGTTAATCGCTAGGTCTAAGTCGCTAGCTCCAAAACTGTAACTCGCTACAAAATTGTGAAGCAAGTCGCTACGAAGAAAGAGATCCGTATATCAAGTCGCTAGCAAGAAAAACCACATAAACATCACTTTTCAATCCAAAAACAACCCAACCAAGATGATTCAAGCTTACCAAATGAAAACCTAAACACTTGTGATGATTCTAAACATAAAAGTACTAACAAAATCCAAGCTTTAACACAAGAAATCAACCAAATGATGCACAAACCACTAAACTTTTTCAAACTCAAAAACCACCTAAAAACCACTAGAAATCCAAAGATGTGCAAGATATGATCTAACCATGGCTCTTGATACCAATTGTAAGATATTAGTTTTCACATACACATCATATCATAACACAAAGTGGCGTATGAATGGAATTCTAGAGAGAGAAAGTTAAAGGTTTAGGGAACTTAGTGAGAGAAAGTGAAAGATATTATTATGAGCTCCAACTCTCTACCTTAGGAGGTAGAGAGTATTTATAGTCTTACATAAAACGCCACACATCGGGCTGTGGATCAGGCATACAGTGGGTAAAGACCCGTCCGTCCTCCACGGTGTTACTTAACTAAATACTACTTAACTTAAAAGAACTACGACTACGAGCTTTCTAACGATTACATATACTTGAGGTGACCGACTCTTTAATACCTGGAATTTCTAATTCCTAACAACTACCATCAGATATTTGATATTATAACTCTAATGTTATGTTCCTTACTGATTTCCAAATATATAAATAGTTGTAAACTCTTGGAACAAGGATATTAGTCATAATTATGATATATGACCATGCATGCAATGAGTTATTACTTTTTGTAAGGTTAGCCAAATTTATAATGCTGATATAATATCTAAATGCATCATATTACTAAAGAGTTGCGGCCTTCTTATTGATGTGCACACTCGGTGTCTTGGTGATCCGATGCAAGAGGTTTTGAGGCCGGATTCTCGTCATTTTGGTTTTAGGGCGCTTTCTGTATGTCTAGTATGATAAGTTACATAATAATCTTTGGGCTTAATTTTTTTGTTTATTATCTATTACGAGAGGTCTAATAATAACTTATTATCTATGGGCTAGTTTGCATATACTTAAATTGTAGTGTCTTGGTATGTATTATTATTCAAGGACATGTGTTGAAAAGTTAATTTATTTATCATATGCATGGCCGGATTTGGGCCTGTGCAAAGTGACCAACTGCACAGGGCCCAAAATCCAAGAGGGGGCCCAAATTTTTCCATCCTGTGTATAGTGTATATCAAGCCCAATAGCAATGAAGGTCCAATACACTGTTTTTTGTTTGGCAGGAGCAAACATCTATGTATTAAGAACATTTAACACCCGAATTTTGCATTCTAATCGTCTAAATGGTTAACACATTCGAGACTCAACAATCGTCTTAATCATTCACACGATTTACACAATTTCAATAGGTACAAATCTCTATTTTTATTAGTCCTTGTTTCTTTAGTTTAATTCCCTTATTAGTTTTTACTTTAATAGCCTTTAATAGTTGTGATTGGAAACCTAATGTTGATAGAGATTTGTACATCTTTAGTTTAATTTTCCTTCAATATCAGGTACAACATCTTTAGTTTTATTGTATATTTATTGTGATTGGGAACCACTTAACCAAGCCAATTTTAATTCTTGTTTAAGTTATTGTGCGTGTATTACCTATAGGCCTCTAAAGTTTGAATAAATTAGAATCAGTGGAAGGATTTTAAGCTTGATACAATGATATATAAAGAGGTGATTGACAACTTTGCTTCAAAGAATGCTAGGAAAATTGCATTATTTAAGAAATAGATACTCTAATTTGTACCCGTAATTGAAAGTATTTATAGTTTTTTTAAGAATATTATGAATTTATTTTGCATTAGCTTATAATTTTGGGTTTAAGGAGGGCCTCTTTTGCGACAGTGGTACAGGGCCCCCAAAATCCACGGAACGGTTCTGATCATATGGTGAGACATCTTTGACGAAGTGGATATGGTGACTTATAATTACCTCTTCTCTCGGACGTCAAGGTCGTTAATTAACCTAACACACTTAACAATTGATGTGTGTGGTTTACAAGAAGTATGTCTGTAACATGTAAGGTACTGACTAGGAGATTTGTATCATAAAAAAATAAATTGGTCACGTTACGTTGAATACTTTTAGAAGAGAGTATGACCGCACCTGTTAATCAACATATCAGATAATGAGTCCGTTAAGTTGTGACTGCAATTTTTTGAGTTATTTATAATGATTTAAATAATTTAAGGGTGTGTTCTCCCATAATCATTTTGAGTTTAGGTATTACCAGTTAGTACATACCTTATGGGCTCATCATGATCCTTGCTTGTATAGGCTCTTGTTTGTTGTTTTCCTTTTTGATTCGTTGAGGCTTTATATGTTGTAGGATTCTTAATACCCAAGTTTTGTTCACCATATATCAAATTTATTTGCTTGCTGATTAAGGTTGATTACATGCGTATAAGACATTGGACTATTAGACGTTGGTAAATCATTGGCATGTACATGTTAAAGAACTTTAGTAGGCTACCTTGAATCGACTTTTAGAATGAGGACCCATGTATAGTAAAGTCTCTAGTAAAGTCTTGAATGGACTGGGCATCCAATACTTTTGGTTTTTTAATACACGTGTAACCTAGCTAAGTATTGTTTTCTCTAATGCATCTTCTATTGGGATGATGTAGATGTGAGTTAACTCGAATGTTCTTTATAAATTTTATAGATACCATTGCTCAAATCGATCTACACCTTTACATCGATCTACTTCCTTCATTCTGAAAAAGAAGACTCACTCATTGTTGGCACAAATTGGTATACGGGGAGCATGAGCAGAATGTTGGTGCAAATTGCCCTCGCCTCTCCTTAGTAATGAGACTATATTTTACATTGTCACATCTAGCGAAAGAAAAAACTTTCTTTTGATTACTTAAAGTGTTTGACGACTAACTTCTCATAGAGCGAGTTTCAAGTTGAGACATGGCAAAGCTTAGAGCACATGTAGTAAGCAAGCAAGTTCAAGTGATATCAAATTTACCATGCGTTAAGTTGTTGATTGTTAATAATTTTACACAATTTTATATCTTTGGAGGGATATATATGCAAAAGCCCTCACAAAATAAAACTTCAAATATTGATGATTTGCAAAACGAAAATTTTGAACTTATTGAGGAAAATAAAGATTTTATTAAAGAAAGCAAAGCTTTAATTAGAGAGAGGCGTATTTTGCAACAAGAAATAAACTTCTTGACAAAGCTAAGAAGCTTGAACTTTAGATGGAGGCAAGAAAAGTTGCAAAAATCAAAGACGTGATTGAACCTTGCTTAAGTTGTGAAAAAACTTACACATGAGGTTGAATCTTTGAAATGCAGCTTGTTCAACCTTCAAGATGAAGCTCAAAGTTTTTCAAAATTCAAAAGAGTAGTGTCGTTCTAGATAACATGTTGTGTCATTAAAAGTTATCCCAAGATAAGGAAGATCTTGGATTTTCAAAATTAAACAAAACCATTCCAACGATCTCTTACGCGCCAACCACGCGCCAGCGCGCCAAAAACTGTCGCGGCTTTAGTGAATTTTCAAATGATAGTTCAAAACCCATAATTCCTCATACTTATTTTGCAAATACTCGAGGTCCTCAAACTTCCATTACAAGAAGTGAAAGCACAAAACAATTTTACAAACCGGTTTCATGTAATGGACATGGATACACTCAAAATCGAGTCGACCAAAGACCACTCTTACCCACACCTAACTTGCACCTTCAACCTCATACAACCAAATACCTCTGATAACATCAAATAGTCCTGAATATTAAGTGTCAATTTCCCCTGATAATGCTCGTATTTTATATCATTTATATGGATTTACGCTTGTTTTCCTCTATATTTCACTTTCAGGTAAATTACGAGCATTGGAGCTAAAGAGACGCGGATTTGGAGATTTATTGAAGATATATCATAGTATGCTCACTTTGAAGCAGTTATGACGTAACTCCTCTCTCACATTACGCCATAACTAAAGCGTGGCTCAGAAAACCAACTAAACAGAAGATTACGGCGTAACTCACCCAAAGATTACGACGTAACCAACTAGGTTAAATGAGGTTCCGCGCCGCTGCAAGCTATGCCGTAACTATTGTATCAATTACGGCGTAACCAAGATTTATTGAAGATACGGCGTAACTCCTTCTATAGTTACGCCGTAACCATCATTTTTAGTGCAGAATACGAAGGATTGGATGTTACGGCGTAACTCTTAACATTAGTTACACCGTAACCAGATCTGGCCTATAAATACCCCACGATTTACAGCATTTCAAATCATCCCATTTCACACACAACACCAAGTGAACGTGAGTAGAAGTCGAAGGCAGATCTAAAGGAGCATACGGAGTTATCTCCAAGGGAGAAATCTCTCCCCTACGATAAGCATTAGCTTTTTATCTTTTCTTTACTTTCAATTCATGTATTTCGTAATGTTAAACATTGAATCGATTGTTTTAGTTAATATGAGCGGCTAAGCACCTCTGGTGCTGGCCTAGTTATGATTCCTTAATTGTTTTGTTTACGTTTACATTGCTTCCGTATAATTATTTCTAAGTGTATGCATGCATAGTTTGTTGGTAGCTACCCTTGTTTTGGTAGTTTTGAAGGCGGTAGTGGCTAGTTACTTAGGAGATATGACCAACTGACCCTAAGTAGGTTGACTGAGTGGGAAGGGTAAGATATAACCAACGGATGACCCTTTCTGCTTGTGCGATTTGACCAACTGATCACCTACCGTTTGGATGAACTTAAGATATAGGGGGTGAGTGTTTAAGTTGCTAGCGCCCGGGCACTCACTGTTATGAATCTAGCATGTAGCGGTACTTAATGACTTGGCTTAGGGGACTTAGAACAACTGGACTTATGACGGGTCACCTGATTTCTCCAGTGGGACCCTTTACTGATAGGTTAGGACGAATTGACTTTGACCCCACCTGAAGTAATTGGAAGTAATTAGACGTAAACACTACTAATTAGGATGAGTAACTAGGTTAGCACCCCTCTCCTCTATTGATCACATCCCTCGCCTTTGCTTGCTTTAGTACTTAATTAGTTAATTCAATATCAAAATCATATTAAAATCTGTGACACCTAGACTTAGTTTAAATCTGCGCACATAGCTCTTGGGACGACCTCGTTTTTACCGAATACTACACTACACACGACCGGGTACACTGCCCGTTAGTGCATTAGGGTAGACCATAGGTATAACGAGAAATTATAAATATTAAAACCTGGTCAGTAAAACCTGCATCAACCTCCATTTCAAAATAAACCTAACCTACACAACTGACCTTCATTTCAAAAGAGAAAACGTTAATACAACTACCGGAGGTCTTCAAATCATCAATCATATAACTTATTTCAAAGGAGAGACAATTCCTACCCAAACCAAAATTTCTTTAGACCTATGACCCATGAAGTCTTTGGACCAAGTTTTCAAAACCAAAGTAATTGTCAAAACAATCCTTGGTCTATGTTTTTAAGTTTTGGTATCGAGACAATTGGTGTTTTATTTCAAGACCAAAGAAGATTCAACTTAGGAATGTTTCACGCTAACATCGGTGGACCCAAAAGCCAATGGGTACCAAGTTTTTGAATTGTATGTTTGTAGGTTTTCCTCTAGTGTGATCTACAATTGGTTGTTTTGATTCTCGATAGTAGTTTCTCAAAGCTCATGACTATGGCAAAGTCATCGATAGAGTAATCATCATTGGTTAACTCTATGGCCATAAACTACAACTCCACCTTGAAAATCAGGGCATGTTTTTCTTTTAAGTTTATGAATCTTTCAATTCTTTATACTTTAGTTGTCAAAAAGGCTATGTGAACCTGCTTGATGGTTAGTTACCTTATTCTCATCACAACTTGAAATTTATGAGAACTTAGAAACCTAAAGACGATTAACTTAAAGTGAGACTAAAGTTACCTGCTATGTGTTTAGGAAATATATTTTGATGAGTTTGCAACTTTCATAAACTGAATGCATCATAATCTAAGTTTTAAACCTTTAAAAACACATAAAAACCATCAAAGGAAGAAATCAAGTCTATGTGAAGACCTTAGAAGTTAGTTTAGTATTTTGGTCTTAACTTTTTCGCCTGGACTCCGATTTAGTTGATTCAAAAGGCCAAGAAAAGGGAAAAAGGAGATCTACACTTTGAGAGTGGATTTTCCACAATCCCTGGTGCGCTAATCTGCGTGCTGGAGCGCCATTATTGTGTTAGTCGCGTTTAGGATTGTGGTAACTTTTTTTATAACTCTCGTTTTTCGTCCAAAATTCTTGAAGCTTGTTTTCCAAATATCATTAGAACCATATTAGGTGTAACTAAGAATTCTGAAACATAAAACAAAAGCAAGTTACCTCAAATAAAAAGAAACAACAAACACATAATAATCTCATCAATATCTCAAAGAAACAGAAGTAATAGTTTACTAAATCTCCAACAATATCATTCTAGGTTGCATATAGGTAGTTATGTGATATATTTGCATTACAAGTTGTGACAACCGTCAATTTCTGTTAGTGACCGATAACTATTTTTGTCATTTTAAACTAATTTCATGTTGTCGAGTTAGTTATGTGATATACTTGCCATTTTTATGATTTACGTCTATTTTATTAGGAACTTTTGTCAATGAACGTGTCTACGACCTACGATTTTTGTCAAATGTCATTTAAACTTCACAATATGCTCACGTCGTTTCAAAAATACTAAAGTTACACATTTTGTAAACTTATACCATTTTTATAAGTTTTAACTTTTACGTTACCCGGTTAACATATTTACACATTACGTTTTACGTTTTAATTACTATACTTTGTAATTAAAAACTTACACACTTTGTACAACATTAAAATAAATGTTAGGTATCAACAAAAATGAAACCATCCTTACACTCCATTGTTTTTCTCTATACATGCAAATCTATCATCACATTTCTCTCACACTTCACTTTTCAAAATTTTGGTGATTTCTCTCTTGTTCCTCCCTTTGTTGTTGTACGCTAACACCACCACCACCACTATCACCATCACAAAATTTGGAAGCTCATTTTATAGGTAAATCACTAGATGCAAGAAGACTTGTGTCTTTCTTGCACCAAAAAAACTCTAAAAAGGAAGTTCTTATGAACTTTTCTTGAGTTTTATTCATCTATTTTTGTAATCATTTTAAATATGAGCTTATTATGTTAGAACACTCATATTAGAGCATAAAAATGTAATACAACTTTTGTTAGTTGATTTATAGCATTTTTTAAAAATATGGTACAAAAAGTTAGCTTAAAATCTTGATATTTTGACTTGTTACTCACTTTTAAGTTCAGACATGAAAGAAGGTTTTTGATTTAAGTCACCACTGAGATTATTGGCTAAAAATGATGTTAAGACATATATAAAATGAGTTTAGGAGTTGATTGGGTCGTTAGCAGTTATTTGGATATTGTTTGATCATGAAATAGTTAAGTTAATAAACCAACAACTTACTTTAATTTTGTTATGTCAACTTCAATGGATTATATCTTGAAAAAAATTAGCTCTTTTTACACGATTATTAAGCCTAATATCAAGTACTCTGACTCCTCTTTTCAGACATATAACTTTTGTGAAAAGTTAAGGTAATTTGGTCTTTGAAATCACTAAAATGGGATCAAGTGTCAAAACTGCCATATTTTATGTTTTGAACACTTTGGACTAAATGAGCTATAAATCATACACCATTGCAAACAATGACTTGTTAGTATATGGGAGATGGTCCTAAGTGTTATTAAGAGTCTCCCATTAGCCCAAAATAAAAAACCTCCATTTAGACCATCTTCTAGTTAAATTACTTTTGTATGTCCAGATTTGAACATTTTTGGAGTCGAGTCTAAACGTTCAAGTTAAATTCCTTAACAAAATCTGTGAAAATTCTAGGAGACAACTAAAACCTGTTTTATTGACATATTAGTAGGGCTCGATCAGTAGCTGTAACACCCCCAAATTTGGCACAACGGAAGCATTCGGGTTGTGGGGTGCTACTTATTGGTATCACAACGCAAAGTATAGAACAACGATTTTACATAAAAAAAATTCATAAACAAATGTATAAAGTTTACATTATTCAAAAATAGTGCGGAAATACAGACCCATAATAATAATAAAGCGGTCCCAAATATGACAAAGTATCCTATGACAATGTCACGCCACGCCAAAAGCCTCCAAAGTAAGTTGCCGCGTTAAACCTGAAAATACATGCTAAAAATATCAACACGAGGTTGGTGAGTTCATAGGTTTGTAAATAAAGTAGTAAATCAGTTTTTGTTGTGCATTGATATACGAGTAGGACATACGTATGA
This sequence comes from Chrysanthemum seticuspe, assembly GCA_019973895.1. Lineage (NCBI taxonomy): Eukaryota > Viridiplantae > Streptophyta > Magnoliopsida > Asterales > Asteraceae > Chrysanthemum > Chrysanthemum seticuspe. The sequence continues at coordinate 203,829,403 of BPTQ01000006.1, read as the reverse complement.
GTAATAGTTTTGACCAAGTAGTAAAATGAAATGCAATCCACATCATGAAATCCGACCACCACGTGGTCCCGTGTACAATAGAAATCCAATCAGTTATTATCACAAACCAGTTGGAGCTAAACTGTTGGATAAATGAAATCATAGGTATCCAACCAGTCGCGAAGAATGTTGGCTAAATGGAATCATAGGTATCCAACCAGTCCCAAAGACTGTTGGCTAAATGAAATCTGTCAACAACTACAAACACTCATGCACACAATTACATACACATATATGTCCAAGTGAAATAATATGAATTTAGCATAGCGAAAGAAATAATGTTATTTTAATGACAATTGAATAACTGCATAAGTTATTTAGCGAAGCACATAAAGTTTTCAAGAATCAAGTCATTTGCAAATATTGGAATTTAGTAAAACAAGCATTTATTCTCCCCCAAAAGTGTTTTAAAAACAAGTAAAGTAGGGGCCATGAACTCACCTTGATATGAAGTAATGCGAGAATCACAATTGTCACAACTAGCATCAAGAGGCATAACACAACAGTATAGAAAGTACAGGTACAATGGTACGGGATCGACACAACCTAATAAGAGTTTGCTATCTCATAATAAATCTAGCAGAGCAAATGAATTTCCAATAGGTAACGTGTTGTAGTTTTCTTGGAATATTCGTATCGTTAATTTCAAAAGTCCGTTATCAATATCTTAAAAAGTTTAGTTTTGACGTTTCGTGTGGTGGTAAGCAAACAAAGACTCGACATGTAACTCATGCCAAACATAACTCACACTGAAGCATAATGTATTCTAATATATTATAAGAAATAGTCAAGAAATATTGCCCAAGACTCTTGTAGGATCGAAAAAACACAAGATTTATGTGGTTCGGGAGGTCTTGGTTGATCAAACATGATGAGATGATACATGTTTCTAGTGAGAGAAAGTAGTGAGAGGGTGGAGAAGAAAATGTATTTTATTAGATGAAACAATGAAACACAAACCTCACAATTTCCCACACCCCTCATGGAGAGTCATGAGGGGTATTTATAGGCTCTACACATTACAACTTTGCCACTTAAACGATACAAGTCCCTGCGGGCAAAGTATACTACGAATCTAGTCCAATTCACGTAAGTGACGTTATCTTTATAAAAAAGCGAGGCTAACAATCTCCCTCCAAGATATCGTCACACGTGAATGGTTACAATGAGACCTATAAATACAAAAAAAAGTAAATTACAATAGTAATGAACAATGTTGACTTTGTTGAAGCGCAGAGTCTCTATAGTCTAGATATTGAGGCAAACTTGAAGTTCTTCTTCTTCCGACGATCTCGGTATTTGATCTTTGGCGCTGACGGCACAAATCCTTGTAGCTCTGAACTTCAAACTGTAACGGTGTAGTTAGGTTATTACTCCCTCCTAACTAGTGAGCCTTTTTCTTTCTCTGCTCCTTCCTGAACCGACAACACTCTTCCAACACGCAGCGGAGAAAGTATACTCTTGATCGCACAATGGTTGTCGTTCTGGGAACATCATAACAACATAACTCACTTAGTATTGCATCCAAGTTGGTAAAAAGCCCCGATGTACACACACTACTTCTCTTTCTTCGGTCTTAAGCACAATTCCATTCATAATCCAATCACGGAAGATGAAATACCAACTTCTCCCTCCTGATGGTTGCAAGCTATCGGAATCATCATAGTGTTGCGTACATGCCGTATTACCTTTTTCTTGATGCAATATTAAATCCTTAGATTGATCATAATTTATGTGAGAATATGTCACAAAAATACTCTCAATACTACTTCTCTCAAATCAACCTGAAATCGAAGCCCCTTAGAATTCACCGGCTAATAGTAATGACCACATGTGGAGAAAACCCGATACGACTAACTTGAAAAGGAAGTAAACATCTCAACTTTGTGACTTACTGCTTGTTCTAAATTTTTGAACAATCCACAACGCCGTGTGACACTGAGCACTACAACGTAACTCCTTAAAGTGATAGTTATACACTGTGAGCACTATAACGTAACTCCTTACATCAATTATAACCATACTGTCAAATCATAATGTGCCCGAACAAGTTATCTTGAGACATGCATCCAACCAACCAACGTCTCAACGATAAAGAAGTACACCCGTGAAATGTCACGTCAATTCCTCGTAAGCAATACCGTACAAAAACCCCGTAGTCATTATTCAAATTTCCTCAAGCCGTGAATTGTGTATCCCTCCGTGAAAATTTACCATACCAAAAATACCGCTCAATTAAAAATTTGTATCCTCAAAATTTAAGAAGGAAAAAAATTCGGATAACAACCATTTTAATGAGTATACCAACTGACCCAAGTCCAATGACTAAAACTAGTTCCACGTACGCATTATCTGTCAACCCAAGGCCCAACATCCAAAAGAGAAAGCCCACAATCCATATGAGAAGCCGAAACCCACTCCATATTTCGGAATACCCGATCCAAACTCACTCATATATTTGTAACCGGTTATATAAACGTTTACCCTAAGTTTTCTCATATTAACCCTAAACACTTTTATAATCCGCCTCCCTCTTTCACCTCACCATCTCGCCACCAAAATCTCAACATCAAACTGATTAAACATACATCTCAATCTCAGTTTCATCAATCACCAATCTTGTGTCACTTTCTCCCTCAACAATCGACTACATAACAATCATAAATGGGTCACAAGTTCTACCCGTTACGTACAAACGACGACCACGGCTGTTTGTTAGACATAACACACGCTAAAGCAATAAAACATATAAAAAAATTTAAACAAGTAAGGATCAATTAGCACATAAGTGAAATGGTAAATGAATGGTTAAATTTTAGGCATTTACCCGATATCTCAAATAGTTTTATAAAAAGATGTATGTGATATAATAAAACATAAGTTTTAATGAGTTAAATAGAAAAATGATTTTGTATTAAATAAAATTTAATTTCGTCTTATTAACGGTTATTAAATCAAAAGAAGTTTATACATTATAGTTAAATATGATTCGTTTATCAAAACATATTTCGATAGTTAGTTAATCCGGTCAAATGAGTTTGGAGAATTTAAAATACTGAAAGTGTTTAATAATCGTTACGTCCAATGTATATTTAGTCTGCTCCAATATGAGTCTAATAATTGTCCAAAGTTCAAATGTAATAATCACAATCTAAGTATTTAATCCGTTAAGTATTTTCCCAAGTTCCAAGCCAATATTCAATTCCCAAAGTATATCCGAGACTTGCCACTAACCACAAGTATCAATCCAATAAATTCCATTAGTTTCGTAACCTCCATAAACCATATATATTAGTTTCAAATTTAATTACACCTAAAAAATTAAAGTTAACCAATTCACCTAATTTTATCACCATCACTTTACATTAATAATAGTGAAAACCAAATCAGAATGACAACTAACTGAAAATAGAGGCTAGACCAAATGGTTCCCGAGACCCACATGCTTTCTACCTGGTCCGAAACAACAAGATAACCACAACATTACTCATGGTACCAAGTCAGGTTCCTCTTTTTTTTGACCCGTAACCCGACAAACACATAAACAAATACTAAGATCCAAGTAGACGAATTCAAGATCAAAACTATAGTATCAACATCAAACACCACAATTCTGAAATCAAAACTACACTTAAACCCGTGTACACAACAACAGAACAAACAAGTTTTCGAATTGATTCATGACCATGATCAAGTAAATACGAAATCTAAGTCCAAATAATAAACTGAGACCACCCGTGTCACAACTCAGATCCAAAACTAAACGCAAACCCACCCTCAATTTGTGACCAAACAGGTTCTCAACCCGAGACCAATGTTGGGTCGATCCGACCCATTAAAATAATCTGAGACAACGAACCTTCCCTTGTAACCAAGGACGGACCCACATGGGAGCCGGGTGTGGCACGGGCCTCACCCCATTTTAAGTCACGAAGTGCAAATTTTTGATAGAATGTGTCATTTTTTGTCTCGTGCAACCCCCAATTTTTATGATAAATTCTTCATCGGGCAACCTTAATACTCATAATCATAAACGAAAAAATTGTGCAACACCCTCTCAAAATTCCTGGGTCCGTCTCTATTTGTAACCCGTTTTCAAACAATAATTCACCACACGAATAAATTTTTAAAATGTTTTTAATCAAGTATTTATCCATCAAACGTTTTATAACAAGATTTTAATCCACGAACGTTTTTAATCAATTTGTAACCCACGAACGAAACAATTGATTTTAATCAGTTTAAAAAAAATGAAAAGTTAGATGTGTGTCGACTGCCGAGCATACCCATGAAGACAAGAGAGGGTTAGGAAATGAGATGGAGGTGCTGATGACTTTATGTCCATTCCAAATCATAATTTTCAAGTTTCAATCAAGAAAATCGAATTACAAAAGAAAAGAAATAAACAGGCTGGACCCCACACACGAAATTAACATCACCACAACATGCCAAAATAATGAGTTAGCCGTTGCACCTCCATAAACCATTCCCCAAACACCATCCTTTCACACACACACACACACACACACAAACACAATGCCGTATAACGATTTGTCATTCCTTACAGACAGTGAAGACGAAAAAACCGTTGATGACATCATTTCACAAGCAACTGATCATTTAGTTCTTGAACAAATTGCCAAACTTAACTCTTCTTCATTTGATGATACCCTTCTTCCGTCGAATCTTGAAACCCGCTTCCGCAAACTTAAGTCCTTGCCTACTAACACCACACGCGCGTCCAATTCCACCTCACGCGCTGTTAATCCTCTGGTTAAGTCGAAGTCGTTTACGCCAAGTTTAGGTAATGAGTCGGCTGATGAAGAAAGGGGTAAAGGTATGAAGAAATCGAAAGATGAGAATTTGTTGAGTAAAGTTTTGGAGTCAAAAGTAAGGAAATTGAAGGAACTGGAAACAAAAGTGAAAACTAGAACCAGAACTAGCTTGTCCGGTTCTAGTATGTCTGAATCGGATTCCGAGAAATCCTATTCAGATAAGACAAAAAGGGCTATATCAAAAGGTAAAACTTCATCAAACTCTAACTTAAGTAAACGAAATAATTCTAATTCGAGTCCCTCTGAATCGGACTTGGATTCAGAGACTGATAAGAAAAAAAGTAAGAAAAAGAATTTGAAATCGAAATCATTTAGGACAGAAAATGTGTCTGATATGTGGAGGAAGATTGGTTGTTTGTTTTGTTCACCGAAGAAGAAAGGGAAGAAACATGGGAAGGGGAGAGAGAATAGGTTGTCGTTTTCGTCCTTGGGGGATTACGATGATGATGAGGATTATTTGAAGTCGTTTTCAGCAAAAGAACGGAAGAAGTTAATGAAGAAGGCAATTAAAGAAGAAGAGAAGTTGAATAAGGAAGCTGAGAAGATTGTGAAATGGGCTAAACAAGCTTCTGATAGGATGATGAATGTTTCAGGGCTTAATCTTGATGAGGATCTTAGTGATTTTGAGAAGTGAGTGAGTTTAATCATATACAACAAATTATAATACTAGCTACTACTGTACTATATAGTTTTATGTTTCATATATATGTAATGATTTTGGGAATTTTGTGGTGCATTATTATTGTAGTTGAGTTATTAGGACCCCCTAGTTTTTTATTAGGACCCTTCTTAGTTTGGTTTTTTTTTCTTTTTTTTTTTTTAGATCAAAAAGCTATAAATCTGAAAATGCGGAACTGTAAATATAAAGTTTAATAAGCCAAACGCTTAAAACTGTCAGAAATACGGAACAGAAACTGACAAAAAACTGCGTTGTACTGGAAAAATAAGGGAACAAAGGGAATATTCCCTATGGAGTCACATCCATAGGGAGGGTTCCAATAGTAGGACCCTATAATAAATGTGTAGGTATTAATGTTTATGAATGATCAACTTATTCATACATGGGGCCTTCTCATTAATTTGGGTGGTCGGTGCGAAACTATGAATAAGCATTTTAAATCACGAAAATTCTAATTATTAGAAAATTCAAATCATACTATACTTGGACATGTATAAATATTAATGGATATATACTAAATCAGATGCCTTCTCACATAATATTTAAAAAAAGATGTAAAAATTTAAGTTAGACATGTACTAGTTATAATGCTCGCGCACGCGCGAAGTTTTTTTAAAAATTTCAATAATGTTTTTTTATTTATTACAACAATTTAAGGTATCTTAAATTGTTCTATTTGTGTATTTTTAATAATCTGCACTTGCTTCTCAATTTGTGTGTACTATTGGTCAACCATTTGGCACTCTTGTGCATCCTCTTGATATATATGAGTCGTGTTGGTCAAGATATTAGCTTTGTGTTGTTTTATTTGTTTCACTATACGCGGTTGTTATGAACATAGAAATCTAAGAAAGTCAGGCTCAATGTTGGTGGGAGATATACAAATAGCTTAATAATGCGTGATTCACCTGAGATTCCAGTTTCATCTTCATATCTCTAAGACAATATCTGAAAGTTGAATGAAAAAGGTGTAATTATGAGAACCGTTTTGATGTTGGTAAAACTTAGGCTAATTAGTAATTAGCATTTCTGTACTTGCAATCGGAGTCGGTTTTGACCCATTTTGACCCATCATTTGCATCTTAGTCATTGTATCAGGTTCCATTTAAAAATGTGGTATTATTGTCTTCATTACTCAACTGTACAGTAAAAGTAATTTTTGTCAAACGAATATTAGAAATTATTAGCCGAAACAACATGATTTTACTTAGTACCTCATGTATATTCCATGCTAATATATCAAGTGGAGTGTTTGAGAAACTCAATGAAAATAGTTATCTAACATGTCCATTAGTGTTATCCAAACATGCAAGGTTCAGGTTAGTGTCATGCAATATGCACGGTTCACATTAAATGAATGATAACGTAAATAAGTTGTTGTTCCCTATTCACTATCGCATAAAAACAGTTAAGTACTTAAAACAAACTAATAGTGAATCAATGACTGAAATGACATAAGTAAAACACACTGAATAATTTTCAACATAATATTCTTTATTAGAAACAAATCAAAAAGAATACATTACCCAAGTACTTGCGGAATAGTACTTGGGATTGAAATGACAAAGGGTTGTAACTCCTCACGAAGCTCAGGCTAAGTCTGAGCACAACTACAATGGAACCACTGAGCTATCTCAGGGATTGAGTTGTATTTGGAGGAGTGAAAGATGGCTTGTGTGTGTGTGTGTGTTTTACAATTCACAAGCTTAAATCTTTCACTCCATCACTTATGCTATTTATACAAGTATAAATTTTAACTTTATCCTAAGCGACAAACTGACAAGTTACAGAAGACAAAATACTGATGTAGTTTGTCTCTGTTTACAAAGGCTATATTAAGTAAGAGACAAGGTTGCTTTCCATAAGTCAGTGATGACACTGAGCCTGATAGTTAGCCATTAAGGGAAAGTTAACTTTGGTTGATAAGGACTTCGTCTTATCTGATTCAAACTTGTCCCGCCTTATCCCGCTCATTCTTCAGTCTTCGTTGCCTTCAGTCTTCTACTTCAGTTTGTCTTCAGTGTAAGTAGCTGGTGAGGAGTTTAGGGATTCAGTGAGTTATTGTCATCACTCACTGAATCCACCATCTTCTTCTTGACTCAGTCTTCACCCCTTAAGTTCCACCTTACTGAGTGGAGAGACTTCTTCTTCGCCTCTTACTGAGTATCCAGAAGATGGCTCACTGAGAGACTATGCACTCAGTGACATGTTAGTGTTTAACGGCCTAAACACTTAGGGTATTTTCTATTCAAATCCTAGACTTAAGGGGTTTGGGTATTTACTGAACCCAACAGTCTCCCCCTATTTGGATATACAAATAGCCTAAGTGTTTGATCAGTGTAAGTGAGCAATTGGCTTCTTCTTACACTGAATGTACTAATGAACATAATAAGGAACACTGAATATTTTAACAAAACATACATCGTTTATTGATCAATTACATAGTTCCTATCACTAGTACAAAAGATAAAACAAAATGTCACTCAATGTGGATTTCCAGTGCTTCAAGCTTTGGTTTCTTCTTGAGGAGTGTTTCTTTATCATGGTGCTCTCTTATCTTAGCATTCAGGTCATTGCAGAACCTGATGTTTGCTGGGGTTTGGATCTGAGAGGCCACTGGTAGATAACTTGCCATTGTAGACACTCCTGCAAGGTCAATGTCACTCCACCTCTGGAATGATGGGTTTCCATAGACATCTATAAAGAAGAGACTCTTTCAGGCTCTTCAATACAAAGATATTTGACAAACTTTACTCCCTCTGGTAGCTCCCTATTGCATTCCAAGCCAGGCACTTTGAATTCAGGCTCGGACTCAATCCTCTTTCTTTTGCCTTGGGCTGGCTGAGACTGAGATTCTTGTGGTGCAGTTAGAGTAGGTTTAATTCCAAGCTGTGCTGGTGCTTCTCTCAGTCTTTCATACCTTTTGCTGAGGTTTTTCATCAGCTCCTTAACCACAGCATTCTGCTTCTTTGCAATGATTGGACCAAGTTCATCGAGTTCAGTGATCCCAAAGTCAGTTAATTTCATGGGATCATGAACCTCGAAATGTCTTTTATCATCCCCCATGTAGACATTCATTACCAGTGGTTTGGATTTAGGGATGATTTTTACATCTGTGATTTTCTCAGGCATCCTTTTGCTTTTCATTTACCAGTTGTAGTGGTCAATTCTTTCTTGCATGATGGCTGCAGCTCTCTTGTTCTTTTCATCTAACTTCTTTCTCATTTCAGCCATTTGAGCAGCCTGAGCATCCTTGAACTTCTGTCCAGCCTGACCCTTTTGAAGCTTCTTGGGATCAATTCCAATATTCTCAGCTTCCTCAGCAACTACTTGTACAAGTGCTTCTTTGCTCTTCCTTTCTTCCTCAGCTAGTTTCTTTCTCCTTTCTTCCTTTGCAATGTAGGCACTTAGCTGTTGTGGAGTAAGTAGATACTGAGTGTTGCCGATGACATAGGGAATCTTCTCAGGCTCAGGTGTTTGCATTATGGCTTTTCCTTTATCCTGGCCTGAAGAAGATGATGCTACCAAGGGAGGTGTTGTTGTTATGATGGGTGTTGTCACTGTCATTGTCATAATAATTGTTGTTGTTGGTGGGACTGATGATATGGGTGTTGCAGAGACTGGCTGAGCTAGCTCCCCCTCAGTGTGAGAGGGAGTTACTTCAGTGGCTTTCTCCCCCTCAATTGTTGCTGCAACATCAGCGAGAGCAAGAGTTGCCTCGGACACTGAGGGAGTTGGAGTTGCTTGACCTTTTAAGGCTTGGTAGATCTCCGTGACCATAACCTTAATGTCAGTTGTATCCTTTTGAAGACCTGTGACATTTTCTGCCAGATTAGCCTGAGAAAGTTCCCAAGCAGTCATTATAGGCCCAAGATTCCAAGCCATAGAAGATGATGCCTTAGCCAAAGTAGTCACTTGAGCATCCAAAGAACCCAGTGTAGCCTGAAGAGACTGGACTGAAGACTGAAGACCCTGAACATTGGCAGATATGAGCATGTCGATTAGTTTAGTGAGGCTGGAGGAATTTTTCAAGTAAGCCTCAGTAGCCTCCAGCACTTTGGAGTTGAGTGTTGGGTCTTCTTTGACAGAATCCCTGATTTCATCTATCTTTGTGCCCCAACCCTGAAGATGCTTGAGAAATTTAACCAGGTTTTCATCAGTTTGTGTAGATGTTGGTACATGAGATCTCTGTGTTCGTCAGTGTTTGCATCAAAATCATGTACCTCGGCCTTCAGATATGTATAGCTGGCAGCTGCTTCAGTGTGTTGATCCCATAAAGTTTCAGTAACCCAGAATATAGCTTTCTTGATGCTTTAGTGATCCACATAACCAGTTGTCTTTCTGTCAGTGGAAGAGTGTTGTCAAACTTTCTGAATTCTTCAGGACAAGATGAGGAAGAAGAGTCTGAGTCATTATCTTCAGGCTGGAAAGGTGACTCTTTAGGCTCTTGTGGATTAGGCTGACGCTCTTGTTCATGTGTTTGAACATCAGCGTCCATTTCTTCTCCTGCTGAAAGTATGTCATCTTCACTGTCAGCCAGTTCTTCATCAGAGAAAAGAATTTCATTTACCTCAGCAACTGTTAGTAAACCAGTGATGGTGATGGGTTCCTTATCAGCGGGTGGTATTAATCCCTCTGAGTCTTTGTCCCCCGTTGCTCCTTCAAGCACTGGTGGGTGTTTCCCAGTGTTATCCCTAGAAGCAGTGGCAGTGAGATCCCAATCAGCGGGTTGTTCATTTCCCTCTGAGTCTTTGGGATCATTCAGTTAGCCCTCAGACAAAAGTTATGATTTGCGAATGTCATCCTTGGGCAGTGTGGAAGGCGCTCCCCTACTAGCGGGTTGTATGTTTCCCTTTGGATCTTGGGGTGTAGTAGTTGGGACAAGGGCACTGACTTTGATGTATCAGTGTCCTTCGTTGTCACCGGGGTGGATGATGTTTGGTCTCCCTTAGGTGGCTGATCAGTCTGGGGCTTTCTTTGCCTTTTAGGCTGTGCTCCAGAAGCCTCAGGGCCCTGAGACATGGGTTTAGTCTTAGTCCCAGTCTGATACTTTCCCTTTCTCTTTTTAGGAGCAGGGTTTGGAGACACTGAGTCCCTTTGGTTGTTTACAGCAACCATATGGGCCGTTGATGCAGGTTTTACTGACCAGGTTTTAATATTTGTAAAGTCTCGTTATAACTATGGTGTACCCTAATGCACTAACAGGCAGTGTACCCGGTCGTGTGTAGTGTAGTAATCGGTAAAGCCGAGGTCGTCCCAAGAGCTATGTGTGTTGGATTATTACTAAGTCTAGGTGTCACAGATTAATAATGGTTTCGATAGGGAATTAATTAATTAAACTACTAAAGCAGAATAAAGCAAATAAAAGCAAATAAATGGTAAAGGGAAAATCAATAGAGGAGAGTGGTGCTAACCTAGTTAATCCTCCTAGCTAGTTATGTCTACGTCTACTTACTTCCAATTACTTCAGGTGGGGTCAAAGTCGAGAGGACAACATTTTGGTCAATTCGCCCTAACCTATCAGCAAAGATGCCACCACAGGAGAAGTCAGGTGTCCCCTCATAAGTCCTGTTGTTCCTGGTCCCCTAAGCCAAGTCATGAAGTACCGCTACATGCTAGATTTATAATAGTGAGTGCCCGGGCGTTAGCAACTTAAACACTCACCACCTAATTCTTAAGTTCATCCAAACGGTAGGTGATCAGTTGGTCAAATCGCACAAGTAGAAAGGGTCGTCAGTTGGTCATATCTTACCCTTCTCGTCTTAGTCCGCTCACCTAGGGTCAGTTGGTCATATCTCCTAGGCAATTGGCCTCTACCGCCATTCAAAACTACCGAACCAAGGGTGGCTACCAATAAACTATGCATGCATACACTTAGAAATAATTGTACGGAAGTAAAGTAAACGCAAACAAAACAATTAAGGAATCATAACTAGGCCAGCACCAAGAGGTGCTTAGCCCCTCATATTAATCATACAAACCAATTCAATATTCAAAGGTACGAAATACTTGAATTGAAAGTAAAGAAAATATAAAATGCTAATACTTATCGTAGGGGAGTGATTTCTCCCTTGGAGACAGCTCCGTATGATCCTCTAGACCTGCCTTGAGCTTTTTTCCACGTTCTCTGGTTGTTGTGTGTGGAATGGGATGATTAGAAATGCTGGAATTCGTGGGGTATTTATAGGCCAGATATGGGTTACGGCGTAACTATAACAAGAGTTACGCCGTAACCTTCAATTCCTTCGTATTTTGCACTAGATCTGCTAGTTACGGCGTAACCTTATAAGTGGTTACGCCGTAGTCTTCAATAAACTTGGTTACGCCGTAGTTGAGGTAATAGTTACGGCGTAAGTATCAGCGGCGTGAAATCTCATTTGACCTAATATAGTTACGTCGTAGCCTTTGGGAAGAGTTACGCCGTAACCTTCTGATAAGTTGGTTTTCTGAGTCACGCAATAGTTACGGCGTAATGTGAGAGACGAGTTACGCCGTAACTTCTTCAAAATCAGCATACTATGATAAATCTTTAGATAATTCTCCAATTCCGCGTCTCTTTAGCTCCAATGCTCGTAATTTACCTGAAAGTGGAAAACAATAGAAAACAAGCATAAATCCATATAAATGATATAAATTACAAGCATTATCGCGGGAAATTGACACTTAATAATCAGGACTATTTGATGTTATCAAATATCCCCCCACTTGAACTCTATTTTCCCTCAAGTAGACCTTATTAGAAAGATTCCTAAAAAGATATCTCCCAATACCTGAAAAATATAAGTTTACAAATCCCTTATGCTAGAATAAAACAAAGCCGAACATCTCACGAAAGGGGAACGAAACACTCAAATCTCTCAACTATTCTAAGTGTCAATTTCGGGGTGATCACTCAATCGTACAGTTATAGCATGTATTATATCATAAGCTTGGCGGTTACACAAATCTCCACTACTAGAGTTAAGGGCTAAACAATTCTCGAAGGCAATATGGGTAGACACGACAAAGGTTAAGGGGTGACTCGTCATTACTAACATGTCACGGCGAAGTGGACAAAATCAATGATACATGACCAAATCCATGGCCAAGACACCAAAGATTGCTCGCTGCATCACCTAGACACACTTCATGACTAAAGGGTAGGATAAGACATGGGATATATAAATGGTGTAAAATAAAAAAAACAAGCAGGTAGTCTAAATCTGTAACCAAGTCATCACCACTTACCGTCCGCCCAAAGTTCAAGCTTTAAAGTCAAGAAACTGGATCATGAAATATAAGGTAGATGTGTCATTAGAGGACGTCGTGATAGGCATACTACCTTTTCTCCAACTGCTGGCATAACTACCAACTCCAATATTCAAATGTGACCGAGGTGGCCTCCTCGATACTAAATCTATAAAGCTCATAATATAGTGCTTATAACATCGCACTTTACAATAACTAAATCATAACAATATATATATATATATATATATATATATATATATATATATATATATATATATATATATATATATATATATATATATTCGAATCACTTTTTTTTTCAACATAACAATAATAACTTAAACATAATATCCCCCCAATTGAGATGAACAATGGGAATTCGGGGGTCTTCAATGATCTTCAGGAATGTTGTCGATGAAAGCGTGGTTTCCAAACCTTTCCACTCGAACCTTGAACTTAGGCAAATGATGACTTCCCAATCACAAATAAAGACTACATGGTAGGCTAAGGTGTATAGGCGTATCGAAACAATATATCGGGTTAACAAAATGAAAGGAATGGCTCAGATGGGTGAATCTAGGGGTATCTTGCACTAAAGGTGAGTGCAACAAAAGGGTTTCACATGGGGGTCGAGAAGTCGAGGTAACTAATCGATAGACACATAATGGTAGGCTGTTTGGCTGATATTCCTATAATATTGCCTTCTAAAACTGAAAAGTCCAAATACATTGAGCTAACTCAACATACCTCGTCTATGGTCTCGAAATGATGCAAAGGCCAAGTTCTAAAGTTTACAAGCTACCGGCACACTCATAATTTGGTGGATTTGGGGTAAAATGTTGGAAATGGATAAGGTTAATCTCACCATAAAATATCAAGGGTTGTATGTGCTCGGCTAAGGTCTAATCTAGTTAGGTTAAGAAAAACATGTCAAAATTTTAAAAGTGGCATAATTTTTCAAAATAAACTAGAAAAACGAGGGCAAAATAATGTTCAAGAGATAATTCTACTCCCGTCCCCCCACTTGAATTGTACAAAGTCCCTTTTGTACTAAAGTATTAAATAAAGGTGAAGAGAAAAGTAGAATTAGAGCGAGAACTTCCCTGAAATTTGCTCCATAAAGAAAGAAGGCCCACGAAAAAGAGACGTGCCTTTGTATAAGCATCATGAACAAACTTTAATCCCTGAAATCACACTACCGACAAGCATAATTCTAAAAAAAGAAAAAATAAAAAATGAAAAACAACCTAACTCACTTTCGTAGGAATCACGGTTGCATTTAGCATATGCAACAAGCCTTTTAAACCACTTGGTGTCCCAAGTGGACGAGTGAAGTCTCGTGAGGGTTTACAGGGAACACACCCACAAAGTTCATTTAAAATACTAATACAAGGTTATTGTGTTTAAAAATGAAAGAATTAAAGCAGAGGAAGGTGTCGTAACTCTTTTAAGGGAGTTACACTGTAACTAGCAAAACCTGACATAAGCTGCAAAGCGAGTAGTTACGGCGTAACCACATAGATGGTATTACGCCGTAGTTAGTAATGCGTCAAGAATTCTGCTGCCAAAAGTTGGTTATGGCGTAATCACATAAATGAGTTACGCCGTAACTCTGATCAGATCAGCAACTACAGCAGTAATTACTTCCTTGTTTCCTTCAGAAATGGTTAGAAAACACAAAACCCTACAGAAATGGAAATAAAACAAATGAAAGGGATAATTCGGGTTGTCTCCCGAAAGAGCACTTTTCTTTATTTACGAGTCTTTAAGTTAGACTCAGAGCCGCGGGGCTTCTATGGAGGCCTTTGGACTTCCCCGACTTCCTCCATGTCTATTTTATTTGAAGAAGTCTGGTCCCAAACATGTGGAGAAACAAACCGCGTCATAGTGTATCTTTTCTGCAGAAAATTAGCTCGTGCCCATTCGTAACAAAATTTAACCTTTTCTTTGTCTTTTATTTTAACATACCCAAACTTTACTCGTAACCAATTTTCAAATGAGATCCCTATGTATCCTACTTTGCTTCGTTTATCTTCGTCAAAACACACTCATTCCTTACGTTTGAGCCATTTAGGTTCAGGGTATTCTCCTCCATCACAGATCTTGCGATTTGGGTTGCATGTAGGCCATGCCATGGTGTAGTTATCATGCATGATAGCTGGCTCACAAAAATGAATGGTCCAATCAATATCGGTGAACCATTCGCTAAAAACATTATGTCCTTGTAACCACTTTTTCCTGATAAGTTTCTCGTCTTCCCAGCACCACCAAACTTCTGCAGCCTCTTTAATCATTCGAATGAGGTGCTGACCTCCTCCATTGCATCGTTTTTGAAAAGGAGAACATGTGGGTAGTGTTACTTTGGTCCCATCAATTAAACAAGTATCAGGAACACAACAGTGAAGTCTTCCTTTAACAACGTAACTGGATACAGAAAATGGGATCTCTTCCTCATCTCCTTCATCGTCACTTGATTCGGTGCCCTGCAAATGGCCAAAAGATGAAGGTGGAAATCTATCGGAATCATCTAATTCAATCCTTGGTGATTCTTTAGTCGTAAGAATTTTGTTTGGTTCAAGGCTTAAGGTTTTATCCAATTTAAACTCCACTATATCGCCACAGTATCAACCATAATATGCTAATGTGTCCAGAAATGGTTTACCGAGAATCAAATATTCCTTTTTGTTTTTCCCCATGTCGACGACTACAAACTTTGGGGCTGAAACAAATTTATCGACCTTGATACAAGTACCACCTGTAATTCCTAAAGGGGTAACCTTGGTGCCTGTCGCTGGTTCAATCAAGATTTCCGTTTCCTAAAGATGGATTATCTTAAGTTTTAGGAATATGGAAAGCGGCATGATGTTTATACAAGACCCAAAATCAATTACCCCCAAAATATTAATACTCCTAGCAGAACATGGAATGATTAACCCGTTCGCGCTAATATCCTTAACTAAAAATAAACTCGTTCCTAACCTGGATACGCTTTCTGTATTATGGTTACGCCGTAACTCAGGGAATTGGTTACGGTGTAACCCTGCCTTCATGTCGCCAATCGTCATCTCTAATTCATCGGTTATGGATTTGCGTTCCTCAACCACCTCCTGAGAATTATTGGCGAAAACAGCGTTGCATTCCACCATGTGCTTGGTTTCATTAAGTTCAATTTCATCTATCTCAGCACTGAGTTTTTCAATCATTGCTCCAAGATATTTTAGGGTTTCATCGTGCCTGGAAAGATTTTTATTTGTGTTCTCCTGGAAACCCCTTAACCAAGTATCTTGTTCTTTTTGTTTCTAGGCTGAAGTTTCCAGGAACTTGTTGATTGTTTCTTCAAGACTGGGCTTTCTTTCTCCATAAGGCCCACGGTTGTAATTTCCACGATACCCGTTATTATTTCGATTTTCTCCATACTTGGCTTCTTCAATATTTTCTTCGTCGACATGAGGACAATTCTTTGTGAGATGTCCTCATCCACAGCTTTCACAACCCACTTGGATGGCATGAACGGTTTCTCTGACCTTCAGCATATCTCGACTAAGATTTTCAATTTTACTAGCGATTGTTGCAATTCCATCAAAATTTCCGCCTTGGTTTCTTTTACTTCCTCCGTCATGCCATTTTTGAGAGTGATCAACCATTTTTTGAATGGCTTCAATTTCAAGAGTAGGAGTCATGTTCGGGATAGGTCCTTGATAGTCCAGCATTTGTCTTGTAATTATCTTAATTCCTTTGTAGAAAATGTTGACCTTCTGCTGGTTGTTCAGATCATGTGTAAGACACTTGTAAAGGAGATCATTGTATCTATCACAGGCTTGATACAACCTTTCGTCGTCTTCTTGCTTGAAATTATGGATCTCCAAAAGCTGGTTAGAAATCTTCGATGGCGGACAATATCTCTGAATAAAGTGCTTCTTAAGTAGAGCCCAAGTATTAATTGCTCCGGCGGGAAATCTTTCGATCCATCTTCTGGCAGCTCCAGTAAGAGTCATAGGGAATACCCTTAGCATAACAGCATCATGAGACACACCCGAAATGTTGAAAAGGCTTGCGATGTATATGACATTTTCAACATGCTCATATGCATCTTCGTCCCTGTTTCCTGAAAAAGGGTTAGCACGAAGCTCCCTCATAAATTGGTCATTGATTTCGAAACGGACATCCGCTCCAATTGTCGGTCTTACGAGACCCTGCCTTTGTTCCGCTCTTGTCAATGCCAAGTATTCCTCAAGAGTTAGGTCATCGATGTTAACAACTTCCATGGTACCTGAAAACTTGAAATATGATCGTGAGAAAAGTTTAAAACGATATGAAAGACTTAATATTAATCCTAATATAACTCCCCGGCAGCGGCGCCAAAAACTTGATGCTGGTTTTACTGATCAGGTTTTAATATTTGTAAAGTCTCGATATACCTATGGTCTACCCTAGTACACTAACGGGCAGTGTACCCGATCGTGTGTAGTGTAGTAATCGATAAAGCCGAGGTCGTCCCAAGAGCTATGTGTGTTGGATTATTACTAAGTCTCGGTGTCACAGATTAATAATGGTTTCGATAGGGAATTAATTAATTAAACTACTAAAGCAGAATAAAGCAAATAAATGGTAAAGGGAAAATCAATAGAGGAGAGTGGTGCTAACCTAGTTAATCATCCTAGCTAGTTATGTCTACGTTTACTTACTTCCAATTACTTCAGGTGGGGTCAAATTCGAGAGGACAGCATTTGGTCAATTCGCCCTAACCTATCAGCAAAGATGCCACCACGGGAGAAGTCAGGTGTCCCTTCATAAGTCCTGTTGTTTCTGGTCCCCTAAGCCAAGTCATTAAGTACCGCTACATGCTAGATTTATAATAGTGAGTGCCCGGGCGTTAGCAACTTAAACACTCACCCCCTAATTATCAAGTTCATCCAAACGGTAGGTGATCAGTTGGTCAAATCGCACAAGTAGAAAGGGTCGTCAGTTGGTCATATCTTACCCTTCCCGTCTCAGTCCGCTCACCTAGGGTCAGTTGGTCATATGTCCTAGGCAATTGGCCTATACCGCCATTTAAAACTACGTAACCAAGGGTGGATACCAGTAAACTATGCTTGCATACACTTAGAAATAATTGTACGGAAGTAAAGTAAACGAAAACAAAACAATTAAGGAATCATAACTAGGCCAGCACCAAGAGGTGCTTAGCCGCTCATATTAATCATACAAACCAATTCAATATTCAAAGGTACGAAATACATGAATTGAAAGTAAAGAAAATATAAAATGCTAATGCTTATCGTAGGGGAGTGATTTCTCCCTTGGAGACATCTCTGTATGCTCCTCTAGACCTGCCTTGAGCTTTTTCCCACGTTCTCTGGTTGTTGTGTGTGGAATGGGATGATTAGAAATGCTGGAATTCGTAGGGTATTTATAGGCCAGATCTGGGTTACGGTGTAACTATAACAAGAGTTATGCCGAAACCTTCAATTCCTTTGTATTTTGCACTAGATCTGCTAGTTACGGCGTAACCTTATAAGTGGTTACGCCGTAGTCTTCAATAAACTTGGTTACGCCGTAGTTGAGGTAATAGTTACGGCGTAAGTATCAGCGGCGTGGAATCTCATTTGACCTAATATAGTTACGTCGTAGCCTTTAGGAAGAGTTCCGCCATAACCTTATGATAAGTTGGTTTTCTGAGTCACGCAATAGTTACGGCGTAATGTGAGAGATGAGGTACGCCGTAACTTCTTCAAAATCAGCATACTATGATAAATCTTTTGATGGTTCTCCAGTTTCGCGTCTCTTTTGCTCCAATGCTCGTAATTTACCTGAAAATGGAAAAAAAATGGAAAACAAGCGTAAATCCATATAAATGATATAAATTACAAGCATTATCGGGGGAAATTGACACTTAATAATCAGGACTACTTGATGTTATCAGCCGTCAATTCTATTTCAATGACTTGGGGTGGGTCTTTTTGAAAGTTTGATTGACTCAGGATACCAGGTAAAGGAGTGTATTTGTATTCCTGAGGGTAATTGCAACCCAGTAACACTTGTAAAGCACATGAGACAAACCTAGGATACGAAACGTATTTCGTCCTAGTTTTGCTCAGTAGCTTGGTTACGAGATCACTGTAAATCATCTCCCCAATGTCGACAGTGACCCCGTTCATCAATCAATATGCCACCATCAACTGAATAGAGTTAACTTGTTCAGTGGATGAGTGGTTCCCGCCGAGAACCTGAATCACAAATGTGAACTGGATCTTCCAAGCCGCATGAAATGAGTTCTTGGTGACTGGGGTTCTGTCCAAAAATTTTGGATCCAAAATGATTTGTTTTAACCCATCCTTAACTGTAGAGGGTTCAGGATGGGCAACATAGACTCCAGAATTATAGTCTAACCCTGTTGATGTACAAAAAGTTTTATAGTCCAGGGTGACTGACCTTTCCCCATTAAAAAGAATGAATTTGATGAGATACTCCCTGAGTGGTCGTAGGTCAGTCTCATCAGTAGAGGGTGTCGGGTCATAGGCCACTGCTGTAGCCCAAAACTCCCTGAGGAGGTTTTGGTACATAATTGATGGGGACTAAGTAAAGGCCAGTTTTAGTGGGCAGTTGAATAAAAACTTCATGATTTCTTATAGGCTGGGACATCAGGGGGGTATTCAAAAGTGCCTATAACATTATTTGTTTTAAATTCAACATTACTGAGATCTCCTACCCACTGTGGTGCAAACTGAAGAGATTGTGTTCTTGCCATTTCCATTAAAGATTTTAGGGTTTTGAAAAAAAAGATATCTTGACAAGAACAATCAAAGAGTTTTGAATCTTTTAAGTTTTGTGATGAAAAAACCTTTTGTAAATGTTTACAGAGAAGATTTTGCAGAAAAACTTGTTTGGAGGACTAAAGAACACAAAGATATCTTGTTTTGAGAAGTGATTTTGACAGAGTTTAGATGCAGAAATTCTTTGTATGTGATTTTTAATGCTTTTGAGAGGGGTATTTATAGAGTGGTGAGAGGGGTACTTTTTGCATAAAAGAGGATTTGTAAAGTCAGTTTTTGAAAACGTTTATTTACCTCATTTAATGCCACCTACTTCACTACCCGCAGTAATTTCCCGGTTTTCAAGGGAACAGTTGCAGTGCACAGTAAAAGTGCATTCTGCATTAATAAAATATCCTTAAGATATTTCATGTGAGAGGAGGCATTTAATGCCAAGTGGGATGAGGTAAGGTGTTGAGAGACCCTTGACTAGGATGACAGTAAGATAAAGAGACATATATTCCCTTATTAAATTGGTATGTTGACCAACCTAGGACATTTAAGTAACTGATACTTGGTGCATTTAGTTACTCATTCAATGCTCAATATCTAAAGTCAGGGTTACTGAATGAGTCTTACTCATTCAGTGAGAAAGTTGTTTTGGGGTTTTGTTCAGGGAGAATGAACTATTTCAGAAAGAACTTACTGAGATTAGGATTGATTTTTAGTTAGCTGACTTTCAATGTCAAGCATTCCTAATTCAGTTTTCAGTCTCCTGAAGGTAGGTTCATCTAAAGGTTTGGTGAAGATATCAGCAAGTTGATATTCATTAGGGATGAAATGAAGTTCTATGTCTCCTTTCATTATGTGATCCCTGATGAAATGATATCTGATATCAATGTGTTTGGTTCTTTGGTGGAGGACAGGATTATTGGAGATTGCAATAGCACTGGTGTTATCGCAGAAGATGGGTACCATTTTGTAATGGATGTCATAGTCACTGAGTTGACTTTTCATCCATAATACATTGGCACAACATCCTGCAGCAGCCACATACTCAGCTTTAGCTAAAGACATAGCCATTGATTGTTGCTTTTTAGCACTCCAATACACCAGCTTTCCTCCCAGAAATTGACAGGACCCTGAGGTACTTTTTCTGTCCATGTTGCAGCCTGCATAATCAGAGTCAGAATACCCTTTGAGGTCAAACCCTGAGCACTTTGGATAGTAAAGTCCAAGGCTTGGAGTTCCCTTCAGGTATCTGAGTATTCTTTTGGCTGCAGTGAGATGGGATTCTTTGGGATTGGACTGATATCTTGCTATCAGACAGACTGAGAATTGTATGTCTGGTCTGGAAGCCGTTAGATACATCAGTGAACCTACAATTCCTCTGAAATAGGTTTGATTGACTGATTTGCCAGTGAGATCAGGTCCAAGGTTGTTAGGAGGGACCATTGGTATCTTCACTGAGGCACAGTCAGATATCTCATATTTCTTCAA
Organism: Chrysanthemum seticuspe; assembly: GCA_019973895.1. Lineage (NCBI taxonomy): Eukaryota > Viridiplantae > Streptophyta > Magnoliopsida > Asterales > Asteraceae > Chrysanthemum > Chrysanthemum seticuspe. The sequence continues at coordinate 203,808,368 of BPTQ01000006.1, read as the reverse complement.
GAGATTTCTGGTGTACTTCTCTTTACTGATAGAGATTCCTTTATCAGTTTGCCTAATTTTTAGTCCAAGGAAGTATGTGAGTTCACCCATCATGCTCATTTCAAACTTCTTTGTCATAAGTTTTTCAAACTGTTTGCAAAGAGTGTAGTTTATTGAGCCAAAGATGATGTCATCAACATATACTTAGACTAGTATCACATCTTGCTTTGTCCTATAGATAAACAAGGTGTTGTCTATCTTTCCTCTGACAAACTTGTTTTGAATCAGGAAGGCTGAGAGAGTTTCGTACCATGCTCTGGGAGCTTGTTTAAGTCCATAAAGGGCTTTGTCAAGCTTACAGACATAGTCAGGGAATTCACTACTCTCAAAGACAGGAGGTTGCTGAACATACACATCTTCCTTGAGTTCACCATTCAGAAATGCACTTTTTACATCCATTTGGTAAACTTTGAAGTTCATGTAGGTAGCAAATGCAAGAAGATCCTGATGGCTTCCATTCTTGCAACAGGAGCAAATGTCTCATCATAGTCAATGCCTTCTTGTTGACTGTAACCTTTGGCTACAAGTCTGGCCTTGTTTTTAATGACAGTGCCATTTTCATCAGTTTTGTTTCTGAAAACCCACTTCATTCCTATGACAACGACATCCTGAGGACATTTGATCAAGGTCATGACCTTGTTTTTGTCAAACTGTTGAAGTTCTTCTTGCATAGCCTAAACCAGATTGGATGTTTTAGAGCCTCAGTGACACTTTTGGGTTCTATTTATGATAGAAAATCAGCATATAGACATTCATTGGCTGAAGCTGCAATTTACTTAGCAGCCATGCTTCTAGTGAGCATGCCCTCAGTGGGTTTACCAATGATGTTTACAAGCTTAATGTCCTGAGATTTTGTCCACTTACTTTGTGGTCTAGGATCTGAGCTTGAGGAGGTCACTTGAAACTCAGGAGTGAGTTCAGGTGCAGGAGCCATAAAATCATTAAAATCATCTGTTGAGATGCTTTGTTCAGGTTGGGTTTCTTGAATCACAGGTTCCTGAACATTTGGTTCAGTATTACCTATCCCAGTAGGGACTGATTGATTATCAATGTAATCACTGATGGTTGGTTGAGGAAGGTTGTGGGGTAAGACATAGTATGAGATATCAGCATCAGCTTGATAGGAGGAATTGATTTCAGTGTTGAACTCATCAGGAAGATATCTAGTTGAGTCATCAATTCCTATTTCCTCCATTGAGGTATTGGTGAATCTGATGCTTTCTGAACTTTCATCAAAGGTGACATGAAAGGTTTCCTCAACTTGTTGTCTTTTGGTGTTGAACACCCTGAAGGCTTTAGAGATCAGTGAGTAACCTAGGAAATATCCATCATCAGCTTTTGTATCAAATTTGCCTAGGTGATCCTTGTGGTTGTGAATGAACACAGGACACCCAAACACATGAAAGTAGCTGATATCAGGAAGTCTACATTTGAATATCTCATATAGGGTTTTATTATGTCTTTTGACAATGATGGACCTGTTTTGTGTATAACAGGCTGTTTTGACTGCTTCAGTCCAGAAATGCTTTGAGAGTGTTGAGCCATTTAACATAGTTCTGGCAGCCTCAATGAGAGTTCTGTTTTTCCTTTCAGCCACCCCATTTTGTTCAGGGGTGTAAGGGGATGAAAAGTTTTGGGTGATTCCTTTTTCATCACAGAAATTCTCAAGTTCTTCATTTCTGAACTCAGTGTCATTGTCAGTTCTGATTTGTTTAACAGTAATGTCATTATGGTTTTCAATTTTCCTGATGAATGACATTATTGTATCAGCTGCCTGACTATTTTTGGAAATAAAGTATACCCAAGTGTATCTTGAGAACTCATCAACAATGACAAGTGTATACTTCTCATGCTGGATTGATCTAGGAATGACTGGTGATTCGCTCCCAAACAGTCAAGTTTAATCACACAAGCTAACCACTTGTGAATGGTCAACCGTAATAAACTTAAAACAGCTTAGAAACAAATGCAATTAAGATCTGGAGAGTATAGTTTTTCCACAGGTCGTTAAGTCCCACGGAGGATGAATGGTGTTTGAACAAATTCAGATGATAGAATGATCACTAAGGATAGTGATCAGTAAGGATTTTGGTGAATAATTACACTACTGATTGATTCAAATGATATTTGGATACAGAATTGTAAAGCACAACAATCAGATAAGACAAACGTAAATACGTACGTTTATTAAACTACTTAAACGTACCAAATAAAACGCGAGTTTTAAGAAATAAAAGACCTACAAATATGAAAATGATATTTTTGGAATCCTAAAAATAAAAGAAAATTATTAGAAAAAGAAAATTATTTTTAAAACTATTTATTTAATTATTATTAATTAAAAACTTATTTTAAACTATTTAATAATACTCTAAAATATGATAAAATATGAAATAAAGCTAGAAAAATAAAATTATGACTTAGAAAAATCTAAAATATTATAAAACTTATTTTAAAATTGAAAATATATTTTTTACACTTTTTATCTATTTATTATTAATTAATTATTATTTAAAATACACTTAAATACAAGAAAATATAAAATTAACCTGGAAAAATAAAATTTTAACTTAGAAAAATCTAGAATATTATAAAACTAATTTTAAAACTGAAAAGATATTTTTTATGCTTTTTAATTATTTATTACTAATTATTTAATACTTTTAACTATTTTAAATTCTAATAAATACTAAACAAACAGAGAAAATTATGAAACTTTTTCTAAAAATATCCTAAGGTGACAGAAAACTAAGAAAATTATAAAAACAGAATTTGCTTAATAATAAGCTGAAAAGAAAAATCAAAAAGCTAAATTCTATTAAATAAACGCTATCACTATATTTAAAATGATGTTTTTGTGGTTTTGATTTTTGAAAACTATTTAACTACTGATATTAAGTAACTTTAATGAAAACAAAAATTTTATAACTTAAAAATAAGCTGTTTAGAATCTAAAAATCTCAATAGTGAGCTAATTAGCTTATTTTGATTATTTAAGCTCAAATAAGCTGCACAGTTGGAAACAAAAGTATAATAAGCTACAAACAAGCTAAATGAACTTATATTAGGCTAAAATACACAAATAAGCACACTGATAAGATGGAAGTAAGCAAATAAGCACTTGCTTCTTATTGTTATAAGACAGTTATGGGACAAGGTTTAAGCTTATTGCAGCCCTACCAAATAAGCTAAAAAGTAAAAAATTAAGCTAGGATCTTCAAGTCAGCTAGGTTAGCTTTCCAAAGAACCAAATTTCACAAGCTAAAGCTAACTGAAGAGCTCTGTGTGAGCTTGTGAAAGTGACTAGCTCAACTGTGCACAGGACATCATTTCAGACAAGGTGCTCAAAAGAAGCTGAAAAATAAGCTATTAAACAAGCTATCTAGAAAATATAAAAAATACAGTGATGAAGATGAACAACTAGATTTTAATAACCCAAAAGCTCAAATCTTGAAAGCTAATAATAAGTCCTATAGAAAAGTTTCTAGTTTATTCAAAAACGACCAAACTGAAAATTTGACTTTTTAAGAAAACCAAATAAGTTGACTTATATGAACTTTGAATTGATTATACTAACTGATTATGTTATATTGAGCTAAAATAAGATGAGATTAAGCTAAAGTAACAAGTTTTAAGCTACTGTGATGAGATTGACAAACTAAAACCTTAACAGTTAACAACTAAGTGAGATTAAAGAGATTTTGACTATTTTAACAAACAAGCACTGATTTTCTTTGTTTATATGAGATATATGGTACTTAAGTAATACAAAACAATAACAAGCAACAACTCAAACACTCTCTAAAACAGTTATAAAGGCAAATCCAAACACCCTTTAACTTAACTGTTTTGAAACTTTAAACACCAAAATAGATTTTTGAGCCAAGAAAACTATTAATTAACTTATATTAACTATAATTAGACAGTATTAAACTAGAATTGACATACTTTGAACACTTAAATTAAAAATTGCAAATTATGAGAAAACTGCTTACAATTGGAGTTCAAGCTTAAAACAGAGAACCAAAGGCCAAATTATACTTCCTATAGCTTCCTAAGAAGCTCTATACCAAGGCCATCCAATATCAACCCTGCTCCAGCTTTGACCTTCACTTCCATGGACTTTTTTTATTTTTCACTAATTTATTTGGTATTTTTGGTGATTTTTGGTTTTTTCTTCTAAACTGAATTTTAAGGTTTCTAAAAGCTTGAAGAAGCTTTCTAGGAGCTTATATGGGCTTATTCAGTCCTTACCAACAACTAACAACAACATTTGATTAATCATGAGATTTTGAACAAGAAAAATAGCATAAACTAAAAACTGAACTGTAAGTTGAAATTGATTACTTCAAAAGATTCACAATACACAAAGATTGCTTAAAAAGTACTTGAAAGCTTTTAAATTACACTGGAAATTTGAAAATAATTAAAACGACATACATAAAACTAAATTAAGCTAGATATCTTGCTACATTGCTTCTTCCTCCTTTATAAAGATCTTTTTGGAGCTTGTCGACATCTCTGAACATATCCCACTCATTTCCAGCCATTGGATTGGTCAATATCATCAGAATCGTCCATGTGTAGATTTGTCGCCAAAATAGTCTTGAGCAGGTTTTTCTAATTAAGAAATCTTGGATTTTGTGGAGGTGTTAGGAGTTGGTATACAAGTGGAAAGACAGGTGGAAATGTTGAAAAAGATGGAAAAACCACCTCTGGTTTTGGTTTTACAGGCGTGAGGAAGGGGATGAACAGTGCTCGTGGTTTTGGCGGGTTGACTATATTTGACCAGTGGATATTAATAAAGGGGGGGTCAAAATGGGGGGTCACAGGTATATTGGCACGGGTCTATTGGGTTTTGGCTAGGGATCAAAATACACAAAGGGGGTCCGTTTGGTTTAGTAGTAATACAAGGACTATTTATGTAATTTTGGTGAAAATGAAGGACTGAAACTGCCAACTCTCCAAACTTATCACAAGGACCAAACTTGCCATATATGAATAGTAAAAGGACCACTTTTGATAATTTTCACTTTTTTATAAATCCAAGGACTATTTTTGACACTTTTGTAAAGTTGAGGGACCTTTTCTGCCATTTGACCAAAGATTTATTCAAGGACCATTTTTGACAACTTAGAATATTTCAGGGACCTTGAATAACATTTTTCTTTATTTTGAATTACCAGGGACTGAATTTGACAACTTTTGAGACTTGGGGGACTAAAATTGCCAATTATGCAAACTTGATACGTTTTTCACCAGATTTTGATATTTTTGCATTTAAAACACATAAAACACTTATTTGTGATATTTTTATCATTTTGATGCATTTCTGAGTGTTTTCAGATGTTTTTGGCATTCTAAACAGTACAAAAATGATGAGTATTTAGACACTCATCAACTGGTCCAAAGAGATCCATGTGCAGGAGGTGAAGGCAGCTTTTGATGGAGAAATTTTGTTTTGTTTTGAAAGATGCTCTATGGTGTTTGCCTTTTTCACAGGTTGAGCATGGTTTATCTTTTGCAAAAACTAGTGATGGTAAACCAAGAACCTTGTTTTGTTTTGCCAAGTTGTTGATGTTTTTGAAATTTAAGTGAGAGAGTCTCTTGTGCCACAGCCAGTTGACAGTTTCAGTGGCTTTGGCAAAGAGACAAGTTCCATCTTGAGAGAGTGTTGACATGTCTAAGACATAAACATCATCTCTTCTAGGAGCTATCAAAAAAACTTCTTTGCTGGCATTAAAAATGGTGCCTTGTTTGTCATTGAATTGCACAATGTACTTAGCATCACAGAGTTGACTGACACTGATGAGATTGTATTTGAGACCATTGACATAAGCTATTCTAGAGAAAACTATTCCATTGCAGTATACTGAACCATAACCTTCAGTGGGACATGATGAGTTATCACCAAATACTACCTTGGGTCCTGGTTCCTTTACATACTTGTGTAGATACTCCTTAACACCAGTCATGCTTCTTGAGCATCCACTATCTAGATGCCAAATAGGCTCCCCGGAGTGTCTCTGCACAAATAGTAAACTGGATTAGTTTCTCTTGCTGACCCACATACTAGTGGGTTTGGGTCTAAAGGTCTGCTTGAATTTGGCAATTGACTCATGGTCAGTGGTTGAGTGCATTGTGCTACCACAGGTTTTGAATTTGATGACTGAGGATGCCTCAGTGATCGGGGTTGCTTGGAACTTCTCCTTGCTTGGATGACACTGTCAAGCTGAGATGTCTCATGAGCTGGATTTCCGCAAATATCACAGCATGTGTTCATGAGACAATCATCAGGGTGATGATCATTGAAGCCACAGTGTGGGCAAGGAGGAAAAGGTTTTGCTCTATTCTTGTGAGCATGTTAAGAGGTTGAAGCATATTGATGACCAACTCTGGTATACAGAGTATTTTGCTTCACTGAATGAACTTACATATTGTAAGTGATCAGAAGTTCTGTGATCATCATTCTTGCAGATCATACAAAAAAGGATTATGTAGCAATTATCAGTGGTATGACTGGTATAATGGCATAGATCACACTTCTGCCTGGGCTTGTTGGTGGATTTTGACCTTGATGAACTAGAGGAGGCTGACTTAGTTTCCTTGATTGAATCAGGAGATTTTTCGATGGATTCCATCTTATCAGTTAGCTTCCTCACAAGTACAGTTAGTTGCTAAATTTGGTTTGCTTCAGTAGGAACTGAAGATGTGGAAGTCTTAGTGGGAGTAGACTCTTGTTGGATTGGATTTGTTGGTCTTTTCAGGATGGTTCTACCAAGTCCAGACCTTTCTTTTGGTGAGTGAGGATTAAATTGTAGTGGAGTGAGCTCAGAGCTTGGTGCAGCACCCTGAAGAGGTTTCAGGGTTGGAAGCGATGCATTAGATTCTGCTTCGGATTCAGAGATGTGTTCAGTACTACAGGGCACATCAGGGAGTCCAAGCATGCTCTTAAGAGCTTGACTCTCAGGCTCTAGTATTCTTCCAGAATTGAAATTCGGAAGCTTACTCTCAGGGTTAACCCGTTCAATCCAATCACTGGGCTTGGGAGTTGTCAACATATTGGTAATCATGTCACCACACACAAATGGCCTTGGATTCAGGTCTTTATTGTGAGAGTCAGGGAGATGGTCTTCACCTATGACTCTCTTTTTCCTACTGGGGCACCCACAACATCAAAGACCCTTGGATTTTTAGCAGTCCAACTTTCAATGATATCTTTTTCCTTTTTAAGTTCATCTTGAAGAGCCTGATTTCTTTTAACTAGTTTAGTGTTTTGAATTTGCAAAGTGACAGCCTCAAGCTTAGTTTGTTTTAAAAGAAGCAGTTCATCCCTACACTTGTTCAGTTCAAAACTTAGCTTGTTATATTTTGAAAAAAGATTTAATCGTTGCTCTTCTACAAACTTAAGGTCAACATTGATATAGTTCATATAAGACTGCCAATCAGATTCATCATCCATAGAAAGCAAAATATTTACCTTCTTCATTGTGATGTTGACCTATTCTCCATTCCTAGCATGATTTTTCCCAACAGCTAGCTTGTCCTCATCTGAGAGAGCCATCAGTGCACTGACTTGCACTATTTCATCGTCAGAGGAGACTGGCTCTTCATCCCAGTCGAAGACTTCAGCAACTAGGCCCTTATTTTTACCCTGCACAGATTTAACAATGTTTGTTGTTTCTGAGGGAGTGGCCTCAAGCAGTGCTAGCTTGGCTTTGACTTTCCTGTACTTAGATTCAAAATCAATAGTTTTACTTTGATCAGACTTGTTTTGAAAATTTTGATGAGACTGATAGACTTTTGGTTGAAATTTTCTAAAGCCTGAGGACTGATTTGACTCTGATGGTTTATAAGAGGGTTCAGAAATTGTTTTTGAAAAACAGTCTTTGGAAAAATGGCCTCTTTTATGACACTTAAAGCATTCAGTGTCCTCATTTTCTTTAGCATTTGAAAAACTTTTGTTTCTTTTTATCAACCTCCGAGAGTTAGCAAGGAGTGCCCTTTCCTGAAATTCGATGTTCAGGTCATTTAGGTACTCCTCACTTGATCTCTCATCAGGCTCATCATCTTAATTTTTCTGAAAATCTTGAACCACACTGTTAGAATAAAAAGCAGTAGAGATAGGTGTTGAAGTGGTGGTCAGGGACTTCTTGACTTCCTGAGACTTCTTCAAGTCAGGGTATCGTCTGTTGATGAGATTTTCCTCATAGACAAATTTCCCATATATTCAGGAAGTTCAAGATTCTGGATATGATTAGCATTCCTAAGTTCCTAAGAGAAATTCAGCCACTTCTTAGGGAGACTATTGACAAAACCAACATTGATTTCGTGTTCGGACAACTTAACACCATCATTTGATAGTTCATTTAACAAAGTATTGTACCGGGTGTAAGTTTGAGACAAAGTTTCTAAGTCCTTAGCCCTGAAGGTGTTATACTCAAGTTTCAGGTCCATTATCCTATTTTCCTTGGTATCAGATGGACCTTCATGACTATGAACTAGGTCATCCCAGGTTTGTTTAGTTGTACTACAGCTTATAACAGACTTCATAATATCATCAGGAAGACAAGATATGAAAATTCAAATCATAGTATACTTGGACATGTATAAATATTAATGGATATATACTAAATCAGAGGCCTTCTCACATAATATTTAAAAAAAGCTGTAAAAATTTAAGTTAGACATGTACTAGTTATAATGCCCGCGCACGCGCGGAGTTTTTCTAAAAATTTCAATAATGCGTTTTTATTTATTACAACAATTTAAGGTATCTTAAATTGTTCTATTTGTGTATTTTTAATAATCTGCACTTGCTTCTCAATTTGTGTGTACTATTGGTCAACCATTTGGCACTCTTGTGCATCCTCTTGATATCTATGAGTCGTGTTGGTCAAGATATTAGCTTTGTGTTGTTTTATTTGTTTCACTATACGCGGTTGTTATGAACATAGAAATCTAAGAAAGTCAGGCTCAATGTTGGTGAGAGATATACAAATAGCTTAATAATGCGTGATTCACATGAGATTCCAGTTTCATCTTCATATCTCTAAGACAATATCTGAAAGTTGAATGAAAAAGGTGTAATTATGAGAACCGTTTTGATGTTGGTAAAACTTAGGCTAATTAGTAATTAGCATTTCTGGACTTGCAATCTGAGTCGGTTTTGACCCATTTTGACCCATCATTTGCATCTTAGTCATTGTATCAGGTTCCATTTTAAAATGTGGTATTATTGTCTTCATTACTCAACTGTACAGTAAAAGTAATTTGTGTCAAACGAATATTAGAGATTATTAGCCGAAACAACATGATTTTACTTAGGACCTCAAGTATATTCCATGCTAATATATCAAGTGGAGTGTTTGAGAAACTCAATGGAAATAGTTATCTAACACGTCCATTAGTGTTATCCAAACATGCAAGGTTCAGGTTAGTGTCATGCAATATGCACAGTTCACATTGAATGAATGATAAAGTAAATAAGTTGTTGTTCCCTATTCACTATCACATAAAAACAGTTAAGTACTTAAAACAAACTAATAGTGAATCAATGACAGAAATGACATAAGTAAAACACATTGAATAATTTTCAACATAATATTCTTTATTAGAAACAAATAAAAAAGAATACATTACCCAAGTACTTGCGGAATAGTACTTGGGATTGAAATGACAAATGGTTGTAACTCCACACGAAGCTCAGGCTAAGTCTGAGCACAACTACAATGTAACCACTGAGCTATCTCAGGGATTGAGTTGTATTTGGAGGAGTGAAAGATGGCTTGTGTGTGTGTTTTACAATTCACAAGCTTAAATCTTTCACTCCATCACTTATGCTATTTAAACAAGTACGTGTTTTAACTTTATCCTAAGTGACAAACTGACAAGTTACAGAAGACAAAATACTGATGTATTTTGTCTCTGTTTACAAAGGCTATATTAAGTAAGAGACAAGGCTGCTTTCCATAAGTCAGTGATGACACTGAGCCTGATAGTTAGCCATTAAGGGAAAGTTAACTTTGGTTGATAAGGACTTCGTCTTATCTGATTCAAACTTGTCCTGCCTTATCCCGCTCATTCTTCAGTCTTCATTGCCTTCAGTCTTCTCCTTCAGTTTGTCTTTAGTGTAAGTAGCTGGTGAGGAGTTTAAGGATTCAGTGAGTTATTGTCATCACTCACTAAATCCACCATCTTCTTCTTGACTCAGTCTTCACCCCTTAAGTTCCGCCTTACTGAGTGGAGAGACTTCTTCTTCGCCTCTTACTGAGTATCCTGAAGATAGCTCACTAAGAGACTATGCACTCAGTGACCTGTTTGTGTTTAACGGCCTAAACACTTAGGGTATTTTCTATTCAAATCCTAGACTTAAGGGGTTTGGGTATTTACTGAACCCAACATAAGTAATATGTCAAAGCTTGCTTATTTGTAAATCAAAAAGTAAATAGCCTGGGTAACATATCAAATTAGGTTTGAAATATAATAATACCCGTTACGTTATTTCTAAATTTTGGGGGCGACATATATAGCCATCAAACTCCATTACACATTTTAAAAAAAATGCTATACCATAAATTATCAAATGAAAAGATTAGAATCATGTATATTTATACTTTCAAGCTCCTAAATTTACAGTGATTATAAATATGTAACACTAACACACTTAGTTTTTGCATTCATGCATCAACATATATATTGAAAATCACCTCTTCCTTGTTCTGATCATGTAAGAGTTTAGTCCTATTCCTGATCACAAAGTTTTCTTTTTTGAACTCTTCATAGTTATATCCATTTTTCATCTAGACATAAAGCAAAAATGGGCATATTATGAGATACTTCAGAAAGCTATAAGAGTAATTCGCACCACATCGACCATCTTTTTTCTCCTTTTCGTGTTAAAATCATCTGTAAAATCACACTATTAAGCACGCCTATTGGCCCTTTTGCTTAGTTTTCTTCTTTTGCTTTGGTGGCTGCGGAACAACTGTTATTGTTGCATCAAAAACTGTCTTTATAACCATGATATCATCCAAAATTTAAGCATTTCCGAGGCAGCAATCACACTCATCGTTTCTGTAGTCAACTGTATTTCTCCATAAATATTTTATCAATAACAATGGCTGCAATTCAACGATTATATATTCAATGATGATAATAATAATACAAAGACATGGCATGAGTTTAATAACATAAGAAACTAATCATTTAGCAAACAGTTAAGTGTGGTTGTCAAATAGTTAACTTTAGCAACTGAAACGTGCGTTATGTAAACTATCAAACCATATTAAAGAAACACGTCTCAATTTTGCTCATTGTGTAGTCACTCGATACGAACAAATCTTATTGATGCATTATCCTAATCTAAACACACCTCATTTATGAAATGACCTGATATTTCCCCATAACTATTTTATCAGTACATGTGCGCCTTCAAATGGCAATGCCAATCAATTAACCGCGATATATTTTATATCATCTACCTCTTAGACTAACATTCTAACTAAGAATAGATGAGTGCACCTCATATCTTTTTAAGAAGACATCACCAAAATACGGGATTGGGTATAATCTTACACCAAGTAGCTTATGAACTACATAAAATCTGAATAGAGTTTTTTAACTTATAATTAGGCTGGTTATTTTACATAAGCCTATTTTTACGGTTTCTGCTTACTTATGACTTATGAGCGTATATTATCACATAAGATTGTACCACGTATCCGAGTTTCTAATAAATCGTGGTTACTTTTCATAAGTCCTAATTTTTTAAATATGTAATTCATATAAGGATTATGTACCACCGCTAAAACAGGAAAAATAAAACGTACATTCAAATTGCAATTAGTAGCACCATAAATAACCGATACCTTTTAAGCCTTGTATAAAAAATCCTTATGTAGTCACTTGCGTCCTCGTATCCAGGTAGGTAGTTGTAATAAGACAAGTAGGTCGCTGTAATAAGACAATGGACTCTCATTAGCACCATAAAAATTATGTTATAAATTTAACTATTGCTACTTTTGAAACTCGTATACCAAGTATCCATATAAGGGGTGTTTGTGTTAGTATTAATTTTCTGTGGTATTTAGCTCTTTAAGAATTAGCACTTCAAAAATAATTTTTGGATAATCTTGACATCTTGAAAATACTGGATCTTTCACATATATCTATTGGAGGGCACCTACTGCAATAAGCTGTGAAAAATAACGATCGTAAACTTTGATTGAAATAGGGTGTGACTTGCAAAATGGTCAAATATATCATTCAGTGATAAAACACAAACACACCATTTAGGATTCCAATATTAAACCATAAGATAATGAAATAATCAAGTGAGAGCCAAGAGACAAATCTAAAAGGGTCTTAACTGATCCTACGGCTAAATGGGAAAAAGCAACTAGAACTGGTGTTACTCAAGAAGCAGGATCTCCATCACCATTGACTTATCTGTTTATGTTAGTGCAAATATTACGATATTTAATCTATACAGTCTCGTTTGTTTTGATTGATGACAAACATGTAACTTGTAATACATAACGTAAAATGTACAAGTTACTTGTAATTACATTTGTCTCAACATACATTCAACACCTCTCGATGTCTCAAGTCCTCGTATGTTACAACACAGGTTCGTACATGTTTGTTATGTGGCATTATGATCAAACCCATTAACAAATCATATAGAATGTTTAAAATACGTTTAGAGTCACTAAGTATTTTAATAGGTTAACCATTCTATTTAGAACCTCATTTTACATTTTGCATTCACAAGTATTTCAAAAGGTAACTAGACATTTTGTTAACTAGTTACATAATACATTTTACAAGTTTACTTTGATAAACATTTTAATCTAAAAATGGAAATACATGTTACATCATGGCATGCATCATCTTTGAAATCCTTGGAAGATCTCTTGAATATATTGGTTAGATTGACACTCAATATATCAAATGTGATCTTGGTAAGATATGGTAAAATCTTGAAAAGATTTGAAGAAAGATTTTTTAGATTTCTTGTCAGGCACCCACGGCACCAAAATGCATAAAGGGCGGAACCCTTTAATTGGTACCGTGGTCCGTGGACGCTCCTGTCCTCTTTTGCCTATAAATAGAAGCCCATTGTTTTCTCATTTCTTTACCACTTCAAAGCACATCTTCTCCACCTTCTTGCATACATTTAGATCAATCATTAACAATGTAGTAACACACATTAAACACCCTAATGATCATGATCATAATGCTTCTAACATTCATCTTTGTTGTAAGCATACTCTTTGATCAACAAAGGAAATCTTGGAGATCTAGCCATCCCCACTCACCACAAGTTGAAGATCTATCACAAGAAGTTTAGGGAACTTGTGATCTTCATCATGAAGGATTCCTATCAATGGAAGTTCATTTAGAAGTAGTTATTCATATCCATTAGACATTTGTGTCATGGATCATTAGTGTAAACATCATTGCATCATAACAACACTTTCACCAAACTAGATTAGATGGTTTATGTGTTTGTGCCATAAAACACAAGGTTTATTATGTTGGGCCATAAAACATATTGGGAGTGGTTGTACCCTTGTGAAAGAACTCGACATCTAGCTTAGTGTCGGAAATATTGTATAGGCGACGTTAGGTTGGTTCTACCTCGAACTAGAACCCGGTATTTAGCTTTGTACCGGAAAAAGTGTAAGCGACGATTGTAAGGTTTTCTCCGCCGAGAAGGGATCTTGTTGATTTAGTGAAGTAACTCTCGAGTTGGGTACTCGGGGAGTGGAGTAGGGCGGAAAGGAGATCCGTGACCGAACCACTATAAATCCTCGTGTTCGGTTTGCACTTTCCTTTCTTTATCTCTTTACTTTTATACTATACTATTGTTTGTGATGTGGTTTGATGTTCATGATTGTGTGACAACTTGTTTTACCATGCTTTATATTAGTCACAAACAATAATTGGTACTTTCATATTATAACAAGCTTCATAAGCGATTTGATACTAAAGATCTAAAGTTTTTAAACGGTAACGTATTCACCCCCCTCTACGTTTCCACAATTGGTACCAGAGCCACGTAGCTCGTATTTTTAAAACAAATGGTTTTTAAAAATAGAGTACGATCCATGTATCAAATTACCATTGAAGCGAAAAATAATATGAAAAATGCTTTGCTTGTTATACTTAGAATATTTGTTGTTAAATGTAACTTTGTATACAAGCTTGAAGGTTTTCTTGAAAAGTAAAATAAAAAAGTTTGTTGAAAGAATTAGTAAGTATTGTATTGTGTGCTCATAGAAAATTTACGAAGAAATATGATTTTAAAGGAGTGTTTGGGATAACTATAAATCTAGTTGAAAAATCACCTTCGTAAATGTTTAAGATAAGTTACATAAGTAGATATGTTGTTAAATATGTGTATTATATGTTTACTATGAAATCTAGTAAGTCGCACACGTTTTCTCTATGTCAAATACTAGTTTTGGTGAATCTGTCTCAGAGGAACACGGCACCAAATCTTATAAAGGGCGGATCCCTTTATTTGGTTCCGTGGAATCCGTCTGTACAGTATGCAGTTTTTTTTGGGCAACTTCAAAAAATCATAACTAATTAACCGTAAGTCCGTACGAGTCGAACCACCTATCATTTTAAAAGGAATTGAGTCTACTTTCATTTAAAAATACTCTCATGGTCTGAGTCTAATTTTAAATAAGTGAAATAGACCAAATACTACAGTATGTCTAAAATATTGAGTTTCGCTTTAACATAAAAACTCAAAATTTTGAATCAAGCAATTTAAGTTGGTATTCTTAGAACTTTGATACAACTTCCTTTGAAACTAAATAATTTGGTAATATGTTTAAAGGAAACTAATCAAGCTTGGTATACATCGTCATATTTAAACGCAAAATGACGAAAAGTGTCTTTCTTGTTATGCTATGCTAAATGACCACTTGTTTATGTTGTTTGCATATATGTTGCTTGCTTATTTTTTAAATTGTTGTTTACACTTGTTTGTCTGCATAATATAAGTGTCAATCTTGCCATGTTATTTATTCGCTTGTTTGACGATTTCTTGTTTATGCACAATAGGTTATTTGCTAGATTTTGTGCACTAAGTTGGAAAATTATTTTACCATCGCTTGTAGAATTAGATCACTTCGTTTTCATAGGTTACTAACATCTCGCATAACTTATGAAATGTCATAACTCACTTAGCAATGAGTACTAAGTAAATTAGTCAAGTACTTTGAAAAATGAAGGTGTTAAGAGAGTGTTTGGTACAAGGACAAAAACAATGTTGTATGATGTAATTTATTTGTTTTTACTTTGTAGGATGATAATATGACTTAAAACAATGTTGTATGCTAACCGGTTTATGCAGGTGGATAGCACAAGTGTGTTATCAAATTTTACCCATTTTCACTTTTATGTGAAAATCGTTAGCCCTTGGTCAAAGTCTATGCTCCACTATATTTGTATATGTGTTATCGACTTTTCCTAACTAGAAGTAATTAATGTCACATGTTTTAAGCAAAATTTCAGGTTTCGGAAAACTCCCCGACACCTAAAAAATGGGTCTGTGAACTTTTCTGGTGTCCACGGATCAGACGGCACCAAAATGTTGGTACCGTCTATTATGTATTTTGGTACCGCCATACCTGTACAGGCGGACCAGGCGGCACCAATTTAAGGGTTCTGGCTGTGTAAAGAAATGGTGCCGTGAATCCTACAGGTAAGTTATTGAATTTTACTAAATCCCGCAATCTAATTTACCAAACTTCGTTTCTAGGATAGTTGTTAATGCATATCTTTCATACCTCACTCAACACATCCTCAATGGATTAACTTAGGATGTTTGACATGATTTTAGACACTTCCATCTCATTAGAAACTACCATATTTGTATGGATTAACATCAAATCCATGAATCCTTAGTTCCGTAAATCAACACATTCAAGATGATCATTTTCACACCTTCACTGTTACTTTTCCTCAAGCTTAGCATTTCTTAAAGCAAAATCAAAATGACTAAATCCTTAACCTCAAATAAGCCACTTAAGAAAACCACTAGGATTAGCATTCGATCTTGTTGCTTCATTAACTTGAGCTCTTCATCCTCAGACTCATTACCTCTCAACATCTCATCACCCATTCAAGATGTGAACTTTCTAAACTTGAGAACTCCAACTCCACCACCAAAATCACCCACCATCATCCAAAACAACTTCACTACCAAAGTCTCCAAAGCTTGTACCAATCAAACTTTGTGCAACACCACCAACATCTCCTCACCTGTTTGCGGATGACTTAGATGACTTACCGAGACTAATAAACCTGGACTCATTATTTGCAAAGATATCATACACAAGTCTAACATATGACTATAGATATTGTTTTGTATCTACATGTATTGCCTCACCTGGTTAACATGAAAATAATGTGTCATCCTTCAAGACGATAAGTATTTACATCGAGTCATAACTCACACATATGTTAAATACATATTATCAAGTCTTGTTATCCTTGAGTTCAATCTAAGCTTTATAATCTCAACAAATTAGGATTGACAACTTAAGTATTTCATCCGAAATATTCAAGTATATGCGACTTACAATTGTAGTCATTAAAAGTCATATCCGAAAAATTAACACCCAAGTATTTTA
The DNA here is from genome assembly GCA_019973895.1 of Chrysanthemum seticuspe. Classification (NCBI taxonomy): domain Eukaryota; kingdom Viridiplantae; phylum Streptophyta; class Magnoliopsida; order Asterales; family Asteraceae; genus Chrysanthemum; species Chrysanthemum seticuspe. The sequence continues at coordinate 203,791,674 of BPTQ01000006.1, read as the reverse complement.
ACAACACATGTTGAAACACTTATCCAAAACAATCAACCCACGATGCCACTTATCCCTCTTTGACACCTACTATCCCTCTTCCATCTTTTGGCACCATTAACCGTATTGCTCATGAACTTCCAAGAGTATACTTTAAATCAAACGTGCCCTTTCAAGGTGAACCTATACCTCAGCCCCTAAGCTTCATAAACATAACCAAAACTTCAAGCACTTCACCCACTAGTTGTAGCAACCAATGAACCATAAGAATTAGTATCCGTATTTTTTTTGTTCAACATCTATGGACAAATATTCAACCTAAGTACTCCCATAGCACAACAAACCCCTACATCACCACATCCTTATTTAGACACTAGAAGACCTACCATCTAGATCAACCAATCCACCATCCTTACCATCATTTGAATTCGTTGAGTGTATTGCTCAAAAATCCCTTGTGTCCAACACTTGTACTGAATCAAATGCACGTTTGAACAAACTCAAACATCCTTTCCAACATATAAGGACTTAGATGATTCATTATGGCTAGAACCTCAACTATCAAATAAGCATGGTGCTTTTGGTAATTGTTGTCAATTTCCACTAGGTATAAGTAGTACTACCTTCACAAATTATCAAAGTATTAGTAATACTTCGTCGTTAAACTTCTGCATAAATTTCGTTAAACCTCAAATCAACATTTTAACAACATATGTTAAAATGCAATCTCAAAGCCAACATCATACACCCCAAGCAACAATGACTTTTGAGGAGTATACATAAGAAACTCGAGTGAATTCCTCTTGTCATCATCTAGTGAATATAATCTTGAGACCAAGTTTATTTAGATGGGACTATCCGATTCAAACACTTTGGCTTCATATCTTCATTTAGGAAAACATGATGTTTTAAAGAACATTATGACTAAGATTCATGCGTTAAGATTTCATCTTGTTAAAAGGATATTGTATATCCTATGCATCATTCTTGCGACATAAATAGTTGTGTTACAAGAGATTTCATTACACCTCATTGGCTAAATGATCTTGAAACAAACATCTACAAGTTCTATGAACTAGCATATCCAATTCATCTTGTCATACTTGTTTTCATAAGCATGATAACTTTATCCCATGGGATAATCTCATTTATTGAAAGATACTATTTGTATCTATTTCCTTTCAAGCGTACATCATAACCTAACCTTGCTCAAACCGAGTGCACATCCAAGGTTAAAACTACACATGTTTAGAGCATACACAAGATCTATTGAAGTTGGTAACCTCACTTAGATTATTGTTAAATAAAATACCAAAGATCTTTCTTGAGAACGTTCTTAGTTTAACATATTCTCTAGTCTTAGATGATCAATTCACATTTAAATTACACACTTCAACTCAACATAAAAGATGTCATCCATTAGATCATACAATTAGCTGTGTAATTTGAACAACTTTAGATTCTAAACACAAGATTAAAACACATTGTTTATCAAACACACCATTGTTAAAATTCATGTGTATAACATGACGTCTTCATCACCTTAGTTATATTGCATATTAGTTAAGTCACATTAAGCCAAGTATTGGTAAACTATCATCTTTTATGCACTTTAATATGCAAAAGTAGGAGTTCCCATCTTTCTAACATGAGAATGACTACTGGAGAACCTACTGCACTAGAAACTCAATTTGACCTAACGGTTGAATTGCTTCCTGGAGAGAAGTTGGGTATGTGGAATCACCCGTAAAAATGGTCGTGTTTAGCCTTAATTGAGCACCGCTAGTAATAGTCTCATATTCATTCTCCAACTTGAAAAATCTGTATTCCTATACTTGCCTAAAGTAAGTGTTAAAACATTGATAGTTTGCCTCACCTTAGGAATACTAATCAAACAAGTAGTATATATGACTTTTCTTTTAAAACCACTTGCATTGCAGTTACATGTGTTGATTACATGTTCTTGTTTGATATGATAAGTTGATTTGACATTATCTTAGTGTTTGATAACTAGTCAAATGTGTAAACCTTAGTAAAACCACTTGCATTGCACTTACATGTGTTGATTACATGTTCTTGTTTAATACGATAAGTTGACTTGACATTATCTTAGTGTTTGATAACTAGTCAAATGTGTAAACCTTAGTACGGTTTTATCTTCATAATGCTTGTATTCTTGTTTCATGCTACTAAACGTTTAAACCTAAACTTTATTTGCATGATACTTACTTTTGAATTATTTTTAGCATGATTCACATGTTAATTATGAACTCATAATATGCCATTTTGATACGTGATAATTTTGATATGATATATTTGTGTTTGAAAGCTATTAGTTGGCATTCATTACATCTATGTGTAGTACGATCCAAATGATACATGCTCCAAATTGTTATGTCTTAAACATGGCTTGCATGAATCTTTCATTTTGTTTCTTTTGCTTCTTGTCACACTATTTGTTTGCTACGTGTGCACATATAATCTGTCAAAGTGCTTTTGGTATGACAAACTTTTAGAAGCTTTTTATCTTACAAATTAATCACATAGATTATTGTATATCCAAGTATGCTTAAGTGGCTAAGTCTAACGACAAAACAATCTCATAATGAAATTTCTTGAATAAAATCGCATTCTTGCATAATATGATTGTTTTGATGCTATCTTGTGCGATGATTTCTTGTCTACTAAGTGCAATGTGTTGTTTTTGCTTATATAATATGTTATCACTTGATTTCTATCATGTTAACATCTTTTGTCACTAACAAATTTGTTTTGTAGGTTGATAACAAATTATTTGTTATCTCACTTGGTTCTAACTTTTATATGCTCATTTTGTATAATCCCGTTTATTGCTACGTAGATTAGTATTATGCTTTATGGGACCCCTACACTTGCATATAGTTTAAAAGCATATAGAATTAAGTTCTAGAGGGTTGGCTTTGCATTTTTGTCTTTCAACCGACCTCTTTCCAAATCTTATTTTTGCTTCCGCTTTCTAAAAATCACCTCCATCATTATTTAGTCATAACAATACTCCAATCCTCTTCACTTCCTATTAGGAAACCACATGCCTCATCATACGATCATCTCGTATTAATCGAGAAGAGGTACGTGACTTTAAGGATGAAGTTCATTGTATGCTAACCATCATCCAGAAAAACATCACTAAGCTCATCTCTTTCGTTAACCTGAATAACCTCCTAAACACTTTGTTGTCATTCCTTATTTGATACATTACACATTATGTTGGATGTCCACCAATTAAGGGGGAGAGAAATCCATTCACATAATTGTCTTTTGTCAAATTTTATGTCTCTTAGACTCTAAAATACCAACACATAGGCAAACACCACTTAGCTAAAATCGGTTCACGAAACCACAACTAGTTCAACATTTTTAACCTTATATCACAAGTTTGAACCAATACCTCATCAAGTGAAAAACACATCATGTGTTCTACAAACTTCTTCATCTCCACAATCAACGAATCTAGGATTTTACTTAAACTAGAACCTTACAACTTCACTATCTAGAACACCATCATAGGATCTTATCCTTTTCTCGCTTGACATATATCATGCATGTCATTGTCAGTGCAAACGATATATTAATCAAAACAGCCATTTCCAACACGTTGGTCCATCCAACTCTCACTTATATAATGTCATTCTCATCCTCATAGGTACTCATTATTATTATTAGTATTTTCCATATTGTCTTCACTTCTTTTCAAAGTGATAATCATCCATGTCGGTCAAAACCATGCTAATACTACCTTTCCCATTGTCACCTAGAATAGGTCATTTTTATAATTCGTGTCAATCAATGAACGAATTTATCTTCATGTTATCACTTTTATATATTCTTAGATAGAACGCATTATTGATTATTCTTGGGTTGAAGCATATGAGAACTTGCTCATAACAATAGGTTGTTAGCATCAATAAATCATTCAAATCATAACCCTTATGCATCATTGAAATGCAATGTCCATTCACATTTTTTTTTCTCCTCTTAGCTTTGGTCACTTGACATGACGAAAGGATTGCATGAGTCCATATTTTTTATATTTGCTATACATATGAGTTTCTAACTCCTTAATAGCTTCCTACCTAATTACCACCACCTTCCATCACCACTTTCACTAAATCATCACCACCATGGATTAGTGAAAACTTACTTTCGTAAATCTCGAGTCATCTACCATCACCACATGATTCCTACAAGTAAACCGACACCAACACTAGCACCACTATGGGAGACTTCATATCTTCTTTCTAGGAACTATTTTGTAGGTTTTTATCACATTATATTCTCACTTTTCTTATGATTGTAATTAGGAGACTACACTTCATGAGATCTTTGATTATATCATTTATCACATATATACATCTTATTTTTCTTTGTGAAAAAGATGAAATATATTGCACTAATGTTTTTCATTGTAGGTTCATCATCATATACACTCGATTGTATATAATTTACTCATCTAAAGATGAAGTTTGCATCAATTATTTTTCTTATTTTAGGTGCTTCTTGACACCATAGAACAAGGAGGAATGTCCTTTAAGCACTCATATTGCATCGTCTATACACTTGGTTGTATATGACATATTTGTCTAAAGACAAAGCTTCTATTATACTAATATTTATTTTGAAGGTTCATCTTGACGCCCTAGAGCAAGGGGAGCTTCCGTCAAGAATTTAGTGAATGCATCTTATATATACTTTGTTGTATATCACTTACTCGTCCAATGACGAATATAGTTTTGTACTAATATTTGTTTTGTAGGTTTTTAATCATACCCTGACGCCTCAAACAAGGGGGAGCAACCTTCAAGGGGGAGCATGCACGCATTTAGCATCATTCTCACTTTTCAACAAGCATTTGTGCTTCGATAAAAAGTGGAGAAAATAGGCTAATATTGCTATGCATTTTTCTTTTTCATATATTTCTCATAATTTTTGTTGCATAAAACTAACCTTGATGTAGGTTAAGCCTCTTAATTTGATCCATGGACCCGCTTCCTAACAAGGAACGGATTGAAGTAGACGATTTAACTTCACTAGGGATGATGCAAGCTCGCCTTTTTGGGGAGAAATGAAGTTAAACTCCAAGGACACGCCCTTTTTGTTTCGACAAAAGGGGGAGAAGAGTGTAAACGGAGAAGGTAATGTAAAGGTAGTAAGGATACAAGTAACCTTTTACATTTTACTTTCTATTACGTTTACATATATTTGTCATCATCAAAAAGGGGGAGATTGTTAGTGCAAATATTACGATATTTAATCTATACAGTCTCGTTTGTTTTGATTGATGACAAACATGTAACTTGTAATACATAACGTAAAATGTACAAGTTACTTGTAATTATATTTGTCTCAACATACATTCAACACCTCTCGATGTCTCAAGTCCTCGTATGTTACAACACAGGTTTGTACATGTTTGTTATGTGGCATTATGATCAAACCCATTAACAAATCATATAGAATGTTTAAAATACGTTTAGAGTCACTAAGTATTTTAATAGGTTAACCATTCTATTTAGAACCCCATTTTACATTTTGCATTCACAAGTATTTCAAAAGGTAACTAGACATTTTGTTAACTAGTTACATAATACATTTTACAAGTTTACTTTGATAAACATTTTAATCTAAAAATGGAAATACCTGTTACATCATGGCATGCATCATCTTTGAAATCCTTGGAAGATCTCTTGAATATATTGGTTAGATTGACACTCAATATATCAAATCTGATCTTGGTAAGATATGGTAAAATCTTGAAAAGATTTGAAGAAAGATTTTTTAGATTTCTTGTCAGGCACCCACGGCACCAAAATGCATAAAGGGCGGAACCCTTTAATTAGTACCGTGGTCCGTGGACGCTCCTGTCCTCTTTTGCCTATAAATAGAAGCCCATTGTTTTCTCATTTCTTTACCACTTCAAAGCACATCTTCTCCACCTTCTTGCATACATTTAGATCAATCATTAACAATGTAGTAACACACATTAAACACCCTAATGATCATGATCATAATGCTTCTAACATTCATCTTTGTTGTAAGCATACTCTTTGATCAACAAAGGAAATCTTGGAGATCTAGCCATCCCCACTCACCACAAGTTGAAGATCTATCACAAGAAGTTTAGGGAACTTGTGATCTTCATCATGAAGGATTCCTATCAATGGAAGTTCATTTAGAAGTAGTTATTCATATCCATTAGACATTTGTGTCATGGATCATTAGTGTAAACATCATTGCATCATAACAACACTTTCACCAAACTAGATTAGATGGTTTATGTGTTTGTGCCATAAAACACAAGGTTTATTATGTTGGGCCATAAAACATATTGGGAGTGGTTGTACCCTTGTAAAAGAACTCGACATCTAGCTTAGTTTCGGAAATATTGTATAGGCGACGTTAGGTTGGTTCTACCTCGAACTAGAACCCGGTATTTAGCTTTGTACCGGAAAAAGTGTAAGCGACGATTGTAAGGTTTTCTCCGCCGAGAAGGGAGCTTGTTGATTTAGTGAAGTAACTCTCGAGTTGGGTACTCGGGGAGTGGAGTAGGGCGGAAAGGAGATCCGTGACCGAACCACTATAAATCCTCGTGTTCGGTTTGCACTTTCCTTTCTTTATCTCTTTACTTTTATACTATACTATTGTTTGTGATGTGGTTTGATGTTCATGATTGTGTGACAACTTGGTTTACCATGCTTTATATTAGTCACAAACAATAATTGGTACTTTCATATTATAACAAACTTCATAAGCGATTTGATACTAAAGATCTAAAGTTTTTAAACGGTAACGTATTCACCCCCCCCCCTCTACGTTTCCACAGTTTACATTCACTAATCTGCAGGTGTCATGGAGCTAGTCATTGAACGTCTTAAACTATGGAACATCTCTCATATTTCTAGTGAATCCATTAGTTAAGTCCTTAGTTATGCTAATGCTATATTCTTTATGAGATCGAAACTTTGCATATCTGTATACAAAATAATAACACTTCTGTTTTGGTACTAATATATGGATTGATTTAAGATATCTATGTACCAATATATCCCAAGTCTCAGCATCAAATAAAGGGTGTTTGCACATAATATAATATAAAATATGAATTTACACAAACCTCGTTTTTTGAATGATATTATAGCCAATGTTATTGCACAAAAGGCGCGGAGCTTTTAATTATCTTTAGATACCAAATGTGGAAAACTAGAAGGGGGGTTGAATAGTTTTACCAATTAAAACTTCGTTTTAAAATATTTAGATCGACTTATGTCAATCAATTTAGATGTGTATGTTGGACGTTTGATAGATAGATATATATAAAAGTGTAATGAAAGAAAAAGAGTAAGAAGCACATAACCACGACACAAGTATTTATAGTGGTTCGGCTACAAGGACACCTTCCTTGCCCTACTCCACTCCCCGAGTCACCTACTCGAGAGTTTGTAATCACTACACGACACCAACTCCTTATGGCGGAGAAGCCTTCACAACGTCGCCTACTCTTTTTCCGGTACTAGGCTAACCACCGGGTTCTTTCACCAAGGAGAACCACACCTACCACAACGTCGCCTACCATTTATCCGGTACTAGGCTAAGTACTGAGTTCCGTTACAATGGAGGAACTACTACCCAGCACTACACAACACCTAACCCCAAAGGAGACCCACTCCTTATTATAACACCATCAAGGATATCAACATCCTTGGAAACAAACTATCACTATTTGTATAACGATGCACCTCATCGATTATACAACCTTGGCATCCTTCACTAATGCCCTTGACTTGAACGCTTGGCACCTTTCACTAGTGCCTTCGTCTTGAATCCTTTAGCATTCTTCACTAATGCTTATGACACGGACGTTAAGCATCTTTCACTAATGCTTTCGTCTTGACTCGTTCGACATCCTTCACTAATGCCTTCTACACAACGCTTCTATGGAGGAAGAAAGAAGTATCAACAAGAGAACTTCAGTAGTCTTGATGATGACGAAGCTTGGCAACTCATGGACTTGAGCTTGCTCGACTTCAAGAGGTGGTGATCTCGCCTTTAAGAGGAACCTAGAGAATCACACAAAAACAAAAGACAAACTACATAGAAAGATCCCTTAGGATCAGTGGTTAGAGAGTTACAATACTTGGGGAAAGTATGTGTGGAAGTGGCAACCCAAAAGGAAGAAATGGCTCACTATTTATAGAGGAAAAACAACTACTATTCCACGGATCCCACGGATCCCTCCCTTAAGGGATCCGTCTAGTGTAATCTCAGGGATCCGTGGGACGCTCCTCTTTGCCCATGGGTTTTTTGGTTATGGGTCATGGGTCATGGGTTATGGGTTAATCCATGGGTATTTCCTTAGATACAATGTATCTAACAGATGCAATGCATCTAGTCAAATGGGTCAATACCATGGGTTATGAATATGCTCCATGGGTTGTAGTTTTTACCCATTATAATACATACTAGTTATGTATATATTTGCCCAATATGTAAACACTAGTTGTTGTACATATGTATTATTAAATCATAAAATCACTTATACTTGTTTTAGTGTTTTATGTGAAAACGTAAGTGTGTTAGAAAACTATTGGCTCAAACTATTTACGTATTTTATTTGTTTCGTTAAAATGATTTTACGTTTGTTATCGACAAAACATTAGAAGATCGTAAAATATAAATAAACGTTTTTATGGCTTATTTGTATAAACACCAAACTTTAAATAAACATTACCGATCAATAAAAAACATAGTAACAAAAACACAAAAATCGTAATTTTTTACCAAATTAAGATTATAGGGTGCAAGAATGAGACCAACCGGGCAGCTAGAAGCCTCACCCATCATAAATGAAGTACACCCATTGTAACAATCATGTGTCTCATTCATTCGTGGCGACCATCCTTTAATCGCTTCCCCTGCCACAACCTTCAACCAACCTGGCCAACCATCCGCCTCTTCTCCACCATTGCCAACACTATATATTTCTGGTTTAAGCACCCCACCATTCGTCTGACTCACACTCGCAATGTTCACAACATTCGCAATCTTTTGCACACTCTACGCTAACTGTTACGCTTTCGCAAAAGCCTCCTGAAACACTACAATACTATATAGAATGTACCTACAACCTACACACCTTAGAGATTATTTCAACAATATATAAAGAGAAAATTACCAAAAGAGGCCAATTTTCCAAGGTTGGTCCATTTTTAAGACTTTTTTCTCACCTCTTTTCCAAAAAAGCCATGCTCAACTGCTCAACTCCATACATATTACGACACGTGGCATCAGCTTGTACTTTTCCAATTGTACACTAAGTGTCACATCAAATCTCAAAGCAATCTCTTATTTTGTTCTTTTATACAAAGTCAACGCTCAACCGACGGCGCTCAACCGTCGGTGCTCAACTGGGGGCGTACTTTTGGCTTAGGAAATGTAAAAAGCAAACCAAAAGATTTCCCAAATCCAAAGTGATGTGACACTTTTTGTTTCTTTTGCCACTTTAACGTTTGAATATCTTCAAAAAAATACACACACAACACACACTAAACACACACTAACAGTGCATGGCTTAGATTAAAAAAATGACGAAACTTTGATCACACAACAACCGTTTTGTTGTTTAGATCATTTCCAGACCAGATCCGTTGTTGTGCAAGACGATTATATGATAATGGCTTCTAGACAAGTAAGTAAAAAGTGCGATTATATGATTATAGCCTTAGATTATTAATCGATTTTTTTCGATTTGTACAGTAACTTTGATTATAAATTTTTTTTAGGGTTTTTAAAATTTTTTAGGGGTTTTCGATTTGTACAGTAACTATGTTATTATACATGTTAGGGTTTTCTTATTCTAGGTTTGAGAAAACCAACTATGTTAGGGTTTGCTTTTTCTGCACAATAACCCACGTTTGTTTGCTTAACATATCTGAAATGTCTTGATTATCTGAAAAATCGGACACCTGCATATGTGAAATGTTTGACTTATTAAGCTTATTAAGATATTGGTCATCAGTATATTTTTATTGCTCATAAGTTTATAACATATGCTAATATGGGTATGCATCTTTTGTTTTTTTTGTGTATAGGTGTATTCTGCGAAGCTTAGTGCTAGATCAAAGTTGCACTATATCAAAACGATAAGGCAAACGTTGAGTTTGAATCCTGATCGTCTTGAACTTTTTAAAAACACTGTTTTCGAGAAATGGTTAGACATAAAAACATACGAGCTTGATAACCATTTGCTTCATTATTTGCTTCAACATCAACGCTTTGTTGAAAACCCTAATATAAATACTCCATTGTATTTTGATATCTGGGGACACAATTTAGAATTTGGTCGTGAAGATATGTGTCTAGTATTAGGTCTTCGGTTTGGTGATGTTTCTTTAGATCAATTAAAGAAACGGGAATCTGGATTTGGTAAACGTATGCTAAGTTTTCTTAGAGAGAGGCGTAATGATAGAATCAGTAATATAAAAGCTGAACAACTAGTTAGGGTTCTTAGTGACCAAGTCGAGTTTAATGAACTTTCAAATGATGATGTTGTTCGCCTTTGTCTGGTTCTGATGTTAGAGAACGTTTTTATCGGCAAACAGGAAAGAAATTTGGTTTCCCCTGAGATATTGGTTTTAGTAGATGACATTTATGCATGGAATGCATTTCCATGGGGCGAGTACATTTGGGTTGAGTTTCACACAAAGATTTATAATGCTATCTCAAAGGTTATAGATAGACATTTGACTGAAAAGGCTACGAAGGGCGATGGTTACATTGCAACTTATACATTGAATGGATTTGTGTTCGCTTTGAAGGTGCGTAAATATTGTTTAAATACTAAGAATTTAAATCAGTATTGTAGCATGAACCTTAGTGTAGTAATTTTTATGCTAATAGTAATAATAATTCCTTCAGATTTGGCTTTTGGAAACCTGCCGCAATTCAACAAATTGGTGGGTTAAAGAAGAGAATGTGATCCCTCGGGGTGTTTCTTGGGAGGATGCACACACGTTTTAGAAGACCGATTATGATCTTCTTTTTCGTAATGCAGAAATGGTTCGCCTTGTGCCGACAGGTTATCCTCTACTCTTTTTGAAAAAATTGTTTATGATTTTTAATGGTATTTGCGTTAGTGTATAACAATTTTTTTATATGCAGTGACTGAGATGAAAGAACTTTGGTGGACATCTAGTGTAGACTTTTTCAAGAAGTATAACGCAGCAAGGTTTTCCATTCATGATACACCAACAGTCGATAGATCCCGTCGACCGGAGAAGTTGAGACCACGGAGACGTTGTTCAGTCTCAAATGCAGATACATCACCGGTCATTAGGAAGGCGGATCAAGGCATGCCGTATATGGGGGATTTCATGCCATCTACAGCAACAATTGTTGCTCAAATGGCTAAAATGCAACAAAAAATTAATCAATTACATAAATATGTCAAGCATTTGAAGCTTGATGGGGATAACCAGATTCCGGGTATAGATGGAGAATTGCCACCTAGTGCAACAGTTTTAGATCAGATGGCTAATATGCAACGGCAAATTGATGAACTTCAGAAATATATCTATACGATTTTGAAGCTTGATGGGGTTAGTGAGAAGAATGGGGGTGAATCTGATACTGCACGCGTGTCTGCTGAAAAGGTTATATTTCTTGCAATCCGTTTAATCTGTTTCTATATTTTGTTTTCCTTCTATGCAGACTCATTGAAAGTGTTACTTATTCATACGTGTTTTATGTGGTATGATATAGTGGATTGTTACGTTTTTTACATGTGCATTTGATTATGAGTTTTGGATATGCATTTTAAAAACTTCATCTAAACTACTATAGTTTATTTGGTTAAAATCTATAGCTTTTAAGTAATAAAAAGTTAATTGTAAATTATAAATTTTGAGTTGTTGTAAAAGTGTTGGATCATAAATATTATGTTGTTTGATGATTCGGGTGGTCTAGGATTGTGATTAAACAAGTAAGCCATGTTGAAAGATGAAGAGAGTTGAGAGGAGGTTCCTTGAAGAGATTTGCTTAAGGAAATGAAAGGTTTATTCAAAGAAGCCACACCCCTTCCATGGATGGAAGGGGTATTTATAGTTACACAATACACGACCTCATATCGGCCTGTGGATCAGGTATATAGTGGGTAAAGACCCATCCTTCCTCCACGGTGTTTGATGAGTGTCTAAATACTCATCATTTTTGTACAATCTAAACTGCAAAATCATCTGAAAACACTCAGAAATGCATTAAAATGATGAAAATATCACAAACAAGTGTTTTATGTGTTTTAAATGCAAAAATATCAAAATCAGATGAAAAACATATCAAATTTGCAAAAATGGCAGTTTTAGTCCCCCAAGTTTCAAAAATTGTCAAAATCAGTCCCTAGTATATCTAAATAAAGAAAAATATCATTCAAGGTCCCTGAAATATTTTAAATTGTCAAAAACAGTCCTTGAATGAATCTTTAGTCAAATGGCGGAAAAGGTCCTTCAACTTTGAAAAGTGGCAAAAATGGTCCTTGGAAATTGGAAATTGTCAAGTTTGGTCCTTATACTATTGAAACTTGTCACTTGTGGTCCCTTGGAATATCTTTGCATAATTGGCAGAAGTAGTCCCTTGATTTTCAAAAATTGCATATCTAGTCCTTGTGATATTAAACCCTTTAAACCTATTGGACCCTATCACAAACCAAGTGACCCCCTGTCATTAGCCTTTTGGACCCCCTGTTTTGACCCCCCTTGATTATTAATATCCAGTCAACACACTGGTCAAACAAGGTACGCGCCTTTTTTTCTTCTTCTCCCCAACCACTGCCTGCTATCACTGCTCACCCAAGCATATCCCATCCCCCCTCCTCACTCTCTTCCTTCCCTTGTCCCCTCCACCTCTACACAAAACAAGATGCATTAAATTCCTTCCCCCTCATATCACTCAACCTCACCCACTGGCTAATACCCATTTCCCGCCAAATTCAATCAAACGGTCAAAAGTAACTTAAGCTCATCCAATGGACCAAAATGATGGTGGGATCAACTCAGAAGTCAGAGGAGAGTTGTTTTGCATATAAAAAGGAGAAAGAGGAGAAGAGCAAGGGGAGTAGTTAGCTTTTTTAGTTTTTCCTCATGTCGTTTTTCAAATTAATGTTTTAGTTTAAGTAAAAATGTTGTAATTTCACTTTCCTTGTATCACAATTAAGTCAAATTATCATTGTAATGAGTTGCTGAGTATCAATCCAAGTTCTTAGATAAATTCCAATTTTCATGTTGACTGTTAAAAATTTCAGTTTCTAAATTCTCTTGTCCAAGTTTCTAATGTTTGTTTTTAAGTTCAAAATGGTTTAGGTAAGTTATTTTTAGCTTTTGATAAGCTTTCAAATCAATTTCAAACAAATTTGTCATATGGTCAACGAAAGTCAACTGCATTGCTCATTTGGTTCAGAAATTGGAATGGGTTGATTGTGATGCTTGATTGGGTTGTTGGTTGATGTTTCACACTTGTTTGATGTTGTTGCTCTACTCAAATTTGGTTGGAATAACCAAGTGAGTAGTCTTTTCTTTTTTCTCAAATCTGTTTTTATGAATGATCTTATGGCCTGCTGTTTGATGCTTGTTTTATGTTATTTGATGCTCTATGATCTCAGTTTTCCAGTTGTTAGAATGCTTGCTTAAGTAGAATCAGTAGTGGTAGTGTAATTTGTTTGCTAGAGTTAATAAAGGGGTGTTTGGATCAAAGCTTAAAACTGTTTTAGAGGTCTAATAATGGAGTAGATCAGTTGAGTTAGGCCTACTATAGTGGATTGATCTCATATATGTCCTTGTTTTGCAACCATTTGCACCTTTAGTCAATTTTGCACCATAATTGATCTTATACTCAATCCTGTTAAAACCAGTCACTATAATCATTCCATATGGGTTAAGACTTTGATAAACCAGCTTGCATTGCTTCCATTTCATCATTTTATATCCTTAATCAGCTCTACATTTGATCTTGAATCTCACCAAAGTCAACTTTCTTAACTGTTTTTAGAAGTCAAACCTGTGTCAAAAACAGTTTTGTGCAGGTATTGCAGCCTCTGTACAGTGTTCATTTCAAGTAACTAGGGTCTAATATTTGGCACATTTGCAGTTTGCTAGGTGGTTTACTGATATCCACGTTTGGTTTGCTCTTTAGCTTATTAAATAAGCTGGTGCAACTGCTTAAAGTGAGGGCCATATTCACTGTTTTGCTTAAATGGCAGTTAGCTAATTTATTGGTAGATTGCATTTAAGAAGTTAGGAGTAGTTTCATTAAGTTGCTTTAGAGTAGTTATAGTATAAAGTAGCCTCTGTAGTAGTTTGGTGCAATATAGTGCTTATTTGCTTATTGTCAAGTGCTTATTTTTACATCAGTTACACTGCAGCCCTTATTTCATCCACATAAGCACCTGTTTTTCCATTTTTCCTAGATTCCAAATATAATTTTAGAGTTTTCCTGAAAATTTCATATTTTTCCAAGTCAGTTTACTATTTTTCTTGATTTTAATTAGTTTTTAAGCATTTTTAAATAGCATTTAATACAAATAATTAAGAAAAGGTTCAAAAAAATAATTTTTCATTTTTCTTAAGTTTAGATAAATATAAAAAGACAAAAAAATGTTTTTCCATAATTTTCTTGGTTTAAATAGTATTTTCTAGCATTTTAATTAGTTTTAAATAGTTTTAAATTAATAATAAATACATAAAAAGTCTAAAAAATATATTTTCAGTTTTAAAATAAGTTTTATCATATCTTAGATTTTTCTAAGTCATGATTTTATTTTTCTAGCTTTATTTCATATTTTATCATATTTTAGGTTATTATTAAATACTTAATAAATAGTTTTTAATTAATAATAATTAAATAAATAGTTATAAAAATAATTTTCCTTTTCTAATAATTTTCTTTTATATTTAGGATTGTAAAAATGTATTTTTCATATCCGTAGGTATTTTCCTTCTTTATTTTCACATTTTATTTTGTGCGTTTACGTAATTTTATTTAAACGTATGTTTTAGGTTTTAAACGTTCATCATTTTAAAAATAGTGATAGCGTTTATTTAATATATTTTAACTTTTTAATTTCTTTTAATTTGCATTTAAGTCGCTGTAATTTGTAGATCTTTTTCTTTAGGTATAGTTATCCATCAAAATCCTTTCTGATCACTATCCTTAGTGATCACTCTATCATCTGAGTTTGTTTTGACACACCATTGAGTCTCCGTGGGACTTAACGACCCGGGAATTCATTCTATTCTCCAGGACTTCATTGCATTTGTGCTTAAGCTATTTTAAGTCTGTTACGGTTGGCCATTCACAAGTGGCCAGCTTGTGTGATTAGACTTGACGGTTTAGCACAGATCAGTGTTACACTAAACTATTCTATGCTACTGACTAACTAATTAACTACATAATAACGTAAATAACTCCAAGTCTACGAGCTAAACTATGCTAGATAATACTTGGGGTGACCGACACTTCACTATGGAATTTTCTAATTCCTAACAATTTCCCCCTAAGGGAGGTCACCCCATGTTTTACATTTTGAATCCTAGCATTCTATTTTATCTTCAGTCTTGAGCTCGTAGACTTTAATTCTTCACTTTCGCAATCTTTGTGCTTAAGTAGTGCAACTTCAAAGTCCGCATTGATTTGTACTTTTAGTGGAGGCCTTTAACTGATCCACATCATTGATGATCTTCGAGCTTTCATTGAGATCATCAGCCACAGTAAATCTCTGGATCACCCTTTATTGTGTTGCCATCATGTGAAGTTGTGACTTTTGGACCGACATGCTCACACTTTTGAATCATGACATCTTTCCATCAGAGTAGCGGAAGCCTTACTGGTTCATGATATTTGCAGCAGCGTAGCAGAAGCATAGTATAACAATATCAGAACCAGGTTATGTAGATATGCACCAGTCATGATTTCTTCAATTAAGTGTGGTTGCTATGAACATGCGGATTTAGATTGACTCCTCAATTCTGATCAGCTGCAATCGTCGGGGTGTACCTGCATACGACAGTTAGCAATAAAGCGCACGAAAGTGTCTTTGAACACTTTCATTGAATTGAGGTACACGGCCCACGGTTCCCCGTTGATCAGTACAAGTACTGCCTGTGATCAGGTAGGATTCCTAAGAATCTCCTTGACAGGGTTTCGCAGCTGTTCTAGCTGTTCTCAAACCGGAACGTCTCAAAGAAGACAACACGAAGTGAGTGAACCAGCAAATTGAGATTCACTGATTGATGAAAAATGATTTGAAAAACAATCGCGTATTGCTTGAAGAAAGAGTTTTGCAATACGACGAAGGTTTTATGAGAAAGATCAATTTTCAATCAAAATACTTTTTGTATTAGAGTATGAGTACACATTCGACGTGCTAGCGAAAAGAAGAGATTCGCACATCAAACGGTTTTTCTAAAAGTATTTTTCAATCAGAGATACTTTTTGTGTTTGAAAACATAAGCACACATTCGACGTGCTAGAGAAAAGAAGGTTTGCACATCGAACGGTTTTTCCAAAAGTATTCGTCAATTCATTTCCTGGACCAAGGTTGATTCACGAGTGAATCGCCCCATCGTTTCTATCCAGTTGTCAAAAGCTTGATCTTTTGCAAGATTTCACATGTCACCCACCAAGAGCTTGTTTGATGTTGGCTCTAGAAGGATTTCCATCTTCATTGTGAATATTTTTACATATCACTCGGATGTTCTGGCAATACCACAAGGATAATGCGTAGGACTCTCAATATCTACTTACTTTCCACATTGTGTGAAACAGCAAGTCTTCATTAATATAGTGTCCTAACGAGATACTGTGGATGATCTCTTGGCTCTAGACTCAATCGTGCATATTTGGTTCCTGAGCCGGAGACTAGGGAGAGGGTCTCCTTCTTCAATATCAACGATCTCTAAGAGAAAGTCGATAGATTATGTAGGTTCCCCATGAGAATGAAACAAGCCCTTTTAAGAGGAACTTGAGTGGCTTGGGAAGTTTAGTGCAGTGCATCACTGGGTCCATGATGTCTTGTCTTCAATACCAGTGTTACCTTAGTAACCACCAGTAGCATATGTATTGAACCCGGTTTCTGACCTAAGGTTGAATTATTGGAGGGCTATTTCTTTTCACCCCTTTTCACATTCAATTCTTTTTCATTCTTCAACCCCTTCAGTGCTTACCGAGACTTCATAACTAGAACCTTGTTGGGTTTATTCCAGTACTAGCTCTGTCTCAGTCCGTACTCTTCCCATATCTCACTTTTCTCCTTTTTTCAATATACCTAAGGACTCTACACTATCTAGTGGATTGTCCCTGGGTAGATCCCTCCAGTTCTGGCGGATCGTGGGAACTAATACCTAACCACACCATCCTTATAACTCCATACATAAAGTAAAATGGTCGGTCTTTTGGTACAGTTCATTCTTCCTTGAAACCAATTGAAAAATCATTTGGAAAAACAATCAAGGTACTTGTGATACGAGATCAAAGCATTTTGTACCTTAATAGTTTTGATCATTAAGAAAACCTCCCCCTCAACATGTGCATATGATTTAGAAATTGTTTATCACATGGAGGCAAGAGGACTTTGAAATATTTTCTTTGATCATAATTTTCATACGAAAAAGCCATTTGATTTTCTTGGTAAAATTCTCCCCCTCAATATGTGCATAGGATATTTGAATACATTTTATGTTAAAACATAGAAGCATTTGTACCTCGATAGTTTATTTTCTTTTAAAATGCTCCCCCTCAATATGTGCTTCAAGATTCGAAAGCGTTTAGCACATATGAGAGAGTAGCGTGCACAATTAATTAAAAACGATCACCTTTTATCAAATTTCATAATTAAATCACAAATTCTCCCCCGATCAAAAATATCAAACCCTTTGAGATTTTGGATCCCAAGTGATTTAATTTGGTTTAGAAATCGTGGGAGAAAATGTGGCCTTGTTTAAATACTCATCTGGTTTTTGGATAAATCCTCCTCCTCAACATGTGCATTGTGTGTTTGAAGTCGTTTGGCACATGGAGGCAGGAGTGCCTTTGAAGGACTAAAACCAATTCCATTAAAACAGATTTGAGATTTAAATCACGATCTCTCCCGCGATCAAAAATTTCAAACCATTTGAGATTTGTGATCCCAAAAGATTTAAATCATTTAGAAAATTTTAGGGAAAGACGTGGCAAGATTTTATTTTGAAAAATGACAGATAAGGACCATTTTAAGACATTAAAGATTGTTAGTGTCAGGTATGATTGTTTTAAGACATCTTTTAGTAAAATAAAACAATTTCACAATCAAACAAGAACAGAAAAAATTTCATTTTGAAAGACCTTGATTCTAAAGAAAAAATCATACCATGACATAACATTAAATCTTTAGATCACCACTTAAATTCTACAATCCGGACTTTTATGAAGCAATATTGATTGAAAATAATTTATTTTAAATCACTCTCCCCCTCAATCGATGACCGAAGTCGATAATTGAGTGACTTAAGTTTTGATAAAATGAAGTCCGGTGATTTTCAAAATTTAGTCCAGTATATTTTCAAAACAATATTTTTCCATTTTCAAAAACAATTTTATTCAAAGTTTTAAAAAATGTTTAAAAATGGTATCCTGCACAAAGATACATTAGTGGTTGAGAAGCTTCCGTTGTTGTTGCTGTAGGGTTTGGAAGAAAAACCATCTGCTGATGTAGTGAGACTTCTTCTTACGTTGCATTTTGAATGCCAACTGAGGTCAAATTAAGCTCCGTTTCTTCAATCACTTAGAAGAAAACCATCTGCTGATGCAGTGAGACCTCTTACGTTGCATTTATGCCAACTCTCCATAGAAGTCCAATTAAGCTCCGTTTCTTCATTTGTCAACCCAAGATATAGTTACCCTTTCCTTTCGGCATCCAATCATCTTCAATTGTGGGATCCGGATCGGGAACATTCTTATAACCAATATACCTGCATACGTTAGTGAACACACATACAGATATATGGTGGTCGACATCACCCAAACAGCAATCGACTAATAACAGTCAATGCAACATATCAATCAGATCATTTAAATGTATGGGAATAATGTGTTCATCAAACTCTAATCATCTAATCCTAGCAATCATATCCTAGGCACCTAGTCCTTCAACATAGGTTAACATCATTTCTAATTAAGCATATTATGATAATTAAGAAAGATCGTTAGAAGATATAGATTTGAAAACATTCTCCCCTTCAACCAATAACTCATTTTATAAAAGATTTTAAAAGTGCTGAAGTCATTGATTGAGTTTCCAAATTTTATAAAAACTCTGAATCTGATTGTTTTTAAGCAACTCATTTTCCACCATTTTGAAAACACCAAATATTTTTCTGAAGAATTTTAGAAGGAAAAACATTTGTGTAGGAACAGCAGTCCTTCGACATACTTTCCTCATTTAGTTTTTAGGATAAGTGCACAAAAATATTTGAAAATTGGTTTAGCGCAACACTTTCCTTTCTTTTGAAGAGCGGGGTGCTATCAGAAATAATAGCAAACCATAGTTTAAGCATGGGTTATAGTCTGAAGTAACTGCAAGCCATAGTTTGTGACATGTTTAGAAAGAAGTATATACACCTCCTGCTCGAACTTCATCTAAAGTCCCGTGCTATTATTGAATGACATTTCTAAGACCGTAGATGTTATCGATACCAGAAGACATGTCTTGAGAAAACATATTTTTGGTATTTTTCAATTTTCTGATTTTTATGGGCTTTTGTAGATTTTATATTTTTCTATTTTCTTTTTGAGGGTTTTATATTTTTCTATTTTGTTTTGCTGGTTTTATATTTTTGTATTTTGATTTTTGAAAAATATATACAAGGATAGAATAGATGATATAGTTAAAGAAGATGATGATACGAGTACCGAGATAAGGATATCGAACAGCCCCGTTGAAGAAGATAGAAGTCATCATCTCTTAAATATTCACCACCAAAGCTTTCGAGGCTCCTGAATTGAGAGAAATTGAATCATCTGAAAGTGAGACTCTGGCAGCTTCCCCCCAAACCGAAGATCCATTAGATGAGCAGATTCGAAGCTTTCTTTCAAGCTTGCGTTAGCCAGGTGCACAGAAAAGCACACCATTATCATAAATCCCGCTGCTCCTTTCAAGAATAATCACCGTTATTCTTCGTTCGAGGTTATATCATCAACAAGAATAGCAACGTATCATCCCACACAAAAATAACTCTTCTCAAATTCCTTTTCCACTGAAGTCTGACGCAATCCATTCCAAAAGGTGTCAAGAGAACAATTCCCCCAAGTAGTTGAGTTGATGCAGTCAGTCTCTTTGTATAAAGCTCAAGAACTCTCCCGAATACACATCATGAGGGGAATGAAGAACACCTTCCCATGTTCACATTTTTCTTCCCTGATGAACGTGTATGAAGCTCAAGAACCCGAAGTACACCAATATCCAAGAACTCTCCCGAATACACATCATGAGGGTAATGAAGAACACCTCCCCTATGTTCACATCTTTCGTCCCTGATGAATGTGTATGAAGCCCAAGAATCCGAAGTACACACATTCCCAACGAGAGAATAACTGATAACACCTCCCTCATGTTACACATTTATCTCCCCTGAATATGTCGTACTTGTGTACCTCTTTTATCTTCAGAAACTTTCTCTAACATCTCTTCCCCCACATAGTTGGAATAAGAGCACTAAACGCCTTGATGAGTAAAACCTTGAGTTTCTCTGCGGTCATGACATTTGTTTTCCCGGAATATCTCCAATCACTTAGAAGAGTTAAGTTCATCAAGTTTACTCTCCATGAGTCAAACCTTGAGTTTCTCTGCGGTAATAACATTTGTCTTCCCGGGATATCTTCAATTACTTAGAAGTATTAAGTTCATCAAGTTTACTCACGTTTAGATGATTGTCTCCTTCCCCCTTGCTGGTTTTGACACTTCAGAATCAGCAACATATTATTAGCCCAAATACTAGAAATCTGTTGAGAAGAACGCTTGAAGTCTTTGTGAGAATCAACATGCTGAAGTACAGTGTGAGAAAGTCTAATTGGGGATTAAATCAGACATATCACTCTCCCCCAATTAGTGCTCTCCCCTAAACCGACAATCTGTTAGATAAATGCCCAGATTAAGAAGAAGTCTTTAGATCGTTAAATTGCAACTCGTCTTTAGTCTTCTATCATGTAGCAGAAAATGTAGAACAGACTGTAGACTCGACCTTCTTCAAGATTGTCCAGTTGGGGAATAGATAGTTAAGATCTTCAACTTACCAAAAACAAGATCATCACCAAAAAGCATCCCAATCAACTTACATCTTGCAAATCCCCTTAACTAAAATCCCTCCCAATCAAACAAGAACAGAAAGATGTTCATCAAGGAAATCAGCAATCAGGCCGCAACGAACACATAAGATGGTAACACCAAACTACCAATCACATTAAACAAGAACAGAAGGTTGTTCAGAATCATCATGTTGATGTGCACGTGAAGCATTAACCGGAAGCACTTTGTCAATAAACTCATATCAGCTTGTGAAGATGTCAACTAACGGCTCTTAGAAGAAACTCCATGTAAAGATGACTCGATAAGAAGAAGCTCGGTTCTTACATGAGCTTGGAGCCATATGACCATATGTTCTCAAATATCAATCAACCATGCAGTTAATTTCACACTTCTTCTCCCCCTCAAAAATTGCATACGGAGTTGCCATTCTTGATTAAATAAGTGAAAATCATCCGAGTGTTCTATTCATACTTCTCTCTTGCAAAATAAGCACATGATGTCGCCATCTTCATTATAATCGAGCAAGTGGAATGAGAAAACAATCAGTGGTAGCCTGGTTCACTTGATAACTGAAGCGCATGGAGAAAGTATGAAGCATGTTGATGAGAATGGTCATAATAAGAAGATTTCTCTTCTTCAGAAGATAATGCGCACTGAAGCGTACACATTTCTTTTCTTTAGAGAACGAGGCATGAACTGTTGTGTTCATACGTCATGATCTCTCTATTTTCATCTACTCTTGGCAAACTTGTAATCAACCCCATTATCATTCAGTAGGCTATATGTCGTGACAGCTGATGGAGAAAACCTAATATGATGAATTTGACCCTGAAGTAAACTAACCCGAACTCGTGACTTATACTTGCACATATGTAACAAAGAGCGGTGCCGATTTCCATTAGCATCTCTAAGTACTCTCTATGTACTCTATACTCTTCAGCCAACCAACCATCAAGTATGAGACGTACATTACCTCTTGAAAATCCACAATTGAATGTGACACTGAGCACTACAACGTAACCCCTTAAAGTGATAGTTATTTTGTAGTGGTATGAGCCCAATTCCCCCAAGTGGTAAAAGAAAAGGTAAAAGACACCCAACAATAACTAGATTTCCAAGTCTTTGTTTTTGATAATAAGCTCGAACAAGGATCATGAAGAATCTTCATCCAACCATCCCCTGATATCTTCAGATACTAAGTACACTCGCCCTTGATAATTCACTTCAACCTCAAATAAATAATACTGAATTAACGCCGTTGTCACATCATCTGTTTAACTGCTCAAATCTGGCCTTCTTTGACATTTAAACGAACTTTGATAATGGTTTCATCCCGACCATGGTTAGAAGCACGTAACCCCGTAAAACCTTGTAATAGCCAAACTGCCATGAGGACAATCCAAACAAACACCCAATTTATGAAGTACACCCTTTTATCCCTTCTTCGAAGCAGAAACCGTAGCACCAGCATCAGAAGGATCCATAATTACACTTTCCCTTTCTCCAGGATGGCTCCATCATCACGGGATTTTACAATTCTATGGTTTAAACCGAGAAATAGTTTCTTTTGCGGGATTTTACAAAACCAAGAATAAACCGTAAGATAGATCCGGAAATGCTCATTACTTTAACCAGGATGTTTTCATTGTCACGGGATTTTACAAGTCTATGATTTAAACCGAGAAATAGGTTCTTTCGCGGGATTTTACAAAATCAAGACAGAACCATAAACAATGTCAGCTTGAATGAGTTATGACAACCTTGGTTTCGGTGAATAACTATTTTAGGGGAACATGCAGCGGTTCATCAACGGTTCATTATCCAACATCAACAACATCATCAACCATGTGAATAACATACCAAATCTTCTATGGTGATCTTTCATACGTCCGATGAAATCACAATTATACACGGCACACTCCATATCACTACCTTAGGCCCACTATATTCACATAAGATATCCGATCTAGCCCAAGCACATATACACGTCCATAAATAATTCAGATCCACATATCCAGCCCATCAAACACATCCGATCCACCAATCAGATATACTCTTATTACGGGTGTACAAAACATTCACATAATCACTTGACCTAACCCTAAACATACTCCTCCTATGTTTATTACTCCGCCCCCATCACACCAAAAATATCAAACCCTAAAATACTTTCACCAAATCACCACCCCTTTTTAGATGCAAATCCAGTAATCAAACGCCTCCATCACAAACAATTATCAACAATTAATCTCATTTCACAAATACCTCGCCACAGGGATGGTTTGGAGGTCGTTAAAGCCACAGGGATGGTGAGATTGAAGAGCTAATATTCGGTTTCAAGAACATGATAAGGAATACAGGTAGGTTTAACAAATTAGACTTTAGATTATGTTTTTGTTTAGATAAACCGAATGAATGAGAAATGAGTTAACGTTAAATGTTAATTTCATCTCATGGTTTCGAATAATTAAATGGATAATAGTCCAAAATCAATCTATGAGGCATACATTTCTATGTGTATAGATCGTTTGAGATCTATGTGTTGCAAAACCATACACAAAAACAAGGCTGAGATCGAACCATCTTCTTTAATTTCTTCACATTGATATTTCACCATCCGAATCTCATGAAAAATTTTAAGCACAAGTTGTTAATCATATTTTCATTTAGATTCGAAAACTTCCAAGAAATGGTTCCAAAGGGTTGAGTACGAATTTAAGTTTGAATCTGTTGGGTATGAGTGAGGATTGATGATGATTGTAGTTTGAATCTGTTAGCACGAGCAAGATCTGAGATCACAAATATTCTTTACATTTTCGTTAAAGGTTTTTGTTATAATGCATCTGTGAAGATAGTTGTTTCACTTAAAACACTCTTTAAAAGATTGCAACAAAGAGTGAAACAAATCTGAGATCAATCTTGAATATTAGTTTAGAGTCTTGATATTGGTTACGAGTCTTGATGTTGGTTGATGTTGGGTCGACAGATGATGTTTAATGATAACTGAAGTCGTACATGAGTTTTGGTATTTGGTATTTGTTGTTGGTCTAGTGGTTGTGGTCTGCATTCTTCTTCATCCTTTCTGTCTTGTCAAGTCATGAGTCAGCTCGCATCATCTCCAACTCGCATACTTTGAGCATAACAACTCGCTTCTTGACATT
The DNA here is from genome assembly GCA_019973895.1 of Chrysanthemum seticuspe. NCBI lineage: Eukaryota > Viridiplantae > Streptophyta > Magnoliopsida > Asterales > Asteraceae > Chrysanthemum > Chrysanthemum seticuspe. The sequence continues at coordinate 203,767,176 of BPTQ01000006.1, read as the reverse complement.
AGCATAACAACTCGCATACTTTGGGCATAACAACTCGCTTCTTTTTAAAGAGTTGACAACTCGCTTAATGTTCATAGAATTTGGACATTATAACGACTCACATCCAATTCGCTCAAAAGCAACTCGCATATGGCAAGTCGCATTTTGTACCAACACGCATGTTTAGCACTGAATCTGGATAGAATATCAACTCGCATAAAAGAGTAACCACAACTCGCTTAGATGAAAGATAGCAATATTTGACCATTTTATCACAAAAGCCAGAAAGCTGAGTACAAGATATTCAGTAGACCAATGTTAGACCATGAGAAAAACAGTTTGGACGACCTGAAAGACCAAAAACTGATGCAAGCATTTTGACCACATCACGAAACCAGAAAAGTGACAACCAAAACATAAAACATTTACCAAAATAAGTCAAGTTACAGAAAATAGCATAATATAATCGAAACTGTTTTGACCAAAAGACATAACACCAACAGACATGTAAAAAGTCATTAAAAAACAGATTCAATCAACATATAAAATCAGTTTAGACCATAATCCTACTCGACTATCATAAACAACCCATCAAAGCGTCGTCAAACCGCTTACAAAACAGCTTCAAAAACCATGCAAATCATCAAAACAACACAACCTGGGCTCTGATGCCAATTGTTGGATCATAAATATTATGTTGTTTGATGATTCGGGTGGTCTAGGATTGTGATTAAACAAGTAAGCCATGTTGAAAGATGAAGAGAGTTGAGAGGAGGTTCCTTGAAGAGAGTTGCTTAAGGAAATGAAAGGTTTATTCAAAGAAGCCACACCCCTTCCATGGATGGAAGGGGTATTTATAGTTACACAATACACGACCTCCTATCGGCCTGTGGATCAGGTATACAGTGGGTAAAGACCCGTCCTTCCTCCACGGTGTTACACTAAACTATTCTACGCTACTGACTAACTAATTAACTACATAATAACGTAAATAACTCCAAGTCTACGAGCTAAACTATGCTAGATAATACTTGGGGTAACCGACACTTCACTATGGAATTTTCTAATTCCTAACCAAAAGTTAATAAATTACTATGCTAGTTTAACATAACTTCACCTAAACTACTATAGTTCATTTATGACACTAGTGTTTTGTATTTAATAACTTCACCTACACTACTAGTTCATTAACTTCACCTAAACTACTTAGTCTATAAATAAGGCTTCTACACTTCTACACATTCATAGTCTTCTACACATTCACAGTCTTTATTTTCCACTGTTTCTAAAAAATGTCCGACAACATTCCCTTCGAAATTCAAATGGAATTCATTTCTAAACTTCCTGTACATGCTTTACTTCGGTTTAGAACTGTTTCAAAGACATGGAAGTCATTCATCGACAACTCTAAATTCCTTGTTGGTTTCGGTGTTCGCACGTCTGTGCCTTGTAGTTTTCTTATTCACTATCAGCAAGGATTTGTTGAGTCACAGTTTTTATTTTTTGTTGATGATAATGTCAATTTGTTCCAGCAACGTCTCTTTTTTCCAAGTTTTCCTAAAGTCATCTGTAATGCAAGTCTCATACTTTTGAATCTTTTGCCAATTGGCACCTCCCATGGTTTGTGGTGTTTTTCTGATTCTTTTAAGATGGCTGTTCTTTGGAACCCGTCAATAAGAAAATCAGTTGCTATAGTTCTCCCTGGTTGGGTAAGTCAGTCTGAATCTGATAAAGTAGTTATCGGTTTTGGTGTTAATCCAGTCACTTTTGACCCTACCATTTTAAGGATTTCATATCCGCTTGATGGACACGGAACATGGAATGTTTCAGTGTTTACATTGAGCTCCCAGCGCTGGAAGAAGTTAGAAAGTGAACATATGCATTGTCAGTCAATCCAACTTAAACGGTCAAGTCAGTTTGTATTAGGTAGTTTTATTTACTCGGTGGCTTCTCAACGGATTTTAGGCTCTTCTTAAAAATCTTATATGATTGTCTCTTTTGATTTGGTTAACCACAGCTTTTCGGTATTAGATATACCTTACAGCTTACTTAATCGGATTCCAATACCTTTCTATATTTCAAAACTAAGAGAGTCTTTTGTCATTTTTGGCAACATGATAGGAGATCAGTGGCACACGGCCTGTTTATGGGAGATAATGTTGGATGGTAACAAAATAAAATCCTTTAAGACACTATTTAACATTTTCACTCCTCATTTACTAAAATTAATTGGATTTACGAAGATCGGGGATCCAGGTTTTGAATCTGATCAGCCTTACCAAATGGATCACACTCTTGAAGTCTTCCAAGTTCGGTCACAAGAATTAATTAATCTTCATGTTGAAGGAGACGCAGGGTCCTTCTTCATGAGCCCTTTCAATGAATCGCTACTTCTGCTTACGCATCCAGATTGTTCAGTTTATTAAGTTGTTTGTATGTTAGAGTTTGTATGTTTTTATCTAGTTGTTTGTATGTTAGTTTGTAAGGTTTTCTGTAGTTGTTTGTATGTTAGAGTTTGTATGTTTTTATCTAGTTGTTTGTATGTTAGTTTGTAAGGTTTTCTGTAGTTGTTTGTATGTTTGAGTTTGTATGGTTTTCTAACTGTTATGTATAATAAAACCATATTTTGCTATTGGGACATACTCATTCTCATATGTTTTTTATGTAGACAGTAATAAATCTCCCATCCTAATTAACAAATGTAATTTAACTTTTAATTTTTTCAGACCGGTACTCAAAATGATGGTAGTATGGATGTAGATGATGATTCAAAGGTTTGTTATAACAATGGTTTTTTCTGTATTCGGTACACATCAATTAGTTGACCAAGTACTTAACATAACTATATATTTATTTTTCAGACGGGTACTCAAAATGACGGTGATATGGATGTAGATGATGTTGTAAAGGATGTTAATGTTAATGCAAATATGAATGTGCAAGAAGATATATTCAGTTCTAAGAACGATTTATCGTCACAACAAGTGCAAGAAGTAATAAATGACTTTTTTGACTCACCGCAAGATCATACAGATGTTCAGGTAATGTATGATAGGAATTACATATCCATCTTATGAGTTAATACATACCTAATATTTTGGCTGTTTACACGTGCATTTGATTAGGATGGGAATGTTTGTGACGTTGAGCAAGATGTGCCAAACAAGCAAGAAATGAACGAGCCCCAACATATAGATTCACCTTTTTATCCGGTAAGTATGTGTTGTCTGCTTAATCTAATGATAGATTCACCTTTTAATCTTATAACACGCACATTCAAAAATATCTATGTTTTTTATAGGTCGAGACTCGCTGTGAAGTTGAACATGTTCAACATGTGGATCTGATGAGCGAGGACAAAAACTTACATTCTCCTTTATGCATGGTAAATATACTTTGAACATGTTAATATATTATCTCAAATAAAAAAAAATCGAACATGACATTAACACAAACTAAACTTCTTTTCAGGATGATAATGTTCTTAAAGTTGATGAAGATGTGGAAATGAAGGCTGTGATGAGTGACGACAAAAATTTATAGTCTCCTGTATGCATGGTTAGTATACTCGGAACATTATAATATAATAAACATGATATTGACACAAAGTTTTCAGGTAGAGAATAATGTTAAAGTTGATGAAGATGTGCAAATGAAGGGTGTGGTGAGTGAGGCACAAAACTCACAGTCTCCTGTTTTTCAGGATGAGAATGTCGTGATGAGTGAGGCACACATATCAGACTCTCCTTTTAATCCGGTAAATATTCGTTGAACATGAAAATATAATAAAAAATTTAACCAGTACTCACGCAAGATAAACTGTTTTTCAGGATGTTCTTCTTTTTGACGAGGACCAACATGTTCAAGTGACGCCAGAGTCTGTCTCTAGTCCTGTAATTAGCACTTCTGGTGATGTGAAGTATGTTGACGCTATTGACTGTGATGAAAAGAAGGTAACAACTGTACGCGTTCCTTTTGAACGGGAGAGGAAGCAGAGCAAGGTCCTTCAATCCCCATATACACAGCAACCTTCGAATACACCAAGAAGGTCTTTAAGGCGACATGTGAAACCTGTACTTCCCGCTGTCATTGGACCGGATGGGAAAGAAATCAAACTCAAACCGTTCAAAGAGGTATTTTAGTGATAACATTTTAGTGATAACATTTTTTATAATGTTAATAACAATGATATAGCTTCTATATTTTTATTATAATCCTTATTTCCATTGGACATTTCAGAATCTATGTCGTACTGGTCTAGGGACAATGTTCAGACCTTTTGTACATCCAGAAGTAAAATTGTTATTGGATAAACAAAAAAAGAATAAGAACAAGGAGTTGTTTATGTTCTCATGGGGCGGCGGAGGGACGACTGCTAATACGCAGTTTTGGCTAGGATTATTGGGGAGAGACGAGGGACACAGGGGTTGGCTAAGTGATGTGGTACGTATTTGTTACAAGTATATAGTTCAAAGCTTTATGTGCGGGTGTTTCGTACCTAATAGATGATCTGTTTCAATTTTGAAATTACAGCATGTTGGATTGTTTGTGGATTTAATGATGCATTTTTGACCTGATGATGCTGATTGGGTCATGGTTAGCCCATTTTGGGTGACAATGATCCTTGACGAGCAAATGCCGCTCTATTATGCAGACGGAGTGACGAACGGCATCCCGTGGTTTCGTGAAGGCGTCAATAAGGTGTCTCTTACTTTAATTATCACATATTATGATATATATTTATCTGCCTGGAAGCAATCTTTGATCACTTAAAATCTGTCCTATAAGAGTAGCTGATAATTTAGTTAGTCAGGCGATGATAAACCTTTTCTGCAAATGGTTTATCGGACTATAATTCAATGACACCCATATCTTGGCGGGGTAGCCAGACCTTAGGGCATGTGGTTGCAGCCATGGCAGGTGTTTTGTACCGATAATACATTTTAAGATCTGAGCCTTACTTTCTCATCTCTTTCCCATTTAGGCCATGCTCAACTGCTCGACTCCATTCATATTATTACATGTGGCATTCTCTAGTATTTTTTTTATGGTCCGCTAAGTGTCACATCAAATCTCCAATGTTATGAGAACATAAATGGCAAACAGATTTACTTTTATGTGATTGTTAAGACTATGTGAGAACATAAATGGCAAACCGATTTACTTCTATATAAGCATTGGTATTTAATAATTAATGTACAAAAGATTTCGAAGAACATAAATGGCAAACTATGGCCCCTTAGAGACAGATCCTTGTTGGTTTGGTACATCTTTATAGGCTGACTTGCCTTTCTCGCAATGTGGTACCTTAATGTTAATAGTACCACGTGGTTTACCACCTTCTACTTGTTGATCCATGTAAATTTGTTGTCTTAGCTCTTCTAGAATTCTAGCTAGTAATTGGTCCCTTGGTTCAGCATTTGGGCCATATCTCTCTTCAATCTCAGGAAATATGACCTCTCTTAGTGCCTTGTATGACCATTCCATATCATCAGCATCAGCCTTGAATGTAACTTTTTTACCTTTTGACATATTTAGAATAAAGTGAAGTAGGGTTAATGCTGAATTAAGTGTGTCCACTATTAAATAGGAAAAACCACACCTACCAAAGGCAGAATCAATGCTGTTTGGTTTTGAATGACACTTGATTCCTGACCAATATGGATTATTGTCAAAACTGACAGTTGAAAATCTGAAAATCACATGCAAATATTCCTGATCAACAATACCTGATATATATTATTGTCAAAACTGTTATCATTTCAAATAGACTAAAAAACAAAAAAAAACTTTTTGACTGGCAACAGTGATGTGATATGTAAGAGGCTGTGATGACGATGAATCAAATGATGCGATGTACCATATCTTGGCATGGCAATTTTATAGCATTATTTTGCAGCCATGGGTGGTTACGTCCTGATGTTGTTTTGCTGATCTGGGACTTGCTGATCTGAGCATTGTTTTGGTTCAGCCATGGGTGGGTTGTGTGCCTGTTTTTTTGTTGATATGGGAAACATAAAAGTGGAAAAAGAAAAACTATCAAATCACTTGGACATGGTAAATCTGTTGGTGTATCTTTTTCAATTACCCAAGTAAAAAGTAAGCCTCTGAATGTGCATAAATTATATATGCTTTAGTCAGGCGATGATGAATATTTTTTGCAAATGGTTTATTGGACTACAATTTCATAACCGTATCTTGGCAGGGTAGCCACAACTTAGGGAATGTGGTTGCAGCCATGGCGGTTGTTTTGTACCGTTAATACATTTTAAGATCTGATTCTTACCTTTCACTTGCATTCAGTGTTGCAAAACAAGGCCTACAAGGCCGATTAATCACCGATTAGGTGCTACTGGGCCACCATCCTTGCCGATTTGTGTAACTAGGTCAAACAAATCGGTCAATGGCGGTCAACGACTGTTAGCGGTGGTCAAACTTGCCAGAAACTTGCAAATCTTGTCGGAAATACCCAAAACTTGTCTTGAACAAGTTTTAATCAATTATATTTGATGTTTTTATCTGTTACAAGATGATTTTCAAGGAAATTCTTGTTTAGAATACCCAAATCTCGCCAGAAATACCCAAAACTTGCCGAAAATGCCAATACGATTAATCACCGATTAATCCTGCCTTGACCGATTACAAGCTACAGGGGGGTCGACCACCCGACTACTGATTCACGATTTTTGCAACCTTGCTTGCATTAATACAAAAACTAAAGTTTCTAACCGGGGGCTTACAGAATTACTTTTATATGAGCATACATTATATATGCTTAAATTAGGCGATGATGAAACTTTTCTTGAAATTGTTTATCGGAAAAAAAAAACCGTATCTTGGCAGGGTAGCCACAGCATAGGCAATGTGGTTGCAGCCATGGCGGGTGTTAATGTCAAACATTACTTATTTGCTTACAGATGCTAAGCAAAGTGTATAGAAAATGGACCAACCTTGATTTTGGGCCTTTTTTGGTAATTTTCTCTTGTTTTATGCATGTTGCTAGATTCAGTCCCACAATAGGCCCTGATCAGCGGTAGAGTGTATTTCACCAAAGAAAGATGGGACACTAAAGAGAATGTTGTGGCAAGTATTTTAGTGTAGATTACGTTTTCGCATCATCCTCTTTTGTTTCCCATCTTTCTTTGAGAACTGCAGTCTATTATTGATCAGGGCCTTTTGTGGAACTGGAACCGAAAACATGCAAGAACGTATTAATTATCACGGCCTTTGGCATCTTGAGAGATTGCGTAAAGATTTGATGTGACACTTAGTGGACCATAGAAAAAGTACTAGAGAATGACACATGTCATAATATGAATGTAGTTGAGCAGTTGAGCGTTGTCGGACTATAATTCAATGACACCTTCATATTCAAGGGTTGCGTTGACAAGAGAGGTTGTTAACAGTTTTAGTTTTAGAAAGGCGATGATGAACCTTTTCTGCAAATGGTTTATCGGACTATAATTCAATGACACCCGTATCTTGGCGGGGTAGCCACACCTTAGGGCATATGGTTGCAGCCATGGCGGGTGTTTTGTACCGATAATACATTTTAAGATCTGAGCCTTACTTTTAGCAGTCAAAAATATAAAATTGACATTTGTAACCGGGGGCTTACTTTTTCGAAAAGAGGCCAATTTTTCAAGGTTGGTCCATCAAACAGATTTAGTTTTAGTAAGGCGATGATGAACCTTTTCTGCAAATGGCTTACCGGACTATAATTTAATGACACCCGTATCTTGGCACGGTAGCCACACCTTAGGGCATGTGGTTGCAGCCATGGCGGGTGTTTTGTACCGTTAATACATTTTAAGATCTGAGCCTTACTTTTAGCAGTCTAACAATATAAAATTGACATTTGTAACCGGGGGCTTACTTTTTCGAACCCATCAAACAGTTTTAGTTTTAGAAAGACGATGATGAACCTTTTCTGCAAATGGTTTATCGGACTATAATTCAATGACACCCGTATCTTGGCGGGGTAGCACACCTTAGGGAATGTGGTTGCAGCCATGGCGGGTTTTTTGTATCGTTAATACATTTTAAGATCTGAGCCTTACTTTTGACTGTCAAACTTCCATTTCAGATGGAGAATTTTTGTGATTGTAAACATTATAATCATTTGGCTTTCCGATGAATCTGATGCAACTATTTACATCTGTAGGTGTTCTTTCCAATCAATGAACCTGAAACACACTGGTGCCCTGGTGAACTATCCATCAAAACAGGTGTTATAACTTTATATGATAGCCTTGGGAGCCCGAAAGTTGAAACACGTAGGTGGTGGCTAACTTTAAGGGATGTTTTTGCTTGTCAACTACCTATGTATCTTGTTGAGAGTGAGGTTCTGAAAAAGAAGAAAATCGATACCAATAACTATCATGTTTCCTTTCAGTATGCACCTGATGTCCCTAAACAAGGTGGTCTTTATGGGGATTGTGGTGTTTGGGTGTGTATACTTTTGTACAGGTTGTCTCATAAGCTATCATTGAATTTGAAGAATCCTGTCCAAGTTGCTTTGGCTTACCGTGAGTATTTGGCTGAATATTTCTGGAAATACAAGATTTCAATTCCGAGCGACATTTGACATTTAAGTTCTGTAAACAATCTAACTTATGTAAACAATATAACTTCTGCTGTTGGATAGGCAATGTGGTATGCTAGTGTATGCTGGTGTATGGTCGTTTGTCATTTACGAATGGCTTATTCTGAACATGGTATGTAAACATTAATATGCTAGAGTATGGTCGTTTTTTGTAAACAGGTTATGCAAACATTAATATGCTAGAGTATGGTCGTTTTTTGTAAACAGGTTATGTAAACATTAATCTTGCTAATGTATCATATTGCTAGTGCATGGTCATTTTATTAAATATTGCATGACTGCTCGACTGGTGGTTGGGGAGATGGTAGTTGGGGAGATGGTACATTTAATGTTTCTTGTGTGATTGTCGATATAAATATAAGTTAATAACATATGAATTCACCACAAACAAATATATACTTTCTAGTGTTCTAGAAAGTAAACAACAAAATGAATTCACCACCAAATTAGGAAGAATTACTTGATATAGATGACTCCGATCTCCGATTATCAGCCACCTCCCAACTACCAGTTTCATATGGAAACACTACAACTCAAAATTATGCTAAAAGGCCGGTTAGGATAATACGAGGTCCTGCAAGTATTGTTCAAACGGCGAATGATGTGGGTGTGCATGATGGTATAATGGCGACACAGGAGTACACTAGAAAATTAGTGTATGATGTGGGAGAGGATTCCGATTTTAATAGTGGGCCATGGGTTAGTGCAGTTGAGTATATGAAACCTGATGGCGGTATCATGATTGGTTGTTTCGCCGATATCAAGAAATTTACCAAGAAAGGGAAACTTGACAACGTTGTTGCTATAATTAAGTCTTGTACCCCAAACGTCTTGGGTGATCTCACAGTATCATTGAAAGATGTTTCAGGTTTTATATCAGGTTCAATACATCACAAAGTGGTTAATGACGATAGGTATGAAAAGCTGCTTACTGTCGGAGCTGTTTTGATCCTTCATAACGTTTCTGTGTTTTCTCCGAAACAATATGGAAATCACTATCTTAATATTAATTTAAAAAATGTTGTTAAGGTTTTCTCCAAGGATAGTGTTCCTAACAATGAAAGTGGAGTTGGAAGTAGTGGAAGTGTAATCTGAATTTTAATTAATGTAATTTTCTATTAATTCAATATTTTAATCTACTTAGTTAGATGTGATGTGGTATTCAACAATCAAATAATCTAAGATATAAAATAACTAAATGAGACGCATTTGATTCCAATTTGACTAACGTCGAACATAAGTCAACACATTAAACATACATTAATTACTACTACACACTAAGATTTCCAACCGAATCTAATAGCTCATTTAGCAATGCACCTGACATACATGCGTGGTTTTCTGGATTCATTGCCAATTCAAGTTTGGTCTCCAACATCCTTATTCTTGTCTCTAGCATGTTTATCTGCAAATCTTTGAACTTGCAGTTGGAACATTCTGTTAGTTCAAATGTACAAGCTGGTGGAGTTGAAGGTCCCGGAGAATTAAAATTAGGCTGTTGTGAAGGATTATAACCGGGATTGTTATCAAATTCTTCCTTCCACATAAAAAATCTACACCCGTATTCTCTTTTTGTTGCCTGTTAAATATTAAAGGTAAGAGATGGTTATGATATAACTTTTTAACACCTAAGTTACATATACGGGAAACATAAGATAGCTAACCTTTGAACGAGGACATGAATAGAAAAGTTGACCATAGCTATGCTCCTTGTGTGATTTTCGTAGCACTATGTTTCCAGCTCCACATCGACACATAAATCGATCCATACGAATTTGTTTGGGGATACGATTCTTTGAGATTCAATATAAACGTGCTCGACTGCTCAACTGGTACGCAGGGAGATGGGTATATATAATGTGCTCAACTGCTCAACCACTTAACTGCTCAACTGGTAGTTGAAAATTTTAATATAAATGTGGTGAGGTAGATGAAAATTTTAATGTGGTTAGTTGGTTATATTAAATGTGGCATTAAATATCCATCTCCCCAACTACCAGTTGAGCAGTTGTTGCATTAAATATCCCCATCTCCCCAACTACCAGTCGAGCAGTCAACTCAAGCCATATTTCGACACGTGTCCCATGCTCGACTGGTAGTTGGGGAGATGGATATTTAATGTGGTGAGGTAGTTGAAAATTTTAATGATATTTTAAATGTGAGTTAATAAGAGTTAGTTGGTAAAGTTAATGGGTATTAAATGTGAGTTATTGTATGATAGGTGGTTTTAATAAATGTTGCATTAAATATCCATCTCCCCAACTACCAGTTGAGCAGTTGGGCAGTTGTTGCATTAAATATCCCCATCTCCCCAACTACCAGTCGAGCAGTCAACTGAAGCCATATTTTGACACGTATCTCATGCTCGACTGGTAGTTGGGGAGATGGATATTTAATGTGGTGAGGTAGTTGAAAATTTTAATGTGAGTTAATATGAGTTAGTTGTTAAAGTTAATGGATATTAAATGTGAGTTATTGTATGATAGGTGGTGTTAATAAATGTGAATTAAATATCCATCTCCCCAACTACCGGTAGAGCGTCAAACACTGATCGACTGCTCGACTTTTACCAAAATTTTTAATAGATATATATTCGTATAGAAAATTATTGAAACTTATTCTCACATGTCCATACCATTCATATGGAAAAATTTCGTGTGTTTCTTGTCTTTGAAGATGGCAATAGTTATGGTGTTTCGCTAAGCAGAGATATTAAATATGCTAGGTTAGTTTCATTTGTGAAGAAAAAGTTCAAAATTAGCAAAGGATACGATTTAGGTTTTTCTTACAAAATCCCACACGGTCCGGTCCACATAGCTGATGATGATGATGTTGAATTTTTCGTTAACGAAGTTTGTAAACCGAAGGCTGCATTGCCTAAACTTTTAATCAAAATGATTGTCAAAAGTTCAAAGGTAAATCCATCTTCTTCTAATGATTTTGATCTTAATGATTCCTTATTTCGTAATGATTTTGATCCCCAATGTTTTTATAATCATTCGGAAATACCACAAAACGAACCTTTTGACAATTTTAACCAATCTAACAATGAATGTGCCAATAACTATATAAACCAGCCAAAAAATGAAATATTCGAAAATCTTGGGAGTACATCTTCGTTAAATGATCAATTTCTGCTTAAATGGCAAACAACAAATACATTCGAAAATATGCCTCCTCCACCCGATCCACCAAGTCCAGAAATTAAGATCCCGAATACATTGAAATACAACAATAGCTCTATCATCCTCAAAGAGGGTGATGAATTTGATACTAAAGAATTATGCATGTTTGCAATTGCTAAAAAAGCTATCAAAGATGGATTTGAATTTTAGGCTAAGAAAACAAATAAGTCTAGGTACGATGTAATTTGTGTGCAAGATGGGTGCAAATGGAAGATAGTGTCCGGTAAGAACAAATCTGGTGTAAAATGGAGGTTAGGAACAGTTTACGATGTTCACACTTGTTCAAGAACACAAATTCACCCTAATCACCGTAATGCTACCAAAAAACTTTTGGGAAATTTACTGGAACCCACGATGAAAGATAGCAGTCGAATTTATACCCCAAAGGACATAATGGAAGATATTAGTCAAGAGTATAAAATTGACATTTCTTATAAGAAAGCATGGGGTGGAAGAAACCGAGCATTGGAATTGGTAAATGGTTGCCCTAACGACTCGTTTAAGCAGTTACCATTTTATTGTCATAATTTAAAGATGAAAAATGACGGTACGGTAACACATATTGATACCGATGATGAAGGACATTTTAAAATCTGTTTTATAGCATTTGGTGTTGCGGTAAGCATTTGTATTTTTTTTTTTTTACTTTTTTTTTCTTTTACGTTTTTTTTTTTTAATATATTATATTTTGTGTCACTAATAATTTCTACATAAAACAGTGGTATGTGCTAAAACACATACCTTTTCATTGTCAAAATAGACCCAAAACAACCAAGAAAGAGCCGTTTATTGCTAATATTTGTGGTTTTCTTGAGTTTGTACTTGTGCAGGTATGGATATGTAAAAACACGCAAAAAGAGCCAAATCAGACAGAAAACCGAGCACGGGAGATCAAGAGAGTTTAAGCTGAGCCGGAAGGTCAGAATTATGCATTTTTGAAGATCTCTAATCTCTGAGGATGATTTGTGAAGATTTGATCAAAGTTTGAAGAAATATCAGAAATGGCCCCTCAAGTTTTAGAATTTGTCAAAAGTGGCCCTTGAAGATTCAGAAATTTGCAAATCAGTCCCTAGATGATTGAAGATTGTCAAGAGGGGTCCTTGGAAGATAATTTCAGAAGTTACATGTTTGCACCTTGGAGTTTCAGTTTATACAATATTGGTCCCTATGGTTATCCTTGGTATATATCCTAGTCCAATATTCATACCATATCCACTATCCTAAAATCCATTATCCGAATAAATATTACACCTGCCATGGCCCAATCTATACATTATATCTGGCCCAATCCCACACTAACCAAACAAACCACCCCGTGATATAATCCTTGACCCGTTTCACACTCACAACCCGAATAAAACACCCAAGACCCGTTCACTTACCCAGGTCAAACAAACCTTTACCCGGTCAACCAATTTTAAGAAACTATTTTATAACCCAAACGCGCCCTTAATTACCCTGCTCCTCCTTCCTCCCAAAACAAAACCAAACGCACCTGTTACACCATTTTTCCTCTCCCAAACACAAAACATAGTACTAGAATCTTTCCCCTAGCCTTATCCACCTCTGATGTGTCAGTAAGCTTACCCACGTGGACAAACCAAGCCCTTTGATTGGCTGCTACACCTCATCATGGACAGATGAAGCACTCTGATTGGATATGGTGACCAAGGATTGAATTTGTGGCTCACAATGACCTCCTAGATCCTTCTGAATGGAATCCAAGCTCAAGGCTCAAGCTTAGCTATAAAAACGACCACAAGCTCACATTTGTAGTTGTCCAATTCCTTAGGCATTAGAGGAATTTTGGCCTTTTATTTCCTGTCCTTTTAAATGCTTTGTTAGGGTAATTGTTATTTTACATTGTAATCTCTTTTGTAATCCGTTTTTGACTTTTATGCAATTTCATCTTTTGAGCTCTTTTCTCAAATTCATCTTCAAGGGTACTTTTGATTGAATAATGTTCACTAGTTCATGTTTATGTTAATCATTAGCTAATAAAAGTTCATTGTCAGTTTATGCTTAATGAGTTGCTCTTAATTTTCAGTTTTTGCAAAAGTCAATAAAAGTCAACATTTTGAAAGTCAAACAAGATTTGGTTAAATTCTGGTTTTATTTTGTTAAAATGAGGAGTCTCATAAGTTTGTAATTCAGTTTTAGTTAAGTTCTCATCAAATTCTTTATAAAACATGTAGTTTAGGACAGTAAAGGGGTGTTTGGATTGGGATTGAAACTGAGCTAGAAGGTTAATATTTTGGTACAAATCAGTTGGTTTATGTTTGAGATAGTTTGATGCATTAATCCCTGTCCTTGGTTTGCTACATTTTGCACTTTTAGTCAAAATTGTGTGTTCACTGATTTCACTTTCACATCTGTTAAACTCACTCTCTGAAATCATTGCACCTAGGTTCATAATCAGTAGGAGTAGTTTGATTAAGTTTCATTTCATCTTATTTCATCCATATCAGCTCTACAATTGATCTTGCATTTCATTTTGGTCAAACTAGTATATGTTCTTAAAAAGTCAAAACTGCAGGTTTGAATATGGTTTTTACAGATTTTGCATCACCTGCACATTGTTCATTTTAGCTAGCTAAGGTCTGAAATTTGGTCACACTGTAGTCTGTTAGGTAGTCTTCAAGTCTGCATTTCTGGTTTTAGGTTTAGCTTGTTTGATTAGCTGTTACAGTAGCTTAAAGCTTGTACCTGTTTAACTGTGTCTGCACAACAGTTTCTGTGCCATTTTAGCAGCTTTTGTTTTTGCCTTTATCTTGCTCAATATTTGTCCTCTGTAGCTATAAATTTGGACATATAGTCTCTGGTTGGTGGTCTATAGAACCACACTTTTGGTTTTCTTGATAACTTATTGGATAAGCAGTTAGATTAGCTTAAACTTAGTGTCATATTTCTGCTTTGCTCATACCATCAGTTGGCTTAATCTTTGGTATCCAATGATTTAGCAGTTAGGAGTAGGTGTTTCTAGTTCCCTTAGAGTATATTTAGCATACCTTAGCTTAGGTAATCAGTTTGGTACCTTTTAGAGCTTAATAGCTTATTTGAAATTGCTTATTTCCTTCAGTTTACATAGCAGCTTCTGATTCTCCCACTTAAGCCTTAGTTTTTGCATTTTTCTCAGATTTAGAATAACATTTTAGTATTTCCCTGAAATTTTCATAATTTTTAGTCACCATTTACTATTTTTCTTATTTAAATTCAGTTTTTAATCATTTTTAATTAGCTTTAATTGCATTTAATTGAGAAAAAGTTCCAAAAAATCATTTTTCAATTTTAATAGGTTAAGATAAATATAAAAAGCATAAAAAATATTTTTCCTTATTTTTCTCTTTTTATTTGGTATTTTTCATAATTTAAATTAGATTTAAATAGATTTAAATTAGTAGAAATTAGAAAATTAATCAGAAAATTATAAAAATAGTTTTAAAAAGTCTTTAGTGTTATTTTAGATTTTTAGAAAGTAATTCCATATTTTTCCCTATCTCTTTCATAATTTTTAGATAATTAGTTCATTTTTATTAGTTAATAATTAGTTTTTAATTAAAATAAAATCAAGAAAATTCCTAAAAAATAGTTTTAATTCTTAAATAGTTTTTTTTAATATCATTTTTAAAGTAAAAGTAGTTTTAGGTTATTTTTAGGATGTAGAATAGTCGTAGTTGTTTTTTTTTATTCGCGTTTCGTTTAATTTCCCGTATTTGCGTTTTAGTGTAGAATTGCGTAGTTTGCCATAGTTCTTAGGATTTCCCATAGATTTTAGTTTCCTTATGCTTTTCTTATCCCGTAGTTTAGATAATATCATCTTATGCCCCTTATATTATTCGAATCCCGATATTTGAGACGTGAGTTGTTTACTCCATTCATCCCTCGTTGGGAGAACGACCCGGGAAATACATTCCTTTGTATTTCTTCGGAAAATATCTGTACGAAAATGAAATATCAAAATGGCGCCGCTGCCGGGGAGGGCTTGTAGCGAGTTTTCGTATTCCGTCTCGTATCGTGTGCATTTGAATCGTTGATATTTGTACATATCCCTTTTATAAAAACCCAAAAAGATTTTCCTTTTCAAAATTTATTTTAAAACCCAAAAATATTCCTCTTTATCCTCTGAACCGTCAATTCTTTATTTCTTTACCCTCTTATTCATATAATTCTTCTCGATGTCTTCGTCTTACCCTTATGGTTGTCAATGGTGTGGGGGACCTCAAAATGGTGGGAATTTTTCCGGTTGTAGCATTGTGAATACGGGAGACGAGTTTGTCTACGACCAATATCCCTACAATGATACGACCGATTTCCTTAACCAATCCCCATACCATGAGACGGAGTCATACTCATGTGAGTACTGTGGAGGTCCTCACCAAGGTTTTCAATGCCAAACTCAATATAACAATCAGACCTTTGGTTATGAGCCTTATCCATATACTTCACCAAACCCGTCACAACAATCATATTGTTGTGAGTATTGTGGAGGTCCGCATGTTAACTCCGATTGTCAAATGCAGAACCCGCTTGTTTACGAGCAAGTTCCTTGTGATAATTATGACTATTCGTATGACCCACCTCCACAATACCAAGAAATTCAACCACAACCTCCGATAATTTCTCCAGAAATTCAAAGATGTCTTAATATACTCGAAGAATTTGTTAATAAACATGACGAAGATCGAGCATCTCGCAACGAAAGATCTATGATAGAACTACTCGAAGAAGAAGAACGAGCAGCTCAGATTGAAAAGTGCCTTGAAGAAATACGAATTGAGGAGCAGGCACTTGCAAGACGTGCCCGATGGCTCGCGACTTACATCGACGATGATGATGAGGATTCTATCCAAATGAAAGAATATTATGAAAGTTTGTCAGCTGAAACTCCTCCCGTTTCTGAGCCTTTCATTTCCGACTCTTCCCCTTCACTCACGCCGGTTGAGAGAAGTGACGTTCTTTTGGAAGAGGTCGATGATTCTATTTCTTCAAACATTGTTGATCCCGTTGACTCTCTCATAATGGGGGACGAGCCTCTTAGCCCTATTCCGGAAACGGAATCGTCTTGTGTTGAGAGCCTTGACCCAATCCCAAGAGAGTCCGAGTCTGGGGTTGTTGATATTTGTGATGAGCCTTCTCTTGATATATCGAATGATCATGATAAGATGTTCTCCAATTCCGAGGATATATCTGATAGTGATTGTGATTCGCTTTTATGTGATTCTCTTGACATCTCCGAGGTTACTTCCGGGATTTTCTCAAATCCACTCTTTGAATTCAAGGACGACTACACCTTTTGTGAAGTTAATCCTCTTTTTGACCAAGATTTTGAGTCCGATTCAGAGACCACAACGGAAGTGGTGGATATTGCTAGCTCTCAGAGCACACCACTTGTCCCATCTCTGTGTTCCGACCTTTCTCTCCCGTCATGTGATGTTGAAGAAAGTATTGAATCCGACACTGAGGTTATTATGGAGATTGATTTTGAGATGGTTGAAGACGATATTCTTGATAAACCGCCACGTGATTCTAATATGGAAGAAATCGACTTACCTATTGATGACCCAATACCACCGGGTATTGAGGATATGGTTGTTCTTGATGGTTCTCTTGACTCACCTTCTTCTGATGAGTCCACCATCACGTACCCCGATGAGCCCGCATGTGAAGACAAGATCTTTAAACCCGGGATATTCATTGATGAGTTCTTTGTTAAAACCGTTGTTCGAGATAAGGATCCTCCGATGGATGCCTTCAGTATTGAGCCTACATCTCTTATCTTTTACCATGAGCTCCCATCTTTCTTGGAGTTTTCTCACTTTGATCCATCATTCTTTCGTCCACCCGCAAAACCACCGGATGATGGATCATTCTTTCATGATATACCATTTGTGCTTGAGCCCGACACTTTCTTCACCACCCAACCCACCCAGTCTCATTCCTTCGGGAATGAGGACACTGTTTTTGACCCTGGTATCTCTACCACTTTCTTCCCCAAGGACAAATGAATTCGGGGACGAGTCAGGCTAGCGACTCGGTGAAGAAAAACAGTAGCGCTTCGTGGGAGGCACCCCATGCTTATCCATCTATCTTCTTTCTATTTTCTAATAAGTGACGCGAAGGGGTCTGCCTCTTCGATTTCTTGTGCTTGGTTGTTTGTGATGTTTTGTGTAGGATGTTCCCGATATGAAGACTCTCGTGCTCGAAGTTTGTCATTTTCTCCACTCGAGTCTCATGATCGATGCTGAAGGAAATCCGATATCCTAATCTTATCGACTAACGTTTATCTTCTAGCATACTTAATAAACGGCTTTTAGATTTTCGTGATACCCTTGCTTTAAACATTGAGGACAATGTTTCGTTCTAGTCTGGGGTAGGGTAATCTTCGATTTGATTTGACCGCACTTGCTTATTTTTGTTGTGTTTCTCTCGTAACCCCGTTTTTCCTTAAAAATGAAAAATTGTGCAAAAATGTGAAAAATTTAAAAATTTTTGTAAGCTTTTGTTAAGTCTTTTTGATTGAAAAGTTGGCTAGTCTCTTAGATAAGAAGCTATAAAATGCGAATTCTAGCTCACAAGGCCAAGAATTTGCAAGTTTCCCTGAGTGACTTTAAATATGCATGACTTTATTTCATTTAGACGAAACATTTGCTAAGATAATATATGTTTTGACACCTTGTTGACTTTCCGCTGGTGAGAGTAGGAATAGAATTCTGACTTGACCGGGCGTGTTGAGCCCTAACTTGTTCCCTTAACCATAGATAATCTAAAAATTATCGGCTAAGCATCTGCGGATCTCATTATTTGGGATTTTAAATTTGCAGAGATCGAGAAATGATAGAGTTACTTATGAGTTTAGATGCTAAGCGTGGAGTAGTTGGTTCTCTTTAGAGCCCATCGAAGGTACTTATGGCTTTTTGTTCCCACAAAATTGTTTCACCCCATATCTGTCTAAATAATTAGAGATGTCGAGTTTTTGGCGATGGTTAGTTCTTTATCTTCTTAAGAGAATCTTTGTTTTAAAAATTGGGTACACATCAAGGATCCTAAATAAATAAATAAGTGCTGAGTATCAAGTGATAAAGTAATAAGTAAAGTTGTGAGCTGCGGTGTCGAGATCGGACCCTTGGATCTTTAGCCAGGATTGAATGAGGTCTTAGCCTAACCAGCCGGGATTCTCATCTCATGAAGCCTATAGTCTTGGAATTACCCCGTGAAGCTCCGTGGTTCACAGCTCATACAAGTAAAAGTATAAAAAAAAAAAAAAAAAAAAAAAAAAAAAAAAAAAAAAAAAAAAAATGAAAAAAAAGTTGAAAAAAGTGAAAAAGTCAAAAGTTAGTGAATAAAAATTCCTTGATGTGGACCTCATTTTTACGACAATGGTTCTTGAGAGAAGATGGATAACTAATTATCGACTTAGCTTTGTATCTTTATCGGAATAATTCTTATCGAAACGAGAGGTTTGAAGAAATTCATTTCTCACAAAAAAATAAAAAAATTCTAGAGGAAATAGGAAAATGGGAACGAAAGGTAAGTACACAAGTAACTTCCATGGGTAGTGTTAGCATCTAGAATCATACTTAACAATGATTTCGGTTTTACGCTTAGTTTGGGACTTGTGAAAAATCAGGGACGATGTATTCTATCCGTATGGTCACTTCACGCTGTGTTGTGTTTTCTACTCCGTGATCCTAACGTGTCGTTTGAAAAATGTTTGAGTTATTGATCGACATGAAAGTTCAACAAACCGTCATTCATAACCGGAATGTGCTTAATCGTTATATCTATATGTGAATAGAAAGGTAAACGGGGCGTTTTTAGAATTAGGGCTTTCTTAATCTCTTTTGAGGAATCTTTGCTACTTCTTCATAGGTTTAGTAGAAAGAGATTGAGATCCTTGGTTTTGAAAGCGTGAGTTGATTGCATTGCGTGAGGACACGGCAATGGTTTCGTCTGGGGTATTTTGGTATGTGCTAAAACACATACCTTTTCATTGTCAAAATAGACCCAAAACAACCAAGAAAGAGCCGTTTATTGCTAATATTTGTGGTTTTCTTGAGTTTGTACTTGTGCAGGTATGGATATGTAAAAACACGCAAAAAGAGCCAAATCAGACAGAAAACCGAGCACGGGAGATCAAGAGAGTTTAAGCTGAGCCGGAAGGTCAGAATTATGCATTTTTGAAGATCTCTAATCTCTGAGGATGATTTGTGAAGATTTGATCAAAGTTTGAAGAAATATCAGAAATGGCCCCTCAAGTTTTAGAATTTGTCAAAAGTGGCCCTTGAAGATTCAGAAATTTGCAAATCAGTCCCTAGATGATTGAAGATTGTCAAGAGGGGTCCTTGGAAGATAATTTCAGAAGTTACATGTTTGCACCTTGGAGTTTCAGTTTATACAATATTGGTCCCTATGGTTATCCTTGGTATATATCCTAGTCCAATATTCATACCATATCCACTATCCTAAAATCCATTATCCGAATAAATATTACACCTGCCATGGCCCAATCTATACATTATATCTGGCCCAATCCCACACTAACCAAACAAACCACCCCGTGATATAATCCTTGACCCGTTTCACACTCACAACCCGAATAAAACACCCAAGACCCGTTCACTTACCCAGGTCAAACAAACCTTTACCCGGTCAACCAATTTTAAGAAACTATTTTATAACCCAAACGCGCCCTTAATTACCCTGCTCCTCCTTCCTCCCAAAACAAAACCAAACGCACCTGTTACACCATTTTTCCTCTCCCAAACACAAAACATAGTACTAGAATCTTTCCCCTAGCCTTATCCACCTCTGATGTGTCAGTAAGCTTACCCACGTGGACAAACCAAGCCCTTTGATTGGCTGCTACACCTCATCATGGACAGATGAAGCACTCTGATTGGATATGGTGACCAAGGATTGAATTTGTGGCTCACAATGACCTCCTAGATCCTTCTGAATGGAATCCAAGCTCAAGGCTCAAGCTTAGCTATAAAAACGACCACAAGCTCACATTTGTAGTTGTCCAATTCCTTAGGCATTAGAGGAATTTTGGCCTTTTATTTCCTGTCCTTTTAAATGCTTTGTTAGGGTAATTGTTATTTTACATTGTAATCTCTTTTGTAATCCGTTTTTGACTTTTATGCAATTTCATCTTTTGAGCTCTTTTCTCAAATTCATCTTCAAGGGTACTTTTGATTGAATAATGTTCACTAGTTCATGTTTATGTTAATCATTAGCTAATAAAAGTTCATTGTCAGTTTATGCTTAATGAGTTGCTCTTAATTTTCAGTTTTTGCAAAAGTCAATAAAAGTCAACATTTTGAAAGTCAAACAAGATTTGGTTAAATTCTGGTTTTATTTTGTTAAAATGAGGAGTCTCATAAGTTTGTAATTCAGTTTTAGTTAAGTTCTCATCAAATTCTTTATAAAACATGTAGTTTAGGACAGTAAAGGGGTGTTTGGATTGGGATTGAAACTGAGCTAGAAGGTTAATATTTTGGTACAAATCAGTTGGTTTATGTTTGAGATAGTTTGATGCATTAATCCCTGTCCTTGGTTTGCTACATTTTGCACTTTTAGTCAAAATTGTGTGTTCACTGATTTCACTTTCACATCTGTTAAACTCACTCTCTGAAATCATTGCACCTAGGTTCATAATCAGTAGGAGTAGTTTGATTAAGTTTCATTTCATCTTATTTCATCCATATCAGCTCTACAATTGATCTTGCATTTCATTTTGGTCAAACTAGTATATGTTCTTAAAAAGTCAAAACTGCAGGTTTGAATATGGTTTTTACAGATTTTGCATCACCTGCACATTGTTCATTTTAGCTAGCTAAGGTCTGAAATTTGGTCACACTGTAGTCTGTTAGGTAGTCTTCAAGTCTGCATTTCTGGTTTTAGGTTTAGCTTGTTTGATTAGCTGTTACAGTAGCTTAAAGCTTGTACCTGTTTAACTGTGTCTGCACAACAGTTTCTGTGCCATTTTAGCAGCTTTTGTTTTTGCCTTTATCTTGCTCAATATTTGTCCTCTGTAGCTATAAATTTGGACATATAGTCTCTGGTTGGTGGTCTATAGAACCACACTTTTGGTTTTCTTGATAACTTATTGGATAAGCAGTTAGATTAGCTTAAACTTAGTGTCATATTTCTGCTTTGCTCATACCATCAGTTGGCTTAATCTTTGGTATCCAATGATTTAGCAGTTAGGAGTAGGTGTTTCTAGTTCCCTTAGAGTATATTTAGCATACCTTAGCTTAGGTAATCAGTTTGGTACCTTTTAGAGCTTAATAGCTTATTTGAAATTGCTTATTTCCTTCAGTTTACATAGCAGCTTCTGATTCTCCCACTTAAGCCTTAGTTTTTGCATTTTTCTCAGATTTAGAATAACATTTTAGTATTTCCCTGAAATTTTCATAATTTTTAGTCACCATTTACTATTTTTCTTATTTAAATTCAGTTTTTAATCATTTTTAATTAGCTTTAATTGCATTTAATTGAGAAAAAGTTCCAAAAAATCATTTTTCAATTTTAATAGGTTAAGATAAATATAAAAAGCATAAAAAATATTTTTCCTTATTTTTCTCTTTTTATTTGGTATTTTTCATAATTTAAATTAGATTTAAATAGATTTAAATTAGTAGAAATTAGAAAATTAATCAGAAAATTATAAAAATAGTTTTAAAAAGTCTTTAGTGTTATTTTAGATTTTTAGAAAGTAATTCCATATTTTTCCCTATCTCTTTCATAATTTTTAGATAATTAGTTCATTTTTATTAGTTAATAATTAGTTTTTAATTAAAATAAAATCAAGAAAATTCCTAAAAAATAGTTTTAATTCTTAAATAGTTTTTTTTAATATCATTTTTAAAGTAAAAGTAGTTTTAGGTTATTTTTAGGATGTAGAATAGTCGTAGTTGTTTTTTTTTATTCGCGTTTCGTTTAATTTCCCGTATTTGCGTTTTAGTGTAGAATTGCGTAGTTTGCCATAGTTCTTAGGATTTCCCATAGATTTTAGTTTCCTTATGCTTTTCTTATCCCGTAGTTTAGATAATATCATCTTATGCCCCTTATATTATTCGAATCCCGATATTTGAGACGTGAGTTGTTTACTCCATTCATCCCTCGTTGGGAGAACGACCCGGGAAATACATTCCTTTGTATTTCTTCGGAAAATATCTGTACGAAAATGAAATATCAAACAGCTTCGGAGTTTCTTACGGTATATGCGACCATTGCTTATAATTGATGCAGCACATCTTAAAGGGAAGTACCTTAGGACAAATTTGCTTGTCGTTGGAATGGATGGTAACAATCAAATTATACCTATTGCTACCGGTGTTTGTCAAGGTGAGACTGGGGAGGCATGGACATGGTTTTTGTCCAAATTGAAAGAATGCATAGGGGAACGACCAGGTTTGGCTATTATATCGGATAGACATTATTCTATTGGACAAGCGTGTAACACGGTCTTCCCAAATTCATTTCATGGTTACTGTTGTAGACATTTGATGATGAACTGCGATTTGAACGGTAGTAGAAAGTTAAAGGCAAAATATTGGAAAACATGCAAAGCTTACACCGAGGAAGAATTTGATAGAGCGATTAATGATATTAGGGTATATAGAAATGGTACGGCTTATAACAAACTTCTTGAAGCTGGGTTTGATTAATGGTCTAGGGCACATTGCACTGGTAATCGGTACAACTACATGACTTCAAACAGTGCAGAGTCAATAAATGCATTAACAAGGGATGTGAGAAAAGTACCAATAACAATGCTTATGGAGTGGTACAGAAAGCTTTTACAACGGTGGTATTGTGACCGTCGACACAAATATCAAGGTAATGGACTTTTTAAAATATTTTTTTTTCTTATTAGTCAATATAAGATGAAAAGAACTATTATTTTATTTTGTAAATATTATTTCAGAAGCACCCGAGGGAGAACTTAGTGATTGGGCTGCCGCAAAAGTACAGGACAGATTGTTGAAGAGCGTTAACTGGGTTGTGTATGGGATTGAACAGTTTAAACTCTACATGGTAGATGATCGTCGAAAAGAACATACCGTCGATCTAGTTAGTAATTCATGTACTTGTCGTAAATGGCAAATTTCCGGCATACCATGTGGTCATGCGATAGCGGTTACTAGACTTCTTAGATTGTCTAATTGTAATCATTTGGCTTTTGATTGGTTCAAGAAAACAGCGCTGGAAGGTACGTACCAAGGATTGGTTTATCCTGTAGGAGAAATGTCAAGTTGGGAACTTCCTAATGGCTTGCAAGTTGTGAAGCCACCAATACTGGTAGTGCGTCAATCTGGAAGACCCAAAAACAAAGATCGTGTAAGATCTCAAGGAGAGGAACCAACCCCGGTAAGGTGCTCAAGGTGCCAATCCATTGGACACAGGCGAACAGCATGCAGGGAGCCATTGCCAAAGAAAAAGAATGTAAGTGACAAATATTTGTATTCAAAAAACACAATTTTGGTTGGTAACTAACGAAGAAAGAAATCTCACAAATGTTCAAACTTTGTAGGGAAATGTTTCTAATAGAGGAAGCGCAAGTAGGGAACTACCATCGATGGAGATTGATATGGTGCAAAGCTTTGATCCTATTAACTTGGCTGACCCGTAAGATCAACTAGCGGAGACATTAGATGGGTTGCTACTTTCCTTATTTTGGTTGCTGTGGAATCATATGGGACGATTTTGTTTTTTGTTTAGTTTGAATATGTACTTGTCATAAAACAATCACTGGTTGCTGTGGAATTATGTAAGACGCTTAATGTACTTGTTTAGTTTGACTACGTAAGACGCTTAACGTTGAACCTTGTTTGCTACTGCTTATGTTGCACCTTATTAGTCATGCAATCCAGGAGGAATAAAAAACAATTTAGAAACATAAGAGCAGCGTATATATACAGAAAATTAGGTGCCAAAGTTATCCAGGAGGGATACATACATTGATCTAGGGTGCCAAGGATGGTCAATTGTTTACAAAACACAAAAGTGACAACCATGCATACGTGTTTTAGACCCATAAACCATACAATTGTTTACAAATTCGACAACTAAATGTTTAACAAAACAAGCACATAAAACATTCAGCCAATATGAATCTTGTGCTTGTAATAAAACTTAACCATTCTCTCACGGTACGCCAATGCAGCCTGAACTGGATTATCCACATCCAAAAGTTTGCCATTCCTTAACCTGTACATTTATAAGCTTCAGTTAAGAGTGTGATTTTGAGTGGACACCTACTATAGTAATACTAACCTAATGTAGCTGCTAAACTAGTAAACATGTTTTACGTTTCACATTACAGTTATATCAATCGTCACCCTAGAATACCACTTCTAACTAGTAAACGTATTTTCCGTTCAAGATTACATTCATACTAACATGACAAATAGTCCATTAAAACGATCGCTAACCTGAATAAGAAGATGCAGACCCACACACCACAATCATCATACAATCCACCCTGTTTGGGAACATTCATAGCATTGTTAAAAGTAATCCTATAGGTCATAGGATCAATTCCCTTCTTCTAAAAAACACATGCCTCTTTCAACACTTCCGGAAGCCTAGTCTCTAGAAATTTCCTCACACTCAAACAGAATGGACGAGTTTCAGGATCATATACAGGTCCACTGTCATAGAATGTAACTCGACCGGTCTGGATCTGATACACAGCAAGGGACAAATGTGTTTCTGGCTGATTTATGGGAATGAAAACTCGTTCAACATCACCCCAACCCAGAGGGTAACTTTCTTTGTTTGCGTACCAGACAGGCATCCTTCCGTTCATCAGTAATGGTAGGAAAAAGCAGCTTACCATAGACCAGTCCATATCAGATGGTCTGGTATGCCACATGTAGCTAATCCAAAGATCAATGTACTGTAGGTAAAACAAATTGACATATATATTCAGTCATTTATAAAAAAAACTGTGCTTTTCGTTTTCTCTACCTGTACTAGATATCAAGTACGATAGTGTTACGAGACAAGCATCATTGCCACCCCTTCCTACTTTTAGCCTCTGCTCAAAAACCCATTCCCATGACGACGTAACATGTACAATGGCTTACACCAACACCCATTGCTACGTCGTCATGGCAATGGATTTTCGAGGGGAAACTCAAAATAGAAAGTTGGATCAAAATACTTCCAGTAAATTAGGCATCTTAATATAACATCCACCAAATTCACAAAATCAATTCTCAAATAAGATCACTACTGGTTCAAAAAAATGTTGTGTACAAGAAAAAAATGAAGTTGATCAAGACTTGTAAAATCTGTACTGCTAAAAGCAGCAAAGTTTTGAAGTCATGAATAATATACTCTTCTTTGTGGCTACACTACACTTTTTTAACAAATAGTAATTTCATTTGAGAAAAAATTTAATGGATTTGGTGGATGTTATACTAAGATACCTAAAGTGCTTAAAGTAAATGATGGATTAATGATACTGATATCTAGTATCTCATGTAACACTAATATGTAAAAATTACTTAATATCAAATGGCAGGTAAAGACAACCAAAAGCATGTTTTATAAAAAACTGAGTAAAGTAAATAAAATTTACTTTACCTTGTCATGTAGCCATCCTTTACGATTATCGTCGAAACCGATTAAACAATCCCAGAAATGACGATCAACAACAATATCAGACCAAGGGAACACACAGTTACGCCACTCGTCCCTAACCAGGAACCGATCAACTTCAAAGCTAACATAAATTTTCTCAATGTTTTGGTATGGTCGTTCTAGAACCTAAAAATAAAACAAAATAAAGAAAAGGTAAATCATTCATGTAATAATACGTTTACACGTTTACGGTTAACTACTGACTGATATTTCAAAGCAAATGAATCATTTCTCATACCTCTATCCATGGTTTGACTTCTACTAACTTCTCAACCATAACTGGACTATGAACAGGTATATACTTTCAACCCTTCAACATATCTTCTAGGCTAGGAACATCAGAAGTTTTACTCCGCTTCTCCACATAGGGTGACCTAGGAACATGTTCAAGCCTCCTCTTCTTTGCTTCGCAATGCTCCAAAGCCCTTTTCATGGGAGGTGAATTCAGTTTCTCAATAATCTTCAATCTATTTTCAGCTTCAACACTCAACTTCATACTCTTGTCCCTCTGCTCCTCCTCTTCCTCGTGTTTTTCAGCTTTCTCAAGTTTTGCTTTTGAGACGTTTTCCAACTCCTCAACCTTGTCATCCACATCAACATGTGGCGTATCAAACAACTTGAAAAAATCATTGACTTGACTGCAATACTCATTAGCAAGATCTACAGGTTGCGCATGATATGAAAAAGGTTAACAAACTTTTATTATCGCAAGTTATTAATTATATCAGAAATGAAATAAAAACAGAACAAAAGATCATTAAATTACCTGTTCTCCATCAGCTGTGTTAACTATGTCTCCATAAACCTGCATACCAAAGTGGTTGACACTTATTAGTAGAACATTAGAAGGAAAGGTATAATCACATAAATACCATTTACAATTACCTTTTCATATGTATTTGTCTTCATTTTGTCTCCATCAACTGTGTTAACTTTGTTTCCATAAACCTGCATACAAAGTGTTTAACACCTATTAGTAGAACATTAGAATTAAAGGAATACTCACATTACTACAATTTATAGTTACCTTTTCATAGGTTTCTTCGTTCATTTTGTCACTGTCACTCATTATGACCTGCAGAATAAAGTATTTCCAAACAAAATCCGCGTATTAGCATACCACATGGTAATTGTTTGATAGCAATGTAACTTGGTCAACAATTGATAAAGGTAAAAAAACTAACTTGAATAATAGTCTCAAGTTTGAAAGTGCGGGCTTCCAAAGCCTTAACCCGTTCATCAAAAAAAACAACTTCTACCTCTTTACCCATGCTCTCCATTGAATAACCCTCGGGGTATACCACTTTCTGCCTAGCTTTCTTCGCGGCCACTTTCTGAAAACGTTCATCCCAGGGTCCCCCTTTTGCAACAGGCGGCGCTCTCGGGGTATACCACTTGAAAATTTCAATGCTTCGTGTCAACCATTCAGCTTCAGCCTCAAAGCTTGTTGGGATAATCACGTTTGGTTTCGAGTCCTAGGTAAAATATATAAGTTATATGGTATCTAAAATTGTGTATATGTTTAAAGTTAACCAATCAATAAAAAACTATATATATTTACCTTGTCAAAAAGTTGGTCGAAATAATCAGTCTTTCTAAATGGTGTGTGTTTCGACCATGCAAGTGCTCTTGGGATCACCCCTGGAGCCTTGTTCCACCACTGTTTACTTTTACTCGTATCAGCACTCTCTATGATCCATATCTACAAAAAGTTAACACAACAAATATAAGTTACGAGGACGAGAAACATATGAAGATAATTTTCAAGCCCTTCCATTAAAGGAAAAACAATAAACTAATGATAGCAAATTTTTTTAGTGTTAACCTTGAAAGCAACAACGAATCCCTTCAAGCTATAGGTAGGAACATCGTTGGATTCTTCATGACCAATTCTTTGACGGTAAACCGCTGGATGATTTGAAGAGACATTTCTAA
This sequence comes from Chrysanthemum seticuspe, assembly GCA_019973895.1. NCBI lineage: Eukaryota > Viridiplantae > Streptophyta > Magnoliopsida > Asterales > Asteraceae > Chrysanthemum > Chrysanthemum seticuspe. Next base: position 203,738,817 of record BPTQ01000006.1, on the reverse strand, counting down.
TTGACTCATAAAGCTGCCTCCAAACAAGTTCCCCCCATGGAAATGCATTCCATTCATCAAGATCCTCGACCATCCTCAGAAAATATCATCAATGATAGACCCCAAGTCTTTACCCATGAATATCACCTCAAGCGTTAGCAACAGACAAACCCGTATCGCATCCTCATCAGACAGATTTATAAACAGCTCTTCATCTTCAATAACCGATAATAGATCAATTAATTTAACATGTTGACCTACATGCTTTGGAAATACGCGGTGACAGAAAGGGATATCACCACTACGCGATTTCCTAAAACTGACCATACCAAATCTAAAACCAGTAACCAGGCAGAATTCATTTCGACCAAAATAAAGACAATGTCCATTCAAATAGTATACAAGTGGAAGATCATAGCTATCATTATTTTGATGGAATTGTTTCCGAAGCATGTAATGAACAAGCCCTTCCTCATTATCGACATAGGTAAGATCGAGCCATGGTCCAAAACATGTGGCTTTAAACATGGAACGGCGCGGCTGGTCTAATTGATCCTTCATAAGTACGAAGTAATGCACTTTGCTTTTAACAATAACTCTAGCATCATACGCCTAAAAGAAATAACATATTCAAAACGTTAAAACAAACAAGACATACGACATCTAAAAAGTAGTAAAACTTGCTACAAGCACACTATCATTGGCTTTTAAAAAGCACTCATCAAGACAGGCATACGACATCTAAACTACAAGTATCTACAAGTAAAAGCATCTCCGCATCTTGACAACCAAATCTTGACAAGAGAGGTTGTCAACAATATGAATGGTTGCATCGACACCGTTGTATTCAGGACTAAGAACTCATCGCTAAGTGTTCATTCTGTCTAGATCAAGTGTGAATAATCAACTACGAATACACGTTAATTACACCTATATAGCTCTAACACACAATCGTTTTTACAGTTTCGAACCACTACAGGCCACCTCAATTGAGAATTAGCCCTAAACCTCTTATTAAATGGGACTAATACAGTTTCGAACCCTCTCATTTTGAGACTAATACAAAATATATGTTACTTACACCTATATAGCTCTATCACACAATCGTTTTACCAATCAACGCAACCGCTGGAGAAATTAAAACTACAGTGTCATTTAATAATACTAAAATTAGGTCTTCCCATGTTCAGCTTTTTATTCATTTTTCTTAACCATCTCAAAAAGGCAAAAAAAGTAAAAAAAAAAAAAAAAAAAAAAAAAAACACAACCGTGTATGGATTTTTCCCCTCTTTTGGTAATTTTCACGTAAAACAAAACATGATGTAAACAAAAGAATGCATGCACTTAAAGGGATGCAACAAAACCCTAAGTTGCAACAAAAGGGATGCAACAAAACCCTAAGTTGCAGTAAGAAACAAAATCAATCAAGTGTGAATACTTACCATTTTGATTTTTTGCGTCTACTTTGTCATCTGGATCAAACGTCCGATCAGTGTGTGTTGTGTGTGTGTTTTTTTGATGATATTGCAACGTTAAAGTGGCAAAAGAAAAAAAAAAGAAAAAAAAAAGTGTCACATCACTTTGGATTTGGGAAATCTTTTGGATTGCTTTTTACATTTCCTAAGCCAAAAGTACGCCCCCAGTTGAGCACCGTCGGTTGAGCGTTGACTTTGTATAAAAAAACAAAATAAGAGATTGCTTTGAGATTTGATGTGACACTTAGTGTACAGTTGGAAAAGTACAAGCTGATGGCACGTGTCGTAATATGTATGGGGTCGAGCAGTTGAGCATGGCTCTTTTGGGAAAAAGGTCTTAAAAATGGACCAAGCTTGGAAAATTGGCCTCTTTTGGTAATTTTCTCATATATAAAAGCAACTTCATTCAAGCGAGAAGAAGCACATAATGCACCTGCAACCTACACACTGATGTTATCTCAAATTGCCGCTTCTTGGTTGTACTTGATGTGTTTGAGTCTTTTCGTCGGCAGCCTGAAAAAGTAAAGTCGAAGTCACAATGTTTAATCAACGCAAATCAAAAAGTGACAAACCAGTGCAAGGTCAAGTTGCATACCGTTCTAAACCGATGCTGGTTCATTTTTTCCCTTGGCGCCACACCTTAATATTCCACTGCTTTTCTGTATTTGAGTAGTTCCTCGGCAGCCTAAAAAGTTAAACTGAAAGTCAAAAAGTTTAATCAAGGGAAATCTAAAAGTGACAAAACACAATGCAGGCTGAAGATGCCTACCGTGTCTGCTGTTTGCGAAATGACTACGACAAAACATAGTGCAGGCTGAAGATGAGTCAAACGACTATGACAACAGGTAAACTTTTTATCACCCTCTGAACATGACCCGTGAACACACGAACTCAACCAACACATTCAACCCAATAACTAAAGTAACTCCCTCATAGCTAGAAAAAAAAATAATTCTATCTCTACGATATTCTTCAAACACCATTTAAGAAACCATTGTCAGTGGAAAAGCAAATACAAAAATCACACTGCAAATCCAGTTATAGTGTTTAAGTAAAGTTCCACTATTTCTTATCAAATGTAGCCATGTAGTTGAAGCAAACTTGGAATACTCACCCAAATTTAGATGATAGAAGTGGCTTTTAGGGGAAAGGCAGGGTTGATCATCTTCATCGTTTTAGGGTTTTTTTGGTCGTTAGGTTGGGGGAAAACATATAGAACAGAGAATGATATTATTGATTTTAGATTTCCGTTTTTTTATTTATAATTTTCACCCAAAAGTATTAACTAATAAATATCAAGGACACGTGTATTTTTAGATTTTTTTTCTACATCTAATAAAACACGAATTTTTTCAAGTCTAGCTAAATTAGAAAATATTTAGGTTCAATTATTTTTAAAAATTTTGGGAAAAAAATCAAATTGAAAAAATTATTACCAAATAAAGTATGATTTGATTTTTTTGAAATGAAAATTTTTCACTAGGAGTTTTGTTTTATTATATAAAAGATAAATAAACGGTCAAAGATAATCCTTCAGTTTGGTCCAAAAAGCTTGATGATGCTCTGTGGGCATTTCGTATAGCTTATAAAACTCCAACTAGCACAACTCCTTACAGACTTTTGTATGGAAAAACTTGTCATTTGCCGTTTGAAATCGAACATCGCACTTACTGGGCCCTTAGAAGCTGTAATCCCGATCTCAAAGTAGCTGGAGAAAAGAGATTAGCAGTTGCATGAACTCGATGAATTAAGACTCCAAGCTTATGAGAATTCCAAACTTTACAAAGCAGAACCAAAGCTTACCATGACAAAAAGCTTAGAATTCGAAAAGAATTCAAATCCGGAGACAAAGTTCTGCTTTTCAACATGAAATACAAATTTATAATTAAACATGTATAAATATTAATGGACATATACTAAATCGGAGCCCCCCCATAAACGGTGCCTTGTGCGGTTGCTCAACTTGCACACGCTAATCACCGCCACTGAATGACATGTTATATTGATTGTTACACATAATTTTGTGAATATTCCGAGTTGAAATGGGGACCATAATAAAAGAAAAATGGCTAAAAAACCAAGAAAATTGGCGAAATATTTTGATATTTATGTTGGATATATGTGCAGGCGGTGTGCAAATCATCGTCTCGCTCTTATAGGGGTGTTTGGATCTACTTATTTTCCAGTCTTGTGAGACTATCTGGAATTGAAAACACTAACAAGTTTACTCTTTGGGGTTTATAAGTCTATTAATTTGAGAGCCCATGCAGAAAAATTGAAGGATTTTTCAGTTCAAGTAAGCTAACCCGGTAAATAAACTAATCCAAACACCCCTTAAGTTTTTGAGATATGTCGGAAAGTCTTTATGGCGGTTCTTTTCCCATATCCTTAAGAGGGTGAATTGCATATCTCCCTATTTAAACCTTATTAATTGCATATTTACCCAATGAAAGTTTAAAATAACATATATACCCAATCTTATAAATTAAACTTTCATATTTACCCATTTTATCTATTTTACTTAAATCTAATTTTAAATATTACAATTATACCCTTTTCTTATCCATCCCATAACACATGCATTTTTGCAATTCAAATTCGCCACAAATAATTTCAACAAAAGCAAAACCATTTCTGCAAATCTTACTGCTACAAATATTTTCAACCAAACCAAAACCTTCAACATAGTCAAACAAAACAAAGTTCACTGATTTCTAGTCAAGGTTGAATTGATATTTTGAAAAGAAAGAAAAAACTGTAAATGGATGAATTGATTAAGAGGGATAGATTAAGAGGGTAAATGGCGGTAAATTAATTATACTTTGGCTAAAATCGAGAAAGAGGTGTAAGGGCAAAATTGTCTTACAACAAAAAATCATATTGGTTGGGTATATATGTTATTTTAAACTTTCATTGGGTAAATATGCAATTAAGAAGGTTTAAATGGGGAGATATGCAATTCTCCCAATTGATTAAGGGTGGTGGCAACACTGATCGGTATGCATTCGACATCAATGAAACCGATCGGCATCCCCATTGCTTGTTCTTCGGCTTCGTTCGGTGTGGGATGAAAAAGAGGATAATCGGCAATCTTTGCCGATTCTACATGCAAACCAAACTAGCCGTTGCTAGTCAAATGTTACCGTTAGGCTGGAGCATCTTTGACAGCTTCCTGAATGGTTTGAAGGGTTGTAGTGATCCCCTGTAGAGTCTTGAGATTCTCATCCCTGTCAATGCGAGTTTTATTAAGCATGTTCATTCAGAGGCGGACCTACCTTGAAAATCTGTTGGGAACCACCTTGGCTCTCCAGGAACCGGCCAAGTGAAGCGCAATAGGGACTGAACCGACATTAGTTGATTAGTTCAGTTTTAGTTTCTGATAGTTGTTTTCGAGCAGTTGAATGAAGAAGACACGTGAAGAAGATGATGAGTACTATTATTTACTACTATTATAAGCTAAAAAAAGATAAAGTGGAGATAGTGGAGGAGGTTCACGTGAATCAGTGAATGTATATATGAAATCTTGAGTAAGTGTGAAAGTAGTGTGAATACTGAATAACCATTTTTATAATCTTTTTTATTTTCTCTATAAAAGGTTTTGGTATTTTTTCCTTTGTCAAGAAATTAAATTGTTTAGTTAACTATAGAATAGATAGTAGTAATATTTTTCAACAGTGGCCTTAAGGTCAGCATAGGAGACATCAACTTCAATATGTTAAATTGTTTAATATAAAAAAAATAAAAATAATAATAAATAAATAGATGAGGTATGAGTTAGGCATGGTTGCCACTAAAATCTATTGTTAGATATGAGATTGGTATGGGATGAGATGGAAGGATATAATTGGTGAGTGATTAGACATGAAAAAATGGTTTAGGCATGATTGCCACCGCCCTAAGAGGGATAGATTAAGAGGGTAAATGGCGGTAAATTAATTATACTTTGGCTAAAATCGAGAAAGAGGTGTAGGGGCAAAATTGTCTTACAACAAAAAATCATATTGGTTGGGTATATATGTTATTTTAAACTTTCATTGGGTAAATATGCAATTAAGAAGGTTTAAATGGGGAGATATGCAATTCTCCCTATCTTTAAAAGTACCTTGTTGCACCAATTTGGATCGAGCTAGTCATATACAAATCCTCCAAATGATATTTGGTGATGATGCAACCTTTTTGGTTTGAGAAGCAAACCCATTATGTGTTTGTGCCCATAACCGTTTGTGGCAAAACACCAGTTCAATATTTTGAGAAGAATACTAACCAACAATTAATGCTTATTTTCATTTACACAACATATCTTCGACTAACGCACAAGTGTATAATGGTTAGTTTGTCACTTTTGAATATGTTCTCTAACTTTTCATATGCAGACATTTGCGAGCTTAGTGTCGAAGGAATACAGTCATGCACTACTTTTGAGTGTTACTTCTTAAGTTTACCCAAGACCAGCAAAGAGAGATGTTAAAGTGGTATTTAGAATATCATCCCTGTAATATTGTTTACCATCGCAAAATGATAAGCGGAGGACGAGAGGGAAATAAGTATATGCCAATTTATAAATAAAATACACACGAACGAACGAATTTACGCAAGAGATAGACCAAATCTTGCTTACCTTTACTTGTACATGTGTAAGCTAATAATAATTATCTTTACATTGTTATAATGCATTACGGTATAACCATGTCTAGCTCCCCCTTTAACAGACCCCGATGGCTACAACAACCGACTCTAAGGCACTACAAGCACAAGGTAACGTTGGAGTAATAAGTCGGTGTTATAGCCGTCACGTCAGATTTCCTACCTATAATTCGATTTATCTTTTATCTTTTTCATTTTTAAGGTAAAATAACACATTCTCATTAATTTAAAAATAAAATTACACTCAAAATAATAATTAGAAAACAAACAAAAACAAAGTACAGATACAAAACAAAATGCGAAGTAAAAAAGAAATACAATCTATAGATTAAGTTGACATATGTGATCCATAATACCTAGTCGGATGTCGTTGTGTACTTGCTTAGTTCATAATTTTGGGGAGGTGATTTGCACACTCTCATAAATGATTGGGATATTCAAATTTAAAGTGTTTATACATTTATACCCAGTGGCGGAACTTGAACATTTTTTTGGAGGGGTGAATCGGAGATTTGTTTGTAACCTCAACTAAATTATCCCTAATATTTACACTAGGTGCCGCAAATTTTGGGGGGCCCGGGACCCTCCCATGCCCCTACATAGTTCCGCCCCTGTTTATACTCTTACAAGATGAACATGACTAAAAGTAATGTGAGGATATATATGTTAACACATTCTAAATTTGAGTGTTCCAAACATTTATAACAGTGTGCAAATCACCTTGTGGTGCTTGTCTTATTAGTTTACGACATTTTTCTAAACTGGTAGTGGGTGAATTAAAGAGGTAACACTGATTTCATTATTATCTATTATCTAAGAAAAGTTCATTTGCTTACTTTTATTTTGGTGCTTACTGAAGGACAAATCCTCACCAAATATTTAGTTTGATCTAATGGTAAGGATTAAACCTAAGATTTAATATTTTTAACCTTAATTCTCCAAGCTATATAAAGCCTTTTTTTTCTTCTTTTTTTTTCATTCGCTTCATTTTTTCACACATTTACTGTGTGTTTTTCTCCCAACCTGCTCTCATCCCTTTTCCCTCCAAAAATTAGTTATTCCAATCAACTATTACCGTTTGATCATTACCATTTGGATCACCATCACCATTCTGTGACAACTTGTAATTTTAGGACATTTCATATAGACTAGATTTAGTCTACACATCATTAGTAACATCATTTCATATCAATTTATGCATGGGTTTTTGCATTTTTCATTAAATGTTTATTTTCTTATTAAATAAACGCTATCGCGTAAACATTATTTGAACATTTGATCCGACACTTCCAAAAATTATTCCGATATATTTTTGTACTCATAATAAGATTATAAAAATAATATTATTACTTTACCCGATGTTTTCAATTTATTTTGTATATAAATTGTTATGTATAAAATTCTACGACGTTTTTCGTAAATACTACTCAATAATTATTTATTCACTCAATACTTGTAAGAAATGTATTTTTATAATTTTTATGACTTCAATACACTTTATTTTGTTCCGTTAAAATCTATTTTTAGTTAACGCTACAATTAATACCTAATTAGATTTACTTAATACAATTTATACTTAAACTAATGATATATTTAACTACAAAATACACCTCATCCCCTCCCCCTTAACCAATGGCCGACCAAACACACCCCTAGTCATCCTTTCTTTTAAAATATCTTTATCACATTTTGGACACATACTCATATTATTAGATATTTGCAAGAGATAAGTTTTATATTTAATTTTCAAACACATACATAACAATTATCAAAGGTGAAACAAGACCAAAATCCTCTTCCTTTTCTCCTTGAAGGCCGGCCATGCTCAAGAAACCAAGAGGAACCATAAAAATTTTCTAGCTCAAGTATTCATCAAGTTCTACTAGTTATATATCTTAAGGTTTTGAAATATAAACCTCTAAGTTGATTATGTAATTGCAATAAAAATCCCTTCATCATTCAAGTAAGCATTTCATGATCATCATAATTCTTTCATATTCATTTTTATGTTATTTCATCATTTTTGCAAGAAATCATGCATGTTACATATGAGTTTATACCACTTTTAATGTTTTATTACTTATATGGAAATATGATCATCCTATAAATTATCCCTTGTAACATACATTTTTGGTGATGTTTAGGAACCCATGACACCCTAAGAAGGTGTATGGTAGGATTAGAATAGCTTCGGCGTTGGTTTGAATTGGTTAGAATAGGTTTTGCGCGAGAAAAACTCATTTCGACAACTATATATAAGGGTCTGTTGGTTTTGTGAAATCTGGGAAAATTCGACAGGAGACAAAATATTTTGGGCTAGATATTTGGAAAATATACTTTAAAACGAAAACATGGCCACTTGAACGGGTTAAAACGGAGTTATAACGAAGAAGTTATGCCATTTTCAAATTTGACGACGAAAACTAATTGTTTCAGAAAATTCAGCATGCTGTCTCGACTTTTTACGAGTCAAAAATGAGTCTTAAGCGTTGTAAATTGTGTCGACTTATCAAAAATATATTAGTATACTTTGATACGAAACTAAGGACATATAAAACGTAGAAAACGGACTTGTAACGATTAAATTACACGCGATTTAACAAAGTTGCCGTAACTTTATTATATAAGAAAAACTAATATATTTCTATTAGACAACCTTACGGCAACAAAGTGACCATGTTGAGGGTCGTTTTCAACATTGATGTATTACTTTTTATAACGTGATGTCTTCTAGTAAAAGTAAGTTCGCCTAGCATATTTTCCAAAATGTCCAACCGTTTGTCAAGCGGAGTTGTAATGAATAAAATGCGGTCACTTAAACTTTGCTGAAAAACCACCCTTAAACGATATTATGAACACAAGTACCATACTTAACCTATATTTTTATCCATGATCGAGACCTCTAGGATGAAAACTTAAATACTAAGACTTTGAGATAATGATACAAGCTTCCCAAAACCGTTGAGTTTGTTTCCTAACACTCGATGTGCACCATTTTACGACTAGCTTTTCGAGGCCATATAGTCACTTTCATGACTTGTCAAATTATATCATTTTGCGACGAAAAGCTATAAATTCTTGATAAATCATTAAACGACTATCGTAGGATATTGATTCAACGTATATACTTGTAAAGTGTTTTATAACATGACGAGATGTCATAAACTTATATTTCGACGATAAACATTATTTTCAAATGTACAAGTGGTATGGATATCATATGAGTTTGCATGCACGACATTGTTTCATGACTTATATTAGATCATATCATTCTCATAGGTCGCGGTTAGAGAGTTGCGTCTCATTTCTGTGCATCCACTTTGTCATCATAACTATTGCACCAGGTGAGTTTTCATAGCCCTACTTTCTATTAATTGTTTACAAACTTTTGGGGGAGATACATGCTCAACTACTTGCTTTTACAAATACAAATACTCAAAACATTTACACTTTTATGCTACGCTATACTTTTTATACTTGATTGCATAATACTTGATAGCATTTATACTTGATTGTATTATACTTGATTGCATTATACTTGATTGCGTTATATACTTGATTGCGGTATACTTGATTGTGTTGTACTAAACTTGAAAGTCTCCCAACATACACTGAGCAGTCCCCTCGTTCGCATGATAAGTCTCTTAGGATAACACATGCATTGAGTTTCGGAGATGAAGTAAAACTAATGCTATTACTTTCCTTATGAGCAACACAAAGTCTCCTTGGATAACACACGCATTGAGTTTCGGAGATGAAGTAAAACCAATGCTATTACTTTCCTTGTGAGCATCATACCCACCTGAGGTTTCTGGAGATGGAGTGGAGACTCATGGCTAATTGCATAAGTTGATGCACGTGTACGCGATCAATATACTGGTTACATACTTAAACATTTATACTTTTAACTACTATGATACATGCATACATGATTGACGTACTATTTTTAGCAGTGGATTGTCAACACACAGGTTGCAAGTTTTGTATGGGCGAAACTTGGAACTGAGTGGATTTACAATGCCTTTGCTGCATGAACATTCTTTAAAGGCTTTACATTTCAACACAAACTCTATGAACTCACTCAACCTTTGTGTTGACACTTTTTAGCATGTTTTATCTCAGGTATCTAAGGCATTCACTTCATGGCATGCATATGGACATATCATAGAGTCGTGGTGACGACGCGTCTCACTTGGGTTTTATGAACTTTAAAAACATCGTTTGGCTTGTATCAAATATATTTCCGTACATACTGATTTCATTTGGGACCTACACTTTGTAAACTCTGATTGTTTTATTAAATCAAACGATGTGTTTTCCAAACGACACTTTAGGTCGTTCGATATAACTGTAACTTTGATGCTATGACAGTCCTCCCCAAGGTATTCCATTCCGCTGCAAAACAGGTAATTTGGGGGTGTGACAGATTGGTATCAGAGAATCGGTTATAGAGAACTAGGTTGCATCATTGACCCTAGACTATAACTGCATCATCATAGCATCTCATCATTTCATCATAAGTGCATATTCACTTTACATGCGGGTTTATGACTTAACACCAAATATCATATGAGTCGATTAGTCCAAGCATTGCATAGTTACTCCTAAATTATACATAGCCTGATCACCTATGTCTAATTCAGGAAGAATCATGCAATGAAGGGAGTAGTAGTCTCATATGAGTAAGCAATTCCGTAATCGAGCCAAATTTTCAAAAGATTTTCTTCAAACCACTTGTTTCCAGTTTGATCCGAGTGACAGTTCTTGTTTGATGAGTTGCAAAGATCAAGCTAGAAACAAGTTGTTACCTAAATCGATTTAGCCTAATCGTATGACAGTTCTTGTTTGATAAGTTGTGGGATTAAGTAAAAATCGGTTACCTAAAAAGTCTTTTGAGGGTTTTGCTCGAGAATGGGAAGGCTTGCCTCATCAAACCCTAAACCGGAGAGACTAACACGAACTGAACTCCGGGACTGAATTCCTTTTTGGGTGGGCGAATGTGACAACTCGTAATTTCAGGACATTTCATATAGACTAGATTTAGTCTACACATCATTAGTAACATCATTTCATATCAATTTATGCATGGATTTTTGCATTTTTCATTAAATGTTTATTTTCTTATTAAATAAACGCTATCGCGTAAACATTATTTGAACATTTGATCCGACACTTCCAAAAATTATTCCGATATATTTTTGTACTCATAATAAGATTATAAAAATAATATTATTACTTTACCCGATGTTTTCAATTTATTTTGTATATAAATTGTTATGTATAAAATTCTACGACGGTTTTCGTAAATACTACTCAATAATTATTTATTCACTCAATACTTGTAAGAAATGTATTTTTATAATTTTTATGACTTCAATACACTTTATTTTGTTCCGTTAAAATCTATTTTTAGTTAACGCTACAATTAATACCTAATTAGATTTACTTAATACAATTTATACTTAAACTAATGATATATTTAACTACAAAATACACCTCATCCCCTCCCCCTTAACCAATGGCCGACCAAACACACCCCTAGTCATCCTTTTTTTAAAATATCTTTATCACATTTTGGACACATACTCATATTATTAGATATTTGCAAGAGATAAGTTTTATATTTAATTTTCAAACACATACATAACAATTATCAAAGGTGAAACAAGACCAAAATCCTCTTCCTTTTCTCCTTGAAGGCCGGCCATGCTCAAGAAACCAAGAGGAACCATAAAAATTTTCTAGCTCAAGTATTCATCAAGTTCTACTAGTTATATATCTTAAGGTTTTGAAATATAAACCTCTAAGTTGATTATGTAATTGCAATCAAAATCCCTTCATCATTCAAGTAAGCATTTCATGATCATCATAATTCTTTCAAATTCATTTTTATGTTATTTCATCATTTTTGCAAGAAATCATGCATGTTACATATGAGTTTATACCACTTTTAATGTTTTATTACTTATATGGAAATATGATCATCCTATAAATTATCCCTTGTAACATATCATTTTTGGTGATGTCTAGGAACCCATGACACCCTAAGAAGGTGTATGGTCGGATTATAATAGCTTCGGCGTTGGTTTGAATTGGTTAGAATAGGTTTTGCGCGAGAAAAACTCATTTCGACAACTATATATAAGGGTCTGTTGGTTTTGTGAAATCTGGGAAAATTAGACAGGAGACAAAATATTTTGGGCTAGATATTTGGAAAATATACTTTAAAACGAAAACGTGGCCGCTTGAATGGGTTAAAACGAAGTTATAACGAAGAAGTTATGTCATTTTCAAATTTGACGACGAAAACTAATTGTTTCAGAAAATTCAGCATGTTGTCTCGACTTTTTACGAGTAAAAAATAAGTCTTAAGCGTTGTAAATTGTGTCGACTTATCAAAAATATATTAGTATACTTTGATACGAAACTAAGGACATATAAAACGTAGAAAACGGACTAGTGACGATTAAATTACACGTGATTTAACAAAGTTGCCGTAACTTTATTATATAAGAAAAACTAATATATTTCTATTAGACAACCTTACGGCAACAAAGTGACCATGTTGAGGGTCGTTTTCAACATTGATGTATTACTTTTTATAACGTGATGTCTTCTAGTAAAAGTAAGTTCGCCTAGCATATTTTCCAAAATGTCCAACCGTTTGTCAAGCGGAGTTGTAATGAATAAAATGCGGTCACTTAAACTTTGCTGAAAAACCACCCTTAAACGATATTATGAACACAAGTACCATACTTAACCTATATTTTTATCCATGATCGAGACCTCTAGGATGAAAACTTAAATACTAAGACTTTGAGATAATGATACAAGCTTCCCAAAACCGTTGAGTTTGTTTCCTAACACTCGATGTGCACCATTTTACGACTAGCTTTTCGAGGCCATATAGTCACTTTCATGACTTGTCAAATTATATCATTTTGCGACGAAAAGCTATAAATTCTTGATAAATCATTAAACGACTATCGTAGGATATTGATTCAACGTATATACTTGTAAAGTGTTTTATAACATGACGAGATGTCATAAACTTATATTTCGACGATAAACATTATTTTCAAATGTACAAGTGGTATGGATATCATATGAGTTTGCATGCACGACATTGTTTCATGACTTATATTAGATCATATCATTCATCATAGGTCGCGGTTAGAGAGTTGCGTCTCATTTCTGTGCATCCACTTTGTCATCATAACTATTGCACCAAGTGAGTTTTCATAACCCTACTTTCTATTAATTGTTTACAAACTTTTGGGGGAGATACATGCTCAACTACTTGCTTTTACAAATACAAATACTCAAAACATTTACACTTTTATGCTACGCTATACTTTTTATACATGATTGCATAATGCTTGATAGCATTTATACTTGATTGTATTATACTTGATTGCATTATACTTGATTGCATTATATACTTGATTGCGGTATACTTGATTGTGTTATACTAAACTTGAAAGTCTCCCAACATACACTGAGCAGTCCCCTCGTTCGCATGATAAGTCTCTTAGGATAACACATGCATTGAGTTTCGGAGATGAAGTAAAACTAATGCTATTACTTTCCTTATGAGCAACACAAAGTCTCCTTGGATAACACACGCATTGAGTTTCAGAGATGAAGTAAAACCAATGCTATTACTTTCCTTGTGAGCATCATACCCACCTGAGGTTTCTGGAGATGGAGTGGAGACTCATGGCTAATTGCATAAGTTGATGCACGTGTACGCGATCAATATACTGGTTACATACTTAAAACATTTATACTTTTAACTACTATGATACATGCATACATGATTGACGTACTATTTTTAGCAGTGGATTGTAAACACACAGGTTGCAAGTTTTGTATGGGCGGAACTTGGAACTGAGTGGATTTACAATGCCTTTGCTGCATGAACATTCTTTAAAGGCTTTACATTTCAACACAAACTCTATGAACTCACTCAACCTTTGTGTTGACACTTTTTAGCATGTTTTATCTCAGGTATCTAAGGCATTCACTTCATGGCATGCATATGGACATATCATAGAGTCGTGGTGACGACGCGTCTCACTTGGGTTTTATGAACTTTAAAAACATCGTTTGGCTTGTATCAAATATATTTCCGTACATACTGATTTCATTTGGGACCTACACTTTGTAAACTCTGATTGTTTTATTAAATCAAACGATGTGTTTTCCAAACGACACTTTAGGTCGTTCGATATAACTGTAACTTTGATGCTATGACAGTCCTCCCCAAGGTATTCCATTCCGCTGCAAAACAGGTAATTTGGGGGTGTGACACATTCCAATCACCATCACCATTCGGATCACCATCACTGTTCCGATCATCATCTCATCATCACCTCCCGATCATTATCATCCTTTTTTATGTCTTCTTTTGATTTGAACGAACCGTTTGTTAATTGATATTGTTGCGGTTGATAATGTTGTTGAATCGGTTGTTAATTATGTGGATCAAGTTGTTTAACCTTCCTTCTGATCAAGTTGCACACCAAGTGTTTGATGAAATGTGTGAGTGAAAAATATTTGATAATCTGTTATCTGCTCCTGTAATTTTGCTTATTAATTAAGTTGTTAGTTAAATTTTTATTTTTAACTACATCGGAATGCTATTTTTATGTCTGATTGCTGTTTTGAATCTGCTCTCCATCATATGTGTAGTATCACCAGTGATATCTGAAGTTGATGATATTATAATTTTGTTGTTTTATGTGCTTCTCAAGATACAATGCTTTTGGTTGTTATGCTTGTGGAGGTCATTGCCTAGGTGTTATCTACCTTTACATCTTCGGTCTCATCTTGAATGGTAAAACATGATTGTTCTAGTATGCACATATCTTTGTGAGTTCACTTCCCAAGAGGATATTTAGTGTACAGTTGGCTAAGATTTTAATGCTCTTGTCGTAACGTGGCAGTTATTACAAAATGGTTGACATCATTCTTGGTTTTTGAAGGCTGAAATTAAGAGGGAATCGGGTAGGTATAAAAGAGTTACAAATAAACAAAATGCTTGTGATGCAAGATTTATGACCAGGTTTTAATATTTATAATGGTCTCGTCTACCTATGGTCTACCTTATGCACTAACAGGCAGTGTACCCGGTCGTGTGTAGTATAGTGTTCGGTAAAGCCAAGGTCGTCCTAAGAGCTATATGTATGGATTCTAACTTAAGTCTAATGTCACGTTTTTTTAAAAGAGATTAATATAGAAAGATTAATTAAACTAATAAGCAAGAAATAAAATGCGGAAATTAAACGAGGTTAAAAACAATAAAGAGAAAGTGTGCTAACCTAATTAATCATCCTATCATGTTATGTCTATGTTTTCTAATTATTACTTCCTATCGCTTCAAGTAGGGTTTAAAATCGCTAGACTCCTTTGGTTAATTCGTCATAGCCTATTAGACATAGGTTCCCACCCGAAATCAAAGGCATTACCCTTTGGGGTGACGAAGATTATAGCAACCTATGATAGGTCATTAAGTTCACTACATGCAAGATTCGAAACAATGTGTGCCCGGGCGCTAGCATCTTAGACACACATCCTTAACTTCTTAAGTTCCGCTTTCTGGAAGGTGATCCTTTGGTCAATGCGCACGAGAGGGATTGATAGTCCTTTGGTCAATTCTTATCAACCCTCTCAACTTACTTCCCTAGGGTCCTTTGGTCAATTCTCCTAGGCAAGAAAATACGACCGCAATTAAAAACTACCAAAGCTAGGGTGGCTACCAACGAACTATGCATGCATACACTAGAAGAAATAATAGAAGTGCGAAAACATAAACAAAACAATTAAGGAATCATAACTAGGCTAGCACCAAAGGTGCTTAGCCAAACATATAGTAAATTATAGCAAAAATGATGCATAAAACATGAATAGAATTAAACATATTATTTGATACAAAATTACTTGATGTAGAGCTAATAACGACGATGATTGCTTGTGAATTCTTCCTTGAAAGATGACTTGGAACTGCTGGAAATTGCCCTAGAGTGGTGCCCTAATCGACCGCTAGGAGAAGGGGGAGAAAAGATGCCCAATAGTACAGAATTCGGCCTCTATATATAGAGTTCGAAATGGTTACGGCGTAACCAAACTTTAAGTTACTTTGTAACCTCAGTTACGGCGTAATTAAAGTTTCAGTTACGAGTAATCTTAGTTATGGCGTAACCAAAGTTTCAGTTACTCCGTAACCTCAGTTACGGTGTAACCAAAGTTTTAGTTACTCTGTAACCTCAGTTATGGCGTAGTTGAGTTTAAGGTTATTGCATAACCTATTCAGCTTTTCAAAATAGCAAATATTGCAACTTAGGCCCTTGTGTATCTTCATTCCATTGATTAAGACCAACACATAAATGTGTTAATTGAGCTCCGAACTTCGTATGTAGTAATATTATGGTGTAGCCTATTGGTAATTTACGCCGTAATTCTTGAGCTGTGTTGACTTAGTCTTCGTATAATAAATCTATAGTTATGGCGTAATGAGACTGATGAGTTACGCCGTAGTTCCTATCTGTCCAACATACTTCTTGAATATTTTTATAAATAACCTTTTAATTCCGCGTCTTTTCGTTTTAATGCCTCATTTATCCTAAACCATAAGTATGAACCAGTATAAACGAATTAAGAACCATATTAATACAAATGAGGCCATAAACACGGGAATTTGATATATAAAATATCAGGAAAATTTGATGTTATCAAATATCCTCCCACTTGACCTCTACTTGCCCTCAAGTAGACCTATTAAATTATTTCTAAAAAGATACCTCCCAAGAAGATATGAGTGTAAAAATTACTTAAGCTAAAAATTTCCAAACCGAGCACCTCACAAAAAAGGAATTGAAATCACACTCTCTCTTACTAATCTATGGTGTTTATTTTTGGGGTGATCACTCAACTGCTCAGTCATGGCGATCATTTTATCATAGGCTTGGAAAAGATACTAATTTCAACCACTAGAGTCTATAGATGCAGCTATTCTAAAAGGCAATGGGTTGACACAACATAACGGCTTACGGGATTATTTGTTCTTTAAGTCATTACTAGCGTGCTAAGGCGAAAGGGACAAAACTAATGATACATGACCAAATCCATGGTCAAGACACCATTGATTGCTCGCTTCCTCACCTAAGCTTGAAGCATGAGATTAAAGGACAATAAGGGTAGGTAAAGACATGGGAAAACATTTAATGGGTGAAAATAAAAAGACACGAAACAAATAATTTCTTAAGTCCACAATCGCCCCACCACTAGTCGCATTCAATCTCATAGCAAAAATCGAGGGTCAAGAGTCAAGGGGGCTTCAATACACGAGTCAATGCATATAAAATATAGTGTAGTGCCTCATAATCTCCATAAATTAGGCAAACAAGATGCATTAACTCGGCCTTCATCATCAAAGAAAAAAAAATTATGTGCTCTAAATTTTTTTTAAAATTTGGGTAAAATTAGCACATATTTGACCAAAAACCATATAATCAAACATTTCTATCTCCCTTGCCCCCACTTGAGATGTACAATGCCCCCATTGTACAAATTGAAACTAAAATCGAAAGGTGAGATAGAAATGCACGGGCTAAGCTACGCAAGGTGGGAATACTAACCACATACTACACGACGCATAAGCTGATTTATATTACAATCAGCTATACAAACTAATAAATAAACTCTTGCTTGCATTCTCTTTTCTTTTCTTTTTCTTTTTTTCACCTTTTTTTTCACCTTTTTTTCACCTTTTTTTTTAATGCAAGACAAGGTATACATGAATAAAAACTAAAAACGATACGAACAAACAAAGCATCCCCCACTTGAGGTCAACTATCATCTTAACCTGATCTTCTTCCAAAACCCTTTATTCAAAACCTGCGACTTCCACCAGTGGAACCAAATTTGACTAACAGCGCCCGGACCATGGACATAAGGAAACTACAAGGTAGGCTAGGCGATAGGTGTAACGAAAAAAACATATATTGGGTGAAAAAAATGAAAGGAATGGCTCAGACGGGTATACTAGGGGTATCTTGCACTAATGATGAGTGCAACAAAAAGGGTTTAATAGGGGGATTGACTGATTGATGTGAAAAGTCAATATACACAAACATAAATAATGGGCTATTTGGGTTTAATCCTAAAATTGCCTTATATCCTAGTTGCATCGATTACACTAAGTTACCTAAGTGTAATGCTCATTATAATGGTCTTGAAAAGATATGCAAGACCAAGTTCTAAAGTCTACTACAACCACCGGCACACTCATTTTTATGGTAGTATGTACATAGTTTTTCGCACATAAAAATAAATGACAATTTTGAAGTAGTAAGTTAACATGTCATTATTATTAACCTCACACTTACAACTAGTATTAGACTTAATGAAACACATTCTATAAATCTTTACTTATTTTCTTTTAAAAAGAGTGGTCGTGAGGGTCAATAAAGATTTTGAGAATATATCGATTCATTATTCAATTTATGATTGATTTTATTATCGAATCTAATTGACAAGTTTTTGAGTATGGACATGAAATTTGGGTCATTATTTGTCTATCTTCAAGATTACATTAAAATATAATGAAAGATATTATCTTGAAACTACATACTCAATAACACTCGGTTGATATGAAAATAATGAATTCCTTTTCAAGACGGAATGAATATGCATCGAATCATAACTCACACTTGTGTTAACGATGTCATATTGAGTCTACTTGTCCAATGGTTGTATTTGAAATATTAAACTAATATGCATAAAAGATGCATAAATACATAACTAAATAGGATTGACGACTTGGACGTTTCATCCGAAATATTCAAGCAATTTACTTTGAAATGCAATTGGTAAATGTGTAATTTTTTGAAAACCAAACACAAGTAAATAAATTACATATGTAAACTTCGCTCATGAATGACTCAACACTCGAAATCACATGTCAAATAAAAGTGTCACACATAATATTTTATTAACCATTATGTACGTCATCGATCTTCAAGAAAATCACTTGTATATTTAAAGACATTTTGAAATTATCATAGTATACATTTCAAATATCCATTTCATTAAAAACAACATGATGTTTAGGAGAACATCATATCTAAGAACACATGCATTACTCTTGTTATAAGATTGATAAAGGATAATATATATCATATGCATTTTATTTTCTTCGTAGCATGAATGGTTATGTTACAAAAGAATAAATCATATCTTGTTGTTTAAAATATAGGCTATTAGATTTGAACAATAACCCACTACAATGTGTGTAAATGCATTAAAGAGTAAAATTCATTCATCATATTATTCACTCAAATAATTGTTTCACTAAGCGCTCTTAAGAGTGATAATTTTATTGTCTTAGATAAGCATATTTTTTAAAGATATGATATACCACATTTCAATTGTAAATTATAAAACATTCACAAGATCTATTAAGGTAAGTAACCTTATTTATATTTCTTTTCCCAAGATATGCAAAAGGAGCATACTTGAAACACTATCATCATATTATTCACTCAAATAATTGTTTTACTAAGCGCTCTTAAGAGTGATAATTTTATTGTCTTAGATAAGCATATTTTTGAAAGATATGATATACCTCATTTCAATTGTAAATTATAAAACATTCACAAGATCTATTAAGGTAAGTAACCTTATTTATATTTCTTTTCCCAAGATATGCAAAAGGAGCATACTTGAAACACTATCAATATAAAATAATTCTCTATTGCGTCACATAAGCGCATCCTTTGGCTCTAAGAAAACCAAACCATGTTAAAATAACATATAATAACTCAACATACAAAGATGTCATCCTTGATATCATGCAATGCACCATCCAAAACAAATAACCTTTAAATCTCAAACACAAGATTGATGCCTTTGTTAGGATTTTGTGTAAGACATGATTAAGCGGAATCTAAAATATGGTTAGTTAAATCATATTAGGACATGTGTTAGCAGAATAAGCTAATATCATCTTTGCTACACTTCGATAGACAAATATACGAATCTGACTTTTTCTAACAAGAGAATAACTACTGGAGAACCTATTGGACTAAAAATTTAATTTGAACTAACGGTTGAATTGCTTCCAAGAGAGAATTTGGGATCGTGATCATCTGTAAAATCGTTCGTGTTTAGCCTAATTTGAGCACCACTAGTGATAGTCTCATATTCATTATCTCACTTGAAAATTTTCTATTCCTATATTTGACTAAAGATAGTTTACATTGGTGAAATTAGTCTCCCATTAGGATTGCATTTTGAACAAGTAGTAATTAAGATTCTCCTTAGCGAACCTAGATTTCTTGTATCTCACATGTGTCTTGAAACTTCCTAATGATACATTCTCTTAAATGCTAGATGTTATCATGTTTTGCATGATATTTGAATTTGTTCCTTATGTGCATTTTACATGATTTGCGTGTTAATTTTGGACCCATAAAATATTATTTTGACACATAATGAATTGTCTGTGCCAATCACGATAAACTTTTAGACATCATATAGTTTTACACATTAATCTCTTTGATTATTGTGTTAATACATGCTTAAATGACTATTCCTTGTGTCTTATGCACTAGATATTTATAGTACACTTGCGCTTGAAATTTTTTTTCACATTCATGCGGTCTCTAGTGTCAAAAGCTAAATGTTAAAATAGTCGCAAAATTGTCTTAAATCTCCCAGTGTTTCATTCCCACGCTTCCTTGATCATTATCTCGCTTTCTTTCAAGTGGTCCACTCTTTTATTAAAGGGAGGTTAGATACTAACCTAATACATCCTGGAGTAGGTCTGACAACTTAAATATTTCATCCAAAATATTTAATTAATTTTAACTTGCAATCACAATAGTTAAAGGTCATATCCAAAACTTCATACTCAAGCCTTTTAACAATATATGTTAAAACGTTCATCCAAATGCTAAAAGCTAACATCAAAATTTGGGTGACAAAGGACTCACCAGTTCTGACTTAAGTGATCGTTAAATCTCCCAATGTTTCATTCCCACGCTTCCTTGATCATCATCTTGCTTTCTTCCAAGTGGTCCACTCTTTTATTAAGAGGAGGTTAGATACTAACCTAATACATCTTGGAGTAGGTCTGACAACTTAAATATTTCATCCAAAATATTCAATTAATTTTAACTTGCAATCACAATAGTTAAAGGTCATATCCAAAGTTTCATACTCAAGCCTTTTGACAATATTTGTTAATATGTTCATCCAAATGCTAAAAGCTAACATCAAACTTCGGGTGACAAAGGACTCACCAGTTCTTACTTAAGTGATCGTTAGTTCCTTACATCCCCATAGGTTTGTCATGGTATTTTAGCGTCAAGCTCACCTCATACATAATGAGGATCGAATTGTATCCATCGGTTTTAGGGTAGAAAACCAACGTATCATCCTTACTCTCCAAGAGTTTGTTGATACTCTCGGTCTTCGGAATAATAGGAAATATGCCTATACGAAAATTAATCTTTGAGTCTCTTCTTTTTCATCTAAAAAAATATTCTTTGTCTTACGGGCAATCATGACACCTACCGGCCTGTAAAGATCTCACAAAAACAATGGATGTGCATCCCAAGAATTCCATCAATCACCTAAGAATATCAAACCTCATATATTATTTAGATATCATAAAAACATCAACTTAGAGTCATCCTTCTGTTCAAATCAAGTCTCACTCACACATCTACCACTACTCTATTGAAATACTTCATTCTTTAGCTTCTTCCACTTTCACAACTTCTCATAATTATTGATAACATCAAATAGTCCTGAATATTAAGTGTCAATTTTCCCCGATAATGCTCGTATTTTATATCATTTATATGGATTTACGCTTGTTTTTCTCTATATTTCACTTTCAGGTAAATTACGAGCATTGGAGCTAATGAGACGCGGATTTGGAGAGTTTATTGAAGATATATGATAGTATGCCCATTTTGAAGATGTTACAGCGTAACTCTCCTCTCACATTACGTCGTAACAGAAGCGTGGCTCAGAAAACCAACTAAACTGAAGATTACGGCGTAACTCCCTCCTAGGATTACGTCGTAACTAATTACGTCAAATGATGTTTCGCGTCGCTACAAGCTACGCCGTAACTCATTCCACAAATACGGTGTAACCATGATTTATTGAAGATAACTCATTTCTGATGTTACGCCGTAACCAGCTTTTCCAGAGCAAAATACTAAGAAATCGATGTTACGGCGTAACTCTCAACTTAAGTTACGCCGTAACCAGATCTGGCCTATAAATACCGCCCAAATTCCAGCATTTTTATTCATTCACTTCACACACCAAATTAGAGAACGTGGGTAGAAGGTTGAAGGAAGATCTTGTAGAGCATACGGAGCCATCTCCAAGGGAGAAATCACTCCCCTACGATAAGCATTAGAAATTTATCATTTCTTTACTTTCAATTCATGTATTTCGATATGTTAAACATTGAATCGATAGTTTTAGTTAATATGAGCGGCTAAGCACCTCTGTTGCTAGCCTAGTTATGATTCCTTGATTGTTTTGTTTATGTTTACATTGCTTTCGTATAACTGTTTCTAGTGTATGCATGCATTGTTTGTTGGTAGCTACCCTTGTTTCAGTAGTTTTGAATGGCGGTAGTGGCTAGTTACTTAGGAGATATGACCAACTGACCCTAAGTAGGTAGACTGAGTGGGAAGGGTAAGAATTAACCAACTGACGACCCTTCTTCATTTGTGCGATTTGACCAACTGATCACCTATCATTTGGATGAACTTAAGAAGTTAGGGATGAGTGTTTAAGATGCTAGCGCCCGGGCACTCATTGTTACAAATCTCGCATGTAGCGGAACTTAATGACTTGGCTTAGGGGACTAAAAACAACTGGACTTTCAAGGGGTCACCCGTTGATCTCTGGTGGAAACCTTTGCTGATAGGTTAGGACGAACTGACCAAATGTTGTCCTAGCGAATTTTACCCCCACCTAAAGAAATTGGAAGTAATCAAACATGAACTTAACTTGATAGGATGAGTAACTAGGTTAGCACACTTCTCCTTTATTGATCACAACCCTCGCATTTATTTGCTTTCTCCTATTTCTATGTCATTAGTTATTAATTAATCATTTCAACCTTAAAATCTGTGACACCTAGACTTAGTTAAAATCCGCTCACATAGCTCTTGGGACAACCTCGGTTTTACCGAATACGACACTACACACGACCGGGTACACTGCCCGTTAGTGCATTAGGGTAGACCATAGGTATAACGAGACTTTATAAATACTAAAACCTGGTTAGTAAAACATGCATCAAGTTTTTGGCGTCGCTGCCTGAGAGTTATATTAGGATTTTCATTAAGTCTTTCATTTCTGTTTTGTTTTAAATTTTCTCTATTTCTAATGATTTCTTTTCAAGTTTCAGGTACCATGGAAGTTGTTAACATTGATGACCTTACTCTTGAGGAATATTTGGCGTTGACGAGAGAAAAACAAGGGTCGGGGATTGTAAGACCGGCGATTGGAGCTAATGTCCGTTTTGAGATTAAAGATCAATTTATAAGGGAGCTTCGTTCTAACCCTTTTTCAGGAAACAGGAACGAAGATGCGTATGAGCACGTTGAGAATGTCTTTTACATCGCAAGCCTTTTCAACATTCCTGGTGTGTCTCATGACGTTGTTATGCTGAGGGTGTTCCCCATGACTCTTACTGGGGGAGTAAGAAGATGGATCGAAAGATTGCCCGCCGGAGCAGTTGATACATGGGCTCTACTAAAAAAGCACTTCGTCCAAAGATATTGTCCTCCGTCAAAGATATCTAATCAGCTCATGGAGATCCATAATTTCAAGCAAGATGACGATGAAACATTGTATCAAACCTGGGATAGATACAACAATCTCCTCTACAAATGTCCAACTCATGACTTAAATAGCCAGCAAAAGGTCAACATCTTTTACAAAGGTATCAATGTAACTACAAGACAGCTGGACTACCAAGGACCAATTCCAAGCATGACCCCTACTCTTGCCATTGAGGCCATCCAAAAGATGGCCGATCATTCCCAAAAGTGGCACGATGGAGGAAGCAAGAGAAACCTCGGCGGAAACATTGATGGAATTACTGCCATCACTAACAAGCTAGAAAATCTTGGTCGGGACATGCTCAAGATCAGAGAATATGTTCATGCCATCCAAGTAGGTTGTGAAAGCTGTGGAGGAGGACATCTCACCAAGAATTGTCCTCTCATTGGCAAAGACAACAAGGTTGAAGAAGTTAAGTATGGTGAAAATCGACCATTTCAAGGGAATAATAGAAACGGTAATTGCTATCGTGGAGGACCTTCCCCATATTATGATCGTGGAAATTTTGGTGAAAGAAGAGCTAACTTGGAAGAAACAATCAGCAAGTACCTCGAAGATTCAACTAAGAGACAGAAGGAGCAGGAAGAATGGCTGAAAAACTTCCAAGATAATACAAACAAAAGCCTTTCTAGCCATGACGAATCACTGAAAAACTTGGAGACCATGATTGGGAAGCTTGGCGACGAAGTGCAAAGAAGAAATGAGGAACAAAAGAACAAATCAACAGCGTGTAAGGCCGTGTTTTCTGAAAATGACAAATCCACCAATGAGTCTAACATAAAGAAAGATAATGATGTTAATGACAAAAGAGAGTTACGTCGTAACCAAACATCATAGTTACGGCGTAACCAGGATACGAGGTCTGACAATTTTCCCGAGTTAGACGAATCTAGAAGGAGGAATCATTGGTGTAAGGCTATGGCAACTGATAATGGAAAGTGGTATGATATGTGGGCTTCATGCGACCCTCGGAACGAAATCTGCGATGGAGGGGTCGATAAGGAAAGGGTTAATGATAACAGATACATGTGGACTGCCCTTAACGATGAAGAAATATTAGCTAAATTCTCAATAGATGAAGAGGAGGAACCACCCATCAAGCACTGCTGCAATCCCTTAATGATCACGGAAGATGGGTCCGCAACGAGCATGGCCAACATGTAATCCCTTTCGTGAGTATTGTAAGGGGGTAGCAATATGAAGGACGAAGTATGGATATGCCCTCATGAGTTAGAAAGACATGACGTTGATTTCGGAAATCTATCCGTCAGTGATTGGTATTCAGTTAGGTTCGGGGATGCAATCATTAATACGGTTTTGTTAAGAAATTTGAAGCTCAAATACGAAAAACATATTCTTCAAGGAGAGTCCGTAAAACCAATCAACGATGAGACTGCCTGCAAAGTTATTTGTTGAGTTCAGTAAATACCCAAACCCCTTAAGTCTAGGATTTGAATAGAAAATACCCTAAGTGTTTAGGGTGTTAAACACTAACAGGTCACTGAGTGCATAGTCTCTCAGTGAGCCATCTTCAAGATACTTAGTAAGAGGCGAAGAAGAAGTCTCTCCACTCAGTAAGGCGGAACTTAAGGGGTGAAGACTGAGTCAAGAAGAAGATGGTGGATTCAGTGAGTGATGACAATAACTCACTGAATCCCTAAACTCCTCACCAGCTACTTAAACTAAAGACAAACTGAAGTAGAAGACTGATGGCAATGAAGACTGAAGAATGAGAGGGATAAGGCGGGACAAGTTTGAATCATATAAGACGAAGTCCTTATCAACCAAAGCCAACTTTCCCTGAATGGCTAACAATCAGGCTCAGTGTCATCACTGACTTATGGAAAGCAACCTTGTCTCTTACTTAATATAGCCTTTGTAAACAGAGACAAAATACATCAGTATTTTGTCTTCTGTAACTTTTCAGTTTGTCACTTAGGATAAAGTTAAAACTCATACTTTTATAAATAGCATAAGTGATGGAGTGAAAGATTTAAGCTTGTGAATTGTAAAACACACACACACACAAGCCATCTTTCACTCCTCCAAATACAACTCAGTGCCTGAGATAGCTCAGTGGTTCCATTGTAGTTGTGCTCAGACTTAGCCTGAGCTTCGTGAGGAGTTACAACCCTTTGTCATTTCAATCCCAAGTACTATTCCGCAAGTACTTCGGTAATGTATTCTTTTTGATTTGTTTCTAATAAAGAATATTATGTTGAAAATTATCTCAGTGTGTTTTACTTATGTCGTTTTAGTCATTGATTCACTATTAGTTTGTTTTAAGTACTTAACTGTTTTTATACGATAGTGAATAGGGAACAACAAGTGGTATCAGAGCAAGGCTGATTATAAAACTTTTTTTAAGCCGCTCTAAAACGTTTTTAAATCAGGATCCTAATGGCTGAAATTGATGTACCCCAACTAGTCGACAATAAGGGTGGAGCTTATTCAGCTGTTGCCCCTAGACTTGAAGTTGGTAAATTTAACAAATGGAAAAAGCGTATGTTTTGCTATTTGATTGGGATGGAACCTTATTATATCAAGTGTATTAATGAAGGTCCATTTATCCCAAAGACTGCTGAAGGTTTGCCTAAACCTGAAGCTCAGTGGACTTAGGATGAGAGGAGAGTGGTCAACCAGGACCAAAGACTCAAAAGTATCATCATATCATGTCTTCCTGATGATATTATGGAGTCAGTTATAAGCTGTAGTACAGCTATACAAACTTGGGATGACCTGGTCCACACTCATGAAGGCCCATTTGATACCAAGGAAAATAGGATAATAGACCTGAAACTTGAGTATAACACCTTCAGGGCTAGGGACTCAGAAACTCTGTCTCAAACTACACCCGGTACAAAACTCTTTTAAATGAACTATCTAATGATGGTGTAAAGTTGTCCAAACATGAAATCAATGTTGGTTTTGTCAATAGTCTCCCTAAGAAGTGGCTGAATTTCTCTCAGGGACTTAGGAATGCTAATCATATCCAGAATCTTGAACTTCCTGAAATATATGGGAAATTTTTCTATGAGGAAAACCTCATCAACAGACGATACCCTGACTTGAAGAAGTCTTAGGAAGTCAAGAAGTCCCTGACCACCACTTCAACACCCATCTCTACTGCTTTTTATTCTAACAGTGTGGTTCAAGATTTTCCGGAAAATTCTGATGATGAGCCTGATGAGAGATCTAGTGAGGAGTATCTAAATGATCTGAACATTGAATTTCAGGAAAGAGCACTCCTTGCTAACTCTCGGAGGTTTATAAAAAGAAACAAAGGTTTTTCAAATGCTAAAGCAAATGAGGACACTGAATGCTTTAAGTGTCATAAAAGAGGTCATTTTGCCAAAGACTGTCTTTTAAAAACAATTTCAGAAACCTCATACAAACCATCAGGGTCAAATCAGTCCTCAGGCTTTAGCAAATTTCAACCAAAAATCTATCAGTCTCATCAAAATTTTCAAAACAAGTCTGATGAAAGTAAAACTGTTGATTTTGAAGCTAAGTATAGGAAAGTCAAAGCCAAGCTAGCACTGCTTGAGGCCACTCCCTCAGAAACAACAAACATTGTTAAATCTGTACAGGGTAAAAACAAGGGCCTAGTTGCTGAAGTCTTCGACTGGGATGAAGAGCCAGTCTCCTCTGACGATGAAATGGTGCAAGTCAGTGCACTGATGGCTCTCTCAGATGAGGACAAGCTAGCTGTTGGGAAAAATCATGCCAGGAATGGAGAATGGGTCAACATCACAATGAAGAAGGTAAATATTTTGCTTTCTATGGATGATGACTCTGATTGAAAGTCTTATATGAACTATATCAATGTTGACCTTAAGTTTGTAGAAGAGCAACGATTAAATCTTTTTTCAAAATATAACAAGCTAAGTTTTGAACTGAACAAGTGAAGGGATGAACTGCTTCTTTTAAAACAAACTAAGCTTGAGGCTGTCACTTTGCAAATTCAAAACACTGAACTAGTTACAAGAAATCAGGCTCTTCAAGATGAACTTAAAAAGGAAAGAGATATCATTGAAAGTTGGACTGCTAAGAATCCAAGGGTCTTTGATGCTGTGGGTGCCCCCAGTAGCAAAAACAGAGTCATAGGTGAAGACCATCTCCCTGACTCTCACAACAAAGACATGAGTCCAAAGCCATTTGTGTCTGGTGGCATGATTACCAATATGTTGACAACTTCCAAGCCCAGTGATTGGATTGAACGGGTTAACCTTGAGAGTAAGCTTCCAAATTTCGATTCTGAAAGAATACTAGAGCCTGAAAGCCAAGCTCTAAAGAGCATGCTTGGACTCCCTGATGTGCCCAGTAGTTCTGAACACATCTTTAAGTCTGAAGTAGAATTTCAAGCACCGCTTCCACCCCTAAAACCTCTTCAGGGTGCTGCACCAAGCTCTGAGCTTACTCCATTACAATTCAATCCTCATTCACTAAAAGAAATGTCTGGACTTGGTAGAACCATCCTGAAAAGACCAACAAAACCAATCCTACAAGAGTCTACTCCCATGAGACTTCCACATCTTCAGTTCCTACTGAAGCAGACCAAATTCAGCAACTGACTGAACTTGTGAGGAAGCTGACTGATAAGATGGAATCCATCGAAAAAGCTCCTAATTCAATCAAGGAAACTAAGTCAGCCTCCTCTAGTTCATCAAGGTCAAAATCCACCAACAAGCCCAAGCAGAAGTGTGATCTATGCCATTATACCAGTCATACCACTGACAATTGCTACAGAATCCTTTTTTGTAAGATCTGCAAAAAGGATGATCACAAAACTTCTAATCACTTACAGTATGTAAGTTCATTCAGTGAAGCAAAATATTCCAAAGTTGGTCATCAATATTGTTAAGAATTAGAAAATTCCATAGTGAAGAGTCGGTCACCCCAAATATTATCTAGCATAAGTTAGCTCGTAGACATGTCATTAGTTACGTTATTTATCAGTTTATTAGTTAGTTATTAGTTTAGTTTAGCGTAGTGCAACACCGTGGAGGAAGGACGGGTCTTTACCCACTGTATGCCTGATCCACAGGCCGATAGGAGGTCGTGTATTGTGTAACTATAAATACCCCTTCCATCCATGGAAGGGGTGGTGCTTTTCAATCTAATATTCCATACTTTTGTGTAAACCTCTAGCAAGAACACCCTCTCTCTCTACTAACTCTCTAACTATGGCAAACATGTATTTTGATCATCCAAGACCACCCGAATCATCAACACAATAAATATATTGATCCTACAATTGGTACCAGAGCCATGGTTATTGTGTTGTCTTGATTTATTGTGGTTTTGATACATGTTTTAAACTGGTTTGTGCCTTTTTCTGTGGTCGGAATATTTTCTTTCATTTGTTATCATGGGTAAACTGTTGTTCTACATGTATTAGTATATTTTTCTTTGGTCAAAAATGGTCTACTGGTCTATCATTCTTTAGCTAATTTTTATTGTGTCACAAACTTGTCCATTCAGATTCATGTTTCATGTATCATTCTTTTAAGACTGTTTTTGGTACCAAATTATCCGTGAAATATCGAGTGGTCTTACCGTCCTTTTCATGGCAAAATGGTCATAAAGAAGCATCTTGAATGTTTTTTTCTGGGTTGTTATGAAGATTGACGGTAAACATGGTCGGAAACATCGCCGGAAAATATAAAAGGTTCATGTTTTAATGTAGCGACTTGACTCCAAAACAGCATAGCGACTTGACACACAAAGAAGTAGCAACTTGTTCTCTAAACTGTTAGCGACTTGTCTCTTAATATGAAGCGACTAGTCCTATTTTCTGGTGGCGGTTTGACTTTTGAGTCAAACTGACACAAGTTAGCGACTTGTATACAAGTTAGCGACTTGTTTACAAGTTAGCGACTTGTTTACAAGTTAGCGACTTGTATACTTGTTGGTTATACTCATGATTATAAAATAGCGACTTGCCTACTAGACTTGACAGAAAGGAAGAAGAAGAAAGAAAGACCACGACCACATTATACCAAATACCAAATATTCACAATCTCATAACAATACATCATCAGTCCCACCTATGTTATATTGAAAGTTTGAAAAACGAGTTGAAATGAAAAAAAAAAACAGATCCAAAACCCACGATATATTACCTACACTCATTCAATCCCATCACCTACATCTTTCCAAACCTAAACTCGAAACTGATAAGAAAGAATTATTACAAGATCTCAGACTTGCTTTTCGAAGAAGTACTACAATGGTGTTGAACTCTAAAGATCAATCACTTCGAATTAGCAAATTCATCATCAATACATTTCTGATGGATTACTCCATATTATGTCCGAAACCACAAGTACTATTATTTAACAAGTATGTTAATCATAGTTACTTTGTTCGTTAATGACTCAATCAAAATCGAAAAAATAACATATTCTTTGGAGGATCTCAGATTTATTTCGAGGTGATTTAGTGCTACTTCAGAGGTGCGATACCCACGAAAATACATCATCATTGATCGATTAAGATTCGGACTTCTATGAAAAGAGCTAAAACGAAACGACTTTTGATCTCAGTTTTCATGATTCATGGTTCTCATAAGAAACCTCAAGACTATCAAGAGTCTAAATCACGAAACAATCAAATCATCATAGATCAAATTTTATTATATACAAATTGAAAAGAAATGATCTTAACAAGTTTGTTAATTCACTTCTATGATTCGTTTTATGTGCAAAACAATATCACAACTAAATCAATTCATTCATTTCATTTACCTTGGCTCGTTAAGGCTCCCATACAAGATGGAACAATTGAACTTACCTTGGTAACTTCAAGATGATCTCAAAGGCTCGTTAAGACTCACATACACGACACCCTCGTACCATCCCTGTAGCATTGACAACATCAAAACCATCCCTGTGGTGATGTGCATCTTGGTGTGATGAGACGAGATATATGGTCGGATGTGTGTGATTGATTTGTAAGTGAATGAGATGGAGAAGAGATTTGGAAAGCAGTGATAAGATGAGATCAAATTTTTTTTGGTGGAGTTTTTTTTTGTGAGAGGCGGATGTGTTTGTGATTAGGGTTAAGGTATTACTGATTTTTAGGGTTGTTAAGAGGTGTTATATACCCGAGTGATTAGGGTATTACTATTGTTTATAACCGGATGATATAAGTGAATTGGACCGGGTATAAGTCTCGTATGTGGGCTTTAGGCATCCTATCATTGACATGGATTTTGTGGGCCAACCGGGTATAACTCTCTTTGTGGGACTGAGATAAATTATGGGATTATGGATCATTGATTGATGGGCCTTGATAACGTTTGGATTTGGGGCGATATGTGATATGATGAAACAAACTTATGGCATAAAAATGTGTCATCCGAATTTTTCAAATTAGGATACATATTTCATATATTTAAAGTGTGGTATTGTTGGTATGGTAAATTTTCACGGAAGGATACAAATTCACGGCTTGAGCTAATATTAGATAAAAATGACTACGGAATGTTTGTATGGTATAACTTACAAGATATTAGCCGTATCGGGTTATCTTCATCAAGTGGTCATTACTATTAGCCGATAAATCAATGGAGGTTCAATTTCAGCAATTCCCATGAGATATTCGACGACTCAATATATCAATGATACTTCACAGTCTAAGCAAAATCTTTCTAAGAATCGTCAGCGTCAGTCATGATTTTTCAAGATGTTTGCTTATGACAAGAACTTCTCGTGCAAATGGTCGTACACATTATGATGCTTCCGAAAGTTCGAAACCATCATGGGGGAGAAACGTGTACTTTGATGTGCTACGGTCAACCTCCAGGGAAAAGGAGTTTATACTACTTGATTTAGTATGGTTTGTGAAGTTGTCTACATTCGGGTAAAGAATTGTTGATGATGAAGGTGATTTGTTGATGAACCGCTGCATGTTCCCCTAAAACAGATATTCACCGAAACCAAAGTTGTTATTACACATTCGTGCTGACATTGTTTACGGTTTTGTCTTGATCTTGTAAAATCCCGCGAAAGAATCTATTTCTCGGTTTAAATCATAGACTTGTAAAATCCCGTGACAATGGAAACATCCTGGTATTAGTAAAGTGCATTTCCGGATCTATCTTACAGTTTATTCTTGGTTTTGTAAAATCCCGCGAAAGAAACTATTTCTCGGTTTAAACCATAGAGTTGTAAAATCCCGTAATGATGGAACCATCGTGGAGAAGAGAAAGTGTAATTCTGGATCTTACTTGATGCTGGTGCTACGGTTTCTGCTTCGAAGAAGGGATAAAAGGGTGTACTTCATGAATTGGGTGTGTGTTTGGGTTATCTTCATGGCAGTTTGGTTATTACATGGTTTTACGGGGTTACGTGCTTTTTACCATGGTCGGGATGAAACCATTATTAGAGTTTACTTAAAACGTCAAAGAAGGCTAGATTTGAGCTTTTAACAAGAAGATGTGACAACGGCGTTAATTCAGTATTATTTATTTGAGGTTGAAGTGAAATATCACGGGCGAGTATACTTAGTATCTGAAGGTATCGGGGATGGATGGATGAAGATTCTTCGAGATCCTTGTTCGAGCTTATTATCAAAAACGAAGACTTGGAAATCTAGTTATTGTTGGGTGTCTTTTACCTTTTCTTTTACCACTTGGGGGAATTGGGCTCATACCACCACAAAATAACTATCACTTTAAGGAGTTACGTTGTTGTGCTCAGTGTCACATTCAATTGTGGATTTTCAAGAGGTAAAGTACGTCTATTACTTGATGGTTGGTTGGATGAAGAGTATAGAGTACTTAGAGAGTACTTAGAGATGCTAATGGAAATCTGCACCGCTCTTTGTTACATATGTGCAAGTTTAAGTCACGAGTTTGGGGTAGTTTACTTCAGGATCAAATTCATCATATTGAGTTTTCTCCATCTGTTGTCACGACAAAGATCCTACATAATGATAATAGGGATAATTACATGTTTTGCTAAGAGAGCTGAAATGAGAGAGATTATGACGTATGAACACATCAGTTCATGCCTCGTTCCTCAAAGAAAAGAAAAGTGTACGCTTCAGTGCGCTTTATCTTCTGAAGAAGAGAAATCTTCTTATTATGACCATTCTCATCAACATGCTTCATACTTTTTCCATGCGCTTCAGTCATCAAGTGAACCGGGCTACCACTGATTGTTTTCTCATTCCACTTGCTCGATTATAATGAAGATGGCGACATCATGTGCTGATTTTGCGGGAGAGAAGTGTGAATAGAACATTCGGATGATTTTCACTTATTTAATCAAGAATGGCATCTCCGTATGCAATTCTTGATGGGGAGAAGAAGTATGATAATTCTGCATAGTTGATAGATATCTGAGAATAAATGGTCAAACGGCTCCAAACTCATGTAAGAACTGAGCTTCTTCTTATCGGGTCATCTTTACATGGTGTTTCTTCTAAGAGCCGTTAGTTGACATCTTCACAAGCTGATATGAGTTTATTGACAAAGTGCTTCTGGTTAATGCTTCACGTATACATCAACATGATGATTCCGAACAATCTCTCTGTTCTTGTTTGATGTGATTGGTAGTTTGGTGTTACCATCTTGTGTGTTCGTTGCGGCCTGATTGCTAATTTCCTTGATGAACATCTTTCTGTTCTTGTTTGATTGGGAGGGATTTTAGTTAAGGGGATTTGCAAGATGTAAGTTAATTGGGATGCTTTTTGGTGAGATGCTTTTTGGTGAGAGTTGAAGATGTTAAC
This sequence comes from Chrysanthemum seticuspe, assembly GCA_019973895.1. Classification (NCBI taxonomy): domain Eukaryota; kingdom Viridiplantae; phylum Streptophyta; class Magnoliopsida; order Asterales; family Asteraceae; genus Chrysanthemum; species Chrysanthemum seticuspe. The sequence goes on along the minus strand of BPTQ01000006.1, from coordinate 203,705,098 downwards.
TATCTATTCCCCAACTGAACAATCTTGAAGAAGGTTGAGTCTACAGTCAGTTCTACATTCGCTGTTATATGTTAGAAGACTAAAAGACGAGTTGCATTTGATTATCTAAAGACTTCTTCTTATTCAAGCATTCATCATAAAGATTGTCGGTTTAGGGGAGAGCACTAATTGGGGGAGGGTGAAATGTCTGATTTAATCCCCAATTAGACTTGCTCATATTCTTCAGCAAGTTGATTCCCACAAGAGTTCAAGTGTTCTTCTCAACAAATTTCTAGTATACGGGCTTACAATGAGTTGCTGATTCTGAAGTGTCAAAACCAGCAAGGGGGAAGGAGACACGTATCTAAACGCGAGTAAACTTGATGAACTTAATACTTCTAAGTAATTGAAGATATCCCGGGAAGACAAATGTTATTACCGCAGAGAAACTCAAGGTTTGACTCATGGCGAGTAAACTTGATGGACTTAATACTTCTAAGTGATTGAAGTTATCCCGGGAAAACAAATGTCATGACCGCAGAGAAACTCAAGGTTTTACTCATCAAGGCGTTTAATGTTCTTATTCCAACTATGTGGGGGAAGAGATGGAAGAGTTAGTTTCTGAAGATGAAAGAGGTATACAAGTGTGTGATGATTTTGAAATTATCACAATCATCAGGGGAGAGAGATTGTGTACATTGGGGATGCTCAACTGTTTTACTTGAGGGCTTAATCAGTGATTCAGAGATATAATCACTTATTCTGGTGTTGACATCCGCAGAGATTGTCACCCGCAGAGATAATCAGTGATTCGGCCTGCTTCTTCAATGTTATCGGTTATTCTCTCTTTGGGCATTCGGGTACTTCGGGTTCTTGAGCTTCATACACTTTCTTCAGGGGGAGAGAAAAGTATACATTGGGGTTATTCTTTGTCTATTGGACTTAATCTGCTACTTCGATGGTATAAGTTTCTTTGTCTTCGGGTATGTGTATTCGGGTTCGTGAGCTCTAGTCTAAGAGACTGACTGCATCAATTCAACTACTCGGGGGAAGTGGTCTCTTGACACCTTTTGGAATGGATTGCTTCAGATGTCAGTAGAAAAGAAATTTGAGAAGATTGTTTTATGTGTGGGATGATATGGTGTTGTTCTTCTATTGGATGATATAACCTCGAACGAAGAATCACGGTGATTATTCTTAAAAAGAGCAGCAAGATCGATGATAATGGTGTGCGTCTTTGTGCACCTGGCTAATGGAAGCTTGAAAGAAAGCTTTGAATCTGCTCAGCTAAAGGATTTTCGGTTTGGGGGGAAGCCGCCAAAGTCTCTCTTTCTCAAAGGCTCATGTTCTATCTTCTATTCTGGAGCCTTGGAAGCTTTGGTGGTGAATGTTTAAGAGATGATGACTTCTATCTTCTACAACGGGGCTGCTCGATATCCTTATCTCGGTACTCGTATCATCATCTTCTTTAACTATATCATCTACTCTATCTTTGTATATATTTTTCAGAAAACAAAATACAAAATTATAAAACCAACAAAAGAAAATAGAAAAATATAAAATCTTCAAAAAGCCATAAAAAATAGAAAATTTGAAAAAGACAAAAAATATGTTTTCTCAAGACATGTCTTCTGGTATCGATAACATCTGCGGTCTTAGAAATGTCATTCAATAATGGCACGGGACCATAGATGAAGTTCGAGCAGAAGGTGTAAATATTTTTTTTCAAATCATGTCTCAAACTATGGCTTGCAGTTACTTCAGACTGTAACCCGTGCTTTAAACTATGGCTTGCTATTATTTCTGATAGCAACCCGCTCTTAAAAGAAGGAAAGTGCTGCGCTAAACCAATTTTCTAATATTTCGTGCACTTATCCTAAAACAAAATGAGGAAAGTATGTCGAAGGACTGCTGTTCCTACACAAATGTTTTTCCGTCTAAAATTCTTCAGAAAAATATTTGTTGTTTTCAAAAGTGGTGGTAAATGAGTTGCTTGAAAATCTATCAGATTCAGAGTTTTTGTAAAAATTGAAAACTCAATCAATGACTTCAGTGCTTTTAAACTTTTCAGAAAAATAAGTCATTGATTGAGGGGGAGAATGTTTTCAAATCTATATCATCTAACGGGCTTTCTTAATTATCCTAATATGCTTAATAGAAAATGATGTTAACCTACGTTGAAGGACTAGGTGCCTAGGATAAGATTGTTAGGCTTAGATGATTAGAGTTTGATTAACACATAAACCCCATGCCTTATATGATCTGATTGTTATGTTGAATTGACTTTAATTAGTCGATTGTTGTTATGGGTGATGTCGACCACCATATATCTGTATGTGTGTTCACTAACGTATGCAGGTATATTGGTTATAAGAATGTTCCCGATCCGGATCCCACAATAGAAGATGATTGGATGCCGAAAGGAAAGGGTAACTGTATCTTGGGTTGATAAATGAAGAAACGGAGCTTAATTGGACTTCAATGGAGAGTTGGCATAAATGCAACGTAAGAGGTGTCACTGCATCAGCAGATGGTTTTCTTCTAAGTGATTGAAGAAACGGAACTTAATTTGACCTCAGTTGAAATGCAACGTAAGAAGTCTCACTGCATTTGCAGACGGTTTTTCTTCCAACCCTCAGCAACAACAACAAAAGCTTCTCAACCACTAATGTATCTTTGTGCAGGAAAATTGTGATTATACCATTTTTTAAACAATTTTGAAATTACTTGATTAAATTGTTTTGAAAATGGAAAATATTGTTTTTTGAAAATAAATCGGATTCAAAGTTTTGAAATCTACCAGACTTTATTTTGTAAAATCTTAAGTGATTTCAAATATAATATTTTCAAACAATATTTCTTCATAAAAGTTCCGGTTTGTACGTTAAAATGTGGTGATCTAAAGATTTAATGTTATGTCATGGTATGATTTTCTTTAAAACTCAAAGATCTGTCAAAATGAAATTTTTTCTGTTCTTGTTTGATTGTGAAATTGTTTTATTTTACTTAAAGATCTCTTAAAAACAATCATACCTGACACTAACAATCTTTAATGTCTTAAATTGGTCCTTATCTGTCATTTTTCAAAAATTAAATCTTGCCACGTCTTTCCCCAAACTCTTTAAATGATTTAAATCAGATGGGATCACAAATCTCAAATGGTTTGATATTTTTGATCATGGGAGAGATCGTGATTTAAATCTCAAATCTGTTTTAATGGAATTGGTTTTAGTCCTTCAAAGGCACTCCTGCCTCCATGTGCCAAACGATTTCAAATATACAATGCACATGTTGAGGAGGAGCATTTATCCTAAAACAAGATGAGTATTTAAACAAGGCACATATTCTCCCATGTTTTTTAAACCTTATTAAATCACTTGGGATCAAAAATCTCAAAGGGTTTGATATTTTAGATCGGGGGAGAATTTGTGATTTAATAATGAAATTTGATAAAAGGTGATCGTTTTGATTTAATTGTGCACGCTGCTCTCTCATATGTGCTAAACGCTTTCGAATCTCGAAGCGCATATTGAGGGGGAGCACTTCAAAAGAAAATAAACTATCGAGGTACAAAAGCTTTTATGTTTTAACATAAAGTACCTTGATTGAGTTTTCAAATGGAGTTTTCAAATGGAGTTTTCAAATGGTTTCTAAATGGTTGTGTAATCGTGGATGTACTTCAAAAGAACTTTTGCCTCTATGTGATAAAATGATTTCAAATATCCTATGCACATATTGAGGGGGAGAATTTTACCAAGAAAATCAAATGGCTTTTTCGTATGAAAATTGTGATCAAAGAAAATGTTTCAAAGTCCTCTTGCCTCCTTATGCTAAATAATTTCTAATTCATATGCACATGTTTAGGGGGAGGTTTTCTAAATGATCAAAACTTTTAAGGTACAAAATGCTTTGATCTAGTATCACAAGTACATTGATTGATTTTCCAAATGATTTTTTAATTGGTTTCAAGAAGGAAAGAACAATACCAAAAGACCGACCAATTTACTTTATGCATGGTGTTATAAGGATGGTTAGGTTAGGTATTTGTTCCCACGTTCCGCCAGAACCGGAGGGATCTACCCAGGGACAATCCACTAGATAGTGTAGAGTCCTTAGGTATATTGAAAAAAGGAGAAAAATGAGAATATGGGAAGAGTGCGGACTGAGACAGAGCTAGTACTGGAATAAACCCAACAAGGTTCTAGTAATGAAGTCTCGGTAAGCACTGAAGGGGTTGAAGAATGAAAAAGAAATGAATATGAAAAAGGGTGAAAAGAAATAGCCCTCCAATAATTCAACCTAGGGCAGTAACCGGGTTCAATTCATATGCTACTGGTGTTTACTAAGGTAACATCGGAATTGAAGACAAGACGTCATGGACCCAGTGAAGCACTGCACTAAAACTTCCCAAGCTACTCAAGTTCCTCTTAAAAGGGCTTGTTTCATTCTCACGGGGAACCTACATAATCTATCGACTTCCTCTTAGAGATTGTTGATATTGAAGAAGGAGACCCTCTCCCTAGTCTCCGGCACAGGAACCAAATGTGCACTATTGAGTCTAGAGCCAAGAGATCATCCACAATATCTCATTAGGGCACAAAATTAATGAAAACTTGTTGTTTCACACAATGTGGAAAGTAAGAATATATTGAGAGTCCTATGCATTATCCTTGTGGTTTTGCCAGAACATCTGAGTGGCATGTAAAAGTATTCACGATGAAGATGGAAATCCTTCTAGAGCCAACATCAAACAAGCTCTTGGTGGGTGACATGTGAAATCTTGCAAAAGATCAAGCTTGTGACAACTGGATAGAAACGATGGGGCGATTCAATCTTGAATCAACCTTGGTCCAGGAATGGAATTGACGAATACTTTTGGAAAAACTGTTCGATGTGCAAATCTTCTTTTCTCTAGCACATCGAATGTGTATTCATATTTCAAATAAAAAAAGTATCTCTGATTGAAAAAATACTTTTGGAAAAACCGTTCGATGTGCGAATCTCTTCTTTTCGCTAGCACGTCGAATGTGTACTCTTTTCAAATACAAAAAGCATTTTTGATTGAAAATTGATCTTTCTAATAAAACCTTCGTCGTATTGCAAAACTCTTTCTTCTAAGTAATACGCGATTGTTTTTCAAATCATTTTTCATCAATCAGTGAATCTCAATTCGCTGGTTCACTCACTCCGTGTTGTCTTCTTTGAGACATTCCGGTTTGAGAACAGCTAGAACAGCTGCGAAACCCTGTCAAGGAGATTCTTAGGAATCCTACCTGATCACAGGCAGTATTTATACTGATCAACGGGGAACCGTGGGCCGTGTACCTCAATTCAACGAAAGTGATCAAAGACACTTTCGTGTGTTTTATTGCTAACTGTTGTTTGCAGGTACATTTGGACGGTTGCAGCTGATCAGAATTGAGGAGTCAATCCAAAGCCGCATGCTCACAGCATCCACACTTAATTGAAGAAATCATGACTGGTGCATAATCTACATAACCTGGTTCTGATATTTCTATACTATGCTTCTGCTACGATGCTGCAAATATCATGAACCAGTAAGGCTTCCGCTACTCTGATGGAAAGATGTCATGATTCAAAAGTGTGAGCATGTCGGTTCGAAAGTCACAACTTCACATGATGGCAACACAATAAAGGGTGATCCAGAGATTTACTGTGGCTGATGATCTCAATGAAAGCTCGAAGATCATCAAAGATGTGGATCTGTTCAAAGGCCTCCACTTAAAGTACAATGTTATCGGACTTTAAAGAATCGCTACAAATGCACAAAGATTGCGGAAGTGAAAAATTCAAGTCTACGAGCTCAAGAAAAAAGTCAAGAATAGAATGCTAGGATTCGAAATGTAAAACATGGGGTGACCTCCCTTAGGGGGAGATTGTTAGGAATTAGAAAATTCCATAGTGAAGAGTCGGTCACCCCAAATATTATCTAGCATAAGTTAGCTCGTAGACATGTCATTAGTTACGTTATTTATCAGTTTATTAGTTAGTTATTAGTTTAGTTTAGCGTAGTGCAACACCGTGGAGGAAGGACGGGTCTTTACCCACTGTATGCCTGATCCACAGGCCGATAGGAGGTCGTGTATTGTGTAACTATAAATACCCCTTCCATCCATGGAAGGGGTGGTGCTTTTCAATCTAATATTCCATACTTTTGTGTAAACCTCTAGCAAGAACACTCTCTCTCTCTACTAACTCTCTAACTATGGCAAACATGTATTTTGATCATCCAAGACCACCCGAATCATCAACACAATAAATATATCGATCCTACAAATATGCTTCAACCTCCAAACTAGCTCACAAGAATAGAGCAAAACCTTTTCCTCCTTGCCCACACTGTGGCTTCAATGATCATCATCCTGATGATTGTCTCATGAACACATGTTGTGATATTTGCGGAAATCCAACTCATGAGACATCCCAGCATGACAGTGTCATCCAAGTAGGAGAAGTTCCAAACAACCCCGAATCACTAAGACATCCTCAGTCACCAAATGCAAAACATGTGGTAGAACAATGCACTCAACTACTGACCATGAGTCAATTGCAAAATTCAAGCAGACCTTTAGACCCAAACCCACTAGTATGTGGTTCAGCAAAAGAAACTAATCCAGTTTACTATTTGTTCAGAGACACGCCAGGGAGCCTATTTGGCATCTAGATAGTGGATGCTCAAGAAGCATGACTGGTGTTAAGGAGTATCTGCACAAGTATGTAAAGGAACCAGGACCCAAGGTAGTATTTGGTGATAACTCATCATGTTCCACTGAAGGTTATGGTTCAGTATACCGCAATGGAATAGTTTTCTCTAGAATGGCTTATTTCAGTGGTCTCAAATACAATCTCATCAGTGTCAGTCAACTCTGTGATGCTAAGTACATTGTGCAATTCAATGACAAACAAGGCACCATTTTCAATGCCAACAAAGAAGTTGTTTTGATAGCTCCTAGAAGAGATGATGTTTATGTCTTAGACATGTCAACACTCTCTCAAGAAGGAACTTGTCTCTTTGCCAAAGCCACTGAAACTGTCAACTGGCTGTGTCACAAGAGACTCTCTCACTTAAATTTCAAAAACATCAACAACTTGGCAAAACAAAACAAGGTTCTTGGTTTACCATCACTGGTTTTTGCAAAAGATAAACCATGCTCGGCCTGTGAAAACGGCAAACACCATAGAGCATCTTTCAAAACAAAACAAAATTTCTCCATCAAAAGCTGCCTTCGCCTCCTCCACATGGATCTCTTTGGACCAGTCAGTCCTAGATCAATCCAGCATGAGAAGTATACACTTGTCATTGTTGATGAATTCTCAAGATACACTTGGGTATACTTTCTTTCCAAAAAGAGTCAGGCAGCTGATACAATAATGTCATTCATCAGGAAAATTGAAAACCAGAATGACATTACTGTTAAACAAATCAGAACTGACAATGGCACTGAGTTCAGAAATGAAGAACTTGAGAATCTCTATGATGAAAAAGGAATCACCCAAAACTTTTCATCCCCTTACACCCCTGAACAAAATGGGGTAGCTGAAAGGAAAAACAAAACTCTCATTGAGGCTGCCAGAACTATGTTAAATGGCTCAGCACTCTCAAATCAATTCTGGACTGAAACAGTCAAAACAGCCTATTATACACAAAACAGGTCCATCATTGTCAAAAGACATAATAAACCCCCTTATGAGATATTCAAAGGTAGACTTCCTGATATCAGCTACTTTCATGTGTTTGGGTGTCATGTGTTCTTTTACAACCACAAGGATCACCTAGGAAAATTTGATGCAAAAGCTGATGATGGATATTTCCTAGGTTACTCACTGATCTCTAAAGCCTTCAGGGTGTTCAACACCAGAAGACAACAAGTTGAGGAAACCTTTCATGTCACCTTTGATGAAAGTTCAGAAAGTATCAGATTCACTAATACCTCAGTGGAGGAAATATGAATTGATGACTCAACTAGATATCCTCCTGATGAGTTCAACACTGAAATCAATTCCTCCTATCAAGCTGATGCTGACATCTCATACTATGTCTTACCCCACAACCTTCCTCAACCAACCATCAGTGATTACATTGATAATCAATCAGTCCCTACTGGGATAGGTAATACTGAACCAAATGTTCAGGAACCTGTGATTCATGAAACCCAACCTGAACAAAGCATCTCAACAGATGATTTTAATGATTCTATGGCTCCTGCACCTGAACTCACTCCGGAGTTTCCAGTGACCTCCTCTAGCTCAGATCCTAGACCACAAAGTAAGTGGACAAAATCTCAGGACATTGAGCTTGTAAACATCATTGGTGAACCAACTGAGCGCATGCTCACTAGAAGCATGGCTACTAAGTTAACTGCATCTTCTGCCAATGAATGTCTATATGCTGACTTGCGATCAGAAATAGAACCCAAAAGTGTCACTGAGGCTCTAAAACATCCAAGCTGGGTTCAGGCTATACAAGAAGAACTTCAACAGTTTGACAAAAACAAGGTCATGACCTTGATCAAATGTCCTCAGGATGTCATTATCATAGGAATGAAGTGGGTTTTCAGAAACAAACCTGATGAAAACGGCATTGTTATTAAAAACAAGGCCAGACTTGTAGCCAAAGGTTACAGTCAACAATAAGGCATTGACTATGATGAGACATTTGCTCCTGTTGCAAGAATGGAAGCCATCGGGATCTTCCTTGCATTTGCTACCTACATGAACTTCAAAGTATACCAAATGGATGTAAAAAGTGCATTCCTGAATGGTGAACTCAAGGAAGATGTGTATGTTCAGCAACCTCCTGGCTTTTAGAGTAGTGAGTTCCCTGCCTTTGTCTGTAAGCTTGACAAAGCCCTTTATGGACTTAAACAAGCTCCTAGGGCATGGTATGAAACTCTCTCAGCCTTCCTGATTCAAAACAAGTTTGTCAGAGGAAAGATAGACAACACATTGTTTATCTACAGGACAAAGCAAGATGTGATACTGGTCCAAGTATATATTGATGACATCATCTTTGGCTCAACAAACTACACTCTTTGCATACAGCTTGAAAAACTGATGACAAAGAAGTTTGAAATGAGTATGATAGGTGAACTCACATACTTCCTTGGACTACAAATCAGGCCAATGTCTTATGGATGAAAAGTCAACTCAGTGACTATGACATCCATTACAAAATGGTACCCATCTTCTGTGATAACACTAGTGCTATTGCAATCTCCAACAACCCTGTCCTTCACCAAAGAACCAAACACATTGATATCAGATATCATTTCATCAAGGACCACATAATGAAAGGAGACATTGAACTTCATTTCATCCCTACTGAATATCAACTTGCTGATATCTTCACCAAACCCTTAGATGAACCTACCTTCAGGAGACTGAAAGCTGAATTGGGAATGCTAGACATTGAAAGTCAGCAACCTGAAAACCAATCCCAATCTCAGTAAGTTTTCTCTGAAATGGTTCATCCTCCCTGAACAAAACCCCAAAGCAACCCTCTCAATGAATGAGTAAGACTCATTCAGGAACCCTGACTTTAGACATTGAGCATTTAATGAGTAACTACATGCACCAAGTATCAGTTACTTAAATGTCCTAGGTTGGTAAACACACCAATTTAATAAAGGAATATATGTCTCTTTATCTTACTGTCATCCAAGTCAAGGGTCCCTCAAAACTTACCTCATCCCACTTGGCATTAAATGCCTCCTCTCACATGAAATATCTTGTGGATATTTTATTACTACATAATGCACTTTTACTGTGCACTGCAACTGTTCCTTGAAAACCGAGATTTTACTGCGGGTAGTGGAGTGGTGGCATTAAATGAGGAGATTCGAAACGTTTTCAAAAACTGACTTTACAAATCCCCATTTATGCATAATCTACCCCTCTCACCACTCTATAAATACCCCTCTCAAAAACACTAAAAACACACACAAAGAATTTCTGCATCTAAACTCTGTCAAAATCACTTCTCAAAACAAGAAATCTTTGTGTTCTTTAGTCCTCCAAACAAGTTTTTCTGCAAAATCTTCTCTATAAACATTTACAAAAGGTTTTTTCATCGCAAAACTTAAGAGATTCAAAACTCTTTGATTGTTCTTGTCAAGATATCTTTTTTTTCAAAACCCTAAAACCTTTAATGGAAATGGCAAGAACACAATCTCTTCAATTTGCACCACAGTGGGTAGGAGATCTCAGTAATGTTGAATTTAAAACAAAAAATGTTATAGGCACTTTTGAATACCCCCCTGATGTCCCAGCCTATAAGGACATCATGAAGTTTTTATTCAACTGCCCACTGAAACAGGCCTTTACTCAGTCCCCATCAATTCTGTACCAAAACCTCCTCAGGGAGTTTTGGGCTACAGCAGTGGCCTATGACCCGACACCCTCTACTGATGAGACTGACCTACGACCACTCAGGGAGTATCTCATCAAATTCAGTCTTTTTAATGGGGAAAGGTCAGTCACCCTGGACTATAAAACTTTTTGTACATCAACAGGGTTAGACTATAATTCTAGAGTCTATGTTGCCCATCTTGAACCCTCCACAGTTAAGGATGGGTTAAAACAAATCGTTTTGGATCCAAAAATTTTGGACATAACCCCAATCACCAAGAACTCATTTCCTGCGGCTTGGAAGATCCTGTTCACATTTGTGATTCAGGTTCTCGGCGGGAACCACTCATCCACTGAACAAGTTAACTCTATTCAGTTGATGGTGGCATATTGCTTGATGAACGGGGTCACTATCGACATTGGGGAGATCATTTACAGTGATCTCGTAACCAAGCTACTGAGCAAAACTAGGACGAAATACGTTTCGTATCCTAGGTTTGTCTCATGTGCTTTACAAGTGTTACTGGGTTGCAATTACCCTCAGGAATACAAATACACTACTTTACCTGGTATCCTGAGTCAATCAAACTTTCAAAAAGACCCATCCCAAGTCACTGAAATTGAATTGACGGCCCATATGGTTGCTGTAAACAACCAAATGGACTCAGTGTCTCCAAACCCTGCTCCAAAAAAGAGAAAGGGGAAGTCTCAGACTGGGACTAAGACCAAACCCAAGTCTCAGGGCCCTGAGGCTTCTGGAGCACAACCTAAAAGGCAAAGAAAGCCCTAGACTGATCAGCCACCTAAGGGAGACCAAACATCATCCACCCCGGTGACAACGAAGGACACTGATACATCACAGTCAGTGCCCTTGGTCCCAACTACTACTCCCCAAGATCCAGAGGGAAACATACAACCCGCTGGTAGGGGAGCGCCTTCCACAATGCCCAAGGATGACATTCGCAAATCACAGATTTTGTCTAAGGGCCAACTGAATGATCCCAAAGACTCAAAGGGAAATGAACAACCCGCTGATAGGGATCTCACTACCACTGCTTCTAGTGATAGCACTGGGAAACACCCACTAGTGCTTGAAGGAGCAACGGGGGACAAAGACTCAGAGGGATTAATACCACCCACTGATATGGAACCCATCACCACCACTGGTTTACTAACAGTTGCTGAGGTCAATGAAATTCTTTTCTCTGATGAAGAACTGGCTGACAGTGAAGATGACATACTTTCAGCAGGAGAAGAAATGGACGCTGATGTTCAAACACATGAACAAGAGCGTCAGCCTGATCCACAAGAGCCTAAAGAGTTACCTTTCCAGCCTGAAGATAATGACTTTGACTCTTCTTCCTCATCTTGTCCTGAAGAATTTAGAAAGTTTGACAACACTTTTCCAGAGACAAAAAGACAACTGGTTATGTGGATCACTAAAGCTTTAAGGAAGCTATATTCTGGGGTTATCGAAACTTTATGGGATCAACACACTGAAGCAGCTACCAGCTATGCAAATCTGAAGGCTGAGGTAAATGCTTTTGATGCAAACACTGATGAACAAAGAGATCTCATGTACCAACATCTTCACAGACTGGATGAAAACCTGGTTAAATTTCTCAAGCACTTTCAGGGTTGTGGCACAAAGATAGATGAAATCAGGGATTCTGTCAAAGAAGACCCAGCACTCAACTCCAAAGTGCTGGAGGCTACTGAGGCTTACTTGAAAAATTCCTCTGGCCTCACTGAACTAATCGACATGCTCAAATCTACCAATGTTCAGGGTCTTCAATCTTCAGTCCAGTCTCTTCAGGCTACACTGGATTCTTTGGATGCTCAAGTGACTACTTTGGCTAAGGCATCGTCTTCTATGGCCTGGAATCTTGGGCCTAGAATTACTGCTTTGGAACTTTCTCAGGCTAATCTGGCAGAAAAAGTCACAGGTATTCAAAAGGATACAACTGACATTAAGGCTATGGTCACGGAAATCTACCAAGCCTTCAAAGGTCAAGCAACTCCAACTCCCTCAGTGTCCGAGGCAACTCTTGCTCTCACTGATGTTGCAGCAACAGTTGAGGGGGAGAAAGCCACTGAAGAAAATCCCTCGCACACTGAGGGGGAGCCAGCTCAGCCAGTCTCTGCAACACCCATATCATCAGTCCCACCAACAACAACAACTATTATGACAATGACAGTGGCAACACCTATCATAACAACAACACCTCCCTTGGTAGCATCATCTTCTTCAGGCCAGGATAAAGGAAAAGCCATAATGCAAACACCAGAGCCTGAGAATATTCCCTATGTCATCGGCAACACTCAGTATCTGCTTACTCCACAATAGCTAAGTGCCTACCTTGCAAAGGAAGAAAGGAGAAAGAAACTAGCTGAGGAAGAAAGGAAGAGCAAAGAAGCACTTGTACAAGTAGTTGCTGAAGAAGCTAAGAATATTGGAATTGATCCCAAGAAGCATCAAAAGGGTCAGGTTGGATAGAAGTTCAAGGATGCTCAGGCTGCTCAAATGACTGAAATGAGAAAGAAGATAGATGAAAAGAACAGGAGAGCTGCAGCCATCAGGCAAGAAAGAATTGACCACTACAACTGGTCAATGACAAGCAGAAGAATGCCTGAGAAATTCACTGATGTAAAAATCATCCCCAAATCCAAACCATGAAATTCACTGACTTTGGGATCACTGAACTCGATGAACTTGGTCCAATCATTGCAAAGAAGCAGAATGTTGTGGTTAAGGAGCTGATGAAAAACCTCAGCAAAAGGTATGAAAGACTGAGGGAAGCATCAGCACAGCTTGGAATTCAGCCTGCCCTAACTGCACCACAAGGATCTCAGTCTCAGCCAGCTCAAGGCAAAAAAAGAGGATTGATTCCGAGCCTAAATTCAAAGTGCCTGGCCTGGAATGCAACAGGGAGCTACCAGAGGGAGTAAAGTTTGTCAACTGTCTTTGCATTGAAGAGCCTGAAAGATGACTCTTCTTTATAGATGTCTATAGAAACCCAGTATTCCAGAGATGAAGTGACATTGACCTTACAGAAGTGTCTACAATGGCAAGTTATCTACCAGTGGCCTCTCGGATCCAAACCCCAGCAAACGTCAGGTTCTGCAATGACCTGAATGATAATATAAGAAAGCACCCTGATAAAGAAACACTCCTCAAGAAGAAACCAAAGCTTGAAGCACTGGGAATCCACATTGAGTAACATTTTGTTTTATCTTTTGTACTAGTGATAGGAACTATGTAATTGATCAATAAACGATGTATGTTTTGTTAAAATATTTAGTGTTCCTTATTATGTTCATTAGTACATTCAGTGTAAGAAGAAGCCAATTGCTCACTTACATTGATCAAACACTTAGGCTATTTGTATATCCAAATAGGGGGAGACTGTTGGGTACAGTAAATACCCAAATCCCTTAAGTCTAGGATTTGAATAGAAAATACCCTAAGTGTTGAGGCCGTTAAACACTAATAGGTCACTGAGTGCATAGTCTCTCAGTGAGCCATCTTCAGGATACTCAGTAAGAGGCGAAGAAGAAGTCTCTCCACTCAGTAAGGCAGAACTTAAGGGGTGAAGACTGAGTCAAGAAGAAGATGGTGGATTCAGTGAGTGATGACAATAACTCACTGAATCCCTAAACTCCTCACCAGCTACTTACACTGAAGACAAACTGAAGTAGAAGACTGAAGGCAATGAAGACTGAAGAATGAGCGGGATAAGGCAGGACAAGTTTGAATCAGATAACACGAAGTCCTTATTATAACAACTCGTAAATTTCCCTACCGATTTTTCGCGGCTATATTTTTTTTCTTTCGTTTCGAACTTTAAACACGACAAGTCACGGGATATTTTACACCTCAAACTCGATAATAAAAATTATATAAATTATACATAATAAACTTTTTATATTTTTATTTATCTACCGGGCCTCTAAGCCCAAACCCGACTCGATCCAATTCATTTTATTAGGCTCGCATGTTCAACCCGATCCAACCTAACATCTTTAACTAAGTCACTTGGGTATTTTTCAAACCATGCACACCATAATAATAAAGTTGTAACACAAGTAGATAGTATATTTTAGGACTATGTTTACTTTGTTTTCTGTAATGGTCTACGAGGCAACAACCAAAATGCAATCAACAAAAACAAAGTAAAACAAAAGCAAGATATCAAACATGTTCACTTGTGAGAGTTGTTGCTATATATATACGTAGTATATATATATATTTTTTCTTTCCTTTTCTCGTTCTGTGACCCATCAGCGAACTCAACCAAAAGTAAAATCATCAAACTTTGATCCTAAATGAGTAGCATGCGTGTGTAGTAAAAAGAAGAGACAAAAGACCTATCAAGCCACCCTAAGATATATTTTAAACACCTACTTGACTTGCCTTTTTACCTAAATACTTAAGGACCTAGTGTTCCATGCTCATTTGGATAAAACTCAACCTCACGCATGCCCTATTTTCTTGCTGTCAATTCACAGCATGCTTAACATATTCACACATCCTTTTCACTTCATCTTGGAAATTGGAGTAAGCACATATTATACTTGAAGAACCATGTTTGATTTCCTTATATAAAGTACCTTAGCTCAATGTTACATTCAACCTCAAAAACACAAACCACATTCTCATTTTTCTTTTGGTTCGAACATCAGTAGCAATAAAAGAATGAACACTTAACACACATTTCATCACCAAAACAAGCACATACACTCTTGTTTCTCTCCCTTGTGGCGCAATAACAGTAACAAAGAAATAGGAGTAGAAGAAACTTGGTCATTCGAACGAGAAGCTATGACCCACCTTCCTTCGAACCTCATCACCTTTCTTTGGTGAAACCCACCGGTTTTGCTTCAAACTTCGGGCTCGGGTTCCATTTTTCTCTTTGTTCTCCATGGGTACACTAAGCTCGGTTGTGGATTACTTGGGTTGATAGCTTTCGTGTGTGATTCAAGATCGTCCATTCTCTTTTCTTATAAAGTCTTCTTTCTTGATTGTAAGTCACCACAACTCTCCTCGCATTTCATTTTCTTTCTCGTTAGTATATCACCCTAAGAACCATTTTGCTAAATGAAAACTTAAACACACTTGAACTAACGTTATCAACCTTGAAAATGACTCGCAAAAACCCGTGGCCCAATCCTTTTACATGACCCGTTAGACTCAAAATAAAGTTTATAAACTAATAATAAGTTAGTCATAAGCTTTCGCAAAAGTTGAATAAGCTAACCATGTCAAAATATAGTTTCGGGACTAAACTTGCAAAATATTTGGTTTTCGGGTGGAAAGTAAACGTTATGGAAAGTTAAGGGTATGTATTATATATATCACGTATGCATAGGAAAAGCCTAGGGTAGAAATGGTAATTATGGGAAACTAGTGTAAAAAGGAAATAATACTTTTTTATGTCAAATATATAAATTTTGAAACTAAAAGGACTAAAAGTGAAAATATAACTTTTTGGACAAATTTTGTTAAAACAGATTTTTGAGGGACCAAAACTGTAAATTCTGAATGAGAAATATATTGGGTATAAATTGTCATTTTTCCTAAGTATAAGGGCTAAACTCGTATATTTTCAAACTTAAGGGTAAAAAGCGTAAATTTGGGAAAATGTTTAGAAAACTTGTAAACGTATAACAACTTTATAAAAACGAGTATTTTGACTACCTAGTGTTCATATAGGAAAATTATTAAGTCGATAACTAATTAAACCTATATATATATAAATATATTTATAAGTATATAAATATATGAAACCGGACACATCTTAAAGTAAACAAACAAAACTCTCGGTAACATCGTCATATTTATAAACCAACGCAAATAATGCTCTATTGAATTTTATATTCAATGCTCTATCTTTTCGGTCGTAAACCAAACATTTATCATTATTCTGATTCATGCCATCTCGTTCGTAGGTTCCTGGTAGGAGCCACTGCTATATCACACTCGATCTCTTTGTGCTTTATTCACCGAACTGCTAAGGTGAGTTTATAGCCCCACTTTTACTTTTATTACTTGCTTTATAAAACTATGGGGTGAGAAACATGCAAAACTCTTTTCGGACCTGAAACTGAAAACACTATTACATGAAACAACCATGAATCCCAACTATGCTACCGTTAGTTCCCTTTGGGGAGGCGCGATTGTTATGAATAGATCTATTGGGGATGACACCCCCGTTCGAGTTTGACCGGATAGGCAAACGTCGGGCGTATATCATATCGTATTGATTGAGTGTACTGGAAATACACTTGCTGGGCTTTTATTTATCATGCTTCTAGATGCATGCACACTGTCGTAGTTTCGGTCGCATGAACTTGGTATTAGCGTAATAGCCTTTTGCATATAGTGTCATTCACGGAGATGTTATATGTGCAACTGTGGTCCAACTTGATTACTTAAACTTAAACCTATGAACTCACCAACCTTTGTGTTGACATTTTAGCATGTTTTTCTCAGGTTTACTTCTTGGCAATGGCAATGGCATTCATTGAAGACTGGCATCCGAAGTGTTTCCAAACATTTTAATATAAATTATAATGGGACAACATATATTTTTATGGGCTTTACTTCCGCACTTTGAAACAATAATGTAAAACTATTTCTTAAATAAATCTATATTTTGAAAATGGAATACAATTTCCATTCTTTATTACCTTGTGTTGTGTATATTGATTTAGTAGCACCCCATGACCCGAACGCTTCCGCTGTGAAATTTTGGGGGTGTTACACTTATCAACCAAAGTCAACTTTCCCTGAATGGCTAACTGTCAGGCTCAGTGTCATCACTGACTTATGGAAATCAGCCTTGTCTCTTACTTAATATAGCCTTTGTAAACAGAGACAAAATACATCAGTATTGTCTTCTGTAACTTGTCAGTTTGTCACTTAGGATAAAGTTAAAACTCATACTTGTATAAATAGCATAAGTGATGGAGTGAAAGATTTAAGCTTGTGAATTGTAAAACACACACACACACAAAAAAAAACCATCTTTCACTCCTCCAAATACAACTCAGTCCCTGGGATAGCTCAGTGGTTCCATTGTAGTTGTGCTCAGACTTAGCCTAAGCTTCGTGAGGAGTTACAACCCTTTGTCATTTCAATCCCAAGTACTATTCCGCAAGTACTTGGGTAATGTATTCTTTTTTATTTGTTTCTAATAAAGAATATTATGTTGAAAATTATTCAGTGTGCTTTACTTATGTCATTTCAGTCATTGATTCACTATTAGTTTGTTTTAAGTACTTAACTGTTTTTATATGATAGTGAATAGGGAACAACAGTATTCCTTCAAGCAACACCAATGACGAAGGAGCTAAAAGTCATTGGTGTGAGAAAATAAAAACCCCTGGCGAAGTTTTTTGGGCATCTTGCAATCCTTTTGATGATGAATGTAACGGAGGAATCAATATAGAGAGAGTTGGGGAGGATGAATTTTTATGGACCTCAACAAATGATGCGGAAAGAACAGAGTTACCTTGGCTAGACAACTTGGGATTTGACAATTGGGTCAAAATCATATATGGGAAGGTAGATGCGTTAACTAAGGAGAAGATCTGGAAAGGATGTACGAATAAAGAAGACCCGAGAGAAGAAGTTCCAAATGACATAAGTGAAGTATCGGATGAAGATACCAAAGATTCGACGAGAAATGAGAAAGAGAAATGCACATGGGTACTAGTGGAATATTTACTCGATAATAAATGGTTAAAAGGTACCGAGTCCGACGATGATGATATAGAATGGATTTTGGATTACCTTGAACTACAAGGTGAAGATGGGTTCACTGCCCCGACGATGAAGCATATGAGCAAAGAGAGTGCAAACTTCTTGGCATTCCGTATAAGAGGCCGCCACCGATTGTAGCTGAAAAGTATAAGTTTACTAGATACCACTTGGGGCCGGACGAAAAGTTTTGCAAAATTCAGAAGATCGAGACTAAAGAATATTTCCGCACCGCTACAAATGTTTCCTGGGTCAGACATAATTTAATGAAGGTATGTAGGAAGTTGGTCAAGTCCAAAGGCCACCATAAAGCCCCGAGGCTTTGAGTCTAACTTAAAGACTCGTAAATAAAGAAAAATTCTCTTACGGGAGACAACCCGAATTATCCTTTTCATTTATTTTATTTCCAATTATGTTGGATTTTGTGTTTTTAACCATTTTTGCAGGAAAACGGAGAAAGTTGTTGCAGCATGCTAAACGGGGACCTGATCTATCCACAATTACGGCGTAACTCATTCTTATGGTTACGTCGTAACATACTTTTTGCAGTAGTTCTTCTTAGAGCATTACCAATTACGGCGTAATCCCATGCAATGGTTACGCCGTAGCTACACTCCTGTAGCGTCTGCCAGGTTTTGCTTTAATTACGGCGTAACTCCTTATAGGGGTTACGACGTAACTATCCTTTGTAACACTTCTTTCTTTTTAAACGCAATAACCTTGTATTAGTTTTTAAATGAACTTTTTGGGTGTATTCCCTGTAAACCCTCACGAGACTACACTCGTCCACTTGGGACACCAAGTGGTTTAAAAGGCTTGTTGCATATGCTAAATGCAACCGTGATTCTTACGAAAGTGAGTTAGGTTTCTTTTTCATTTTTCTCTTTTTTAGAATTATGCTTGTCGGTAGTGTGATTTCAGGGATTGAAGTTTGCTTGTGGACGCTTATGCGAAGGCACGAGTCTTTTTGTAAGCCTTCTTTCTTTTTGGAGCAAATTTCAGGGAAGTTCCCGCTCTAATTCTACTTTTCTCTTCACCTTTATTTAACGATTAGTACAAAAGGGACTTTGTACATTTCAAGTGGGGGGACGGGAGTAGACTTGTCTCTTGAACTTTATTTTGCCCTCGTTTTTCTAGTTTATTTTGAAAAATTATGCCATTTATAAAAATTTAACATGTTTTTCTTAACCTAACTAGATTAGACCTTAGCCGAGCACATTATAACCCTTGATATTATATGGTAAGATTAGCCTTATCCGTTTCCTATTATTTACCCCAAATCCACGAAATTATGAGTGTGCCGGTAGCTTGTGAACTTTAGAACTTGGCCTTTGCATCATTTCGAGACCATAGACGAGGTATGTTGAGTTAGCTCGATGTATTTGGACTTTTCAGTTTAACAAGGCAGTATTATAGGATTATCATCCAAATAGCCTATCATTGTGTGTCTATCGATGAGTCACCTCGACTTCTCGACCCCCATGTTAAACCCTTTGTTGCACTCACCTTTAGTGTACGATACCCCTAGATACACCCATCTGAGCCATTCCTTTCATTTTGTTCACCCAACGTATTGTTTCGTTACACCCATACACCTTAGCCAACCATGTAGTCTTTATTTGTAATTGGGAATTCATTGTTTGCCTAAGTTCAAGGTTCAAGTGGAAAGGTTCGGGAATCACGCTTTCGTCGACAACATATTCTTAAAGATCATTGAAGACCCCCCAAATTCTCATATTCTTCATCTCAAGTGGGGGGATGTTATGTTTATAGTATGAGTCTTGTATTAGTAGGATGAGATGGGATTTAGGTTAGAGATGGATTTGATGTTGTAATGGATTCTGACTAGGTTGGATGTGGTCACTTCATTTACAGTCTCATGAGTCTTGTTTGATTTTTCCTTTATGCTTTGGACTTGTGATGGTATAACTGAAGTCAGATGAGAGTTTTTATTGGTATTTTTGGTTTGGTCAAAACGGTCTTCTTCTTCTTCATTTTTGTTTGGTCACTTTTCGAGTAAGTTCCTCAAAACTCTATCAATAGAGTTGCTCAAAACTGTGTCACGAGACTTACAAGATATTCGAAAACATGTAAGAAGAGTCTTTTTGAGTTTCTTTACAAGAAATTCGAAACTTAAAGGTTTGAAACTTGTTCAAAACTTTAGGGTTTTATCTTGCTCGAAAAATGTGGGTTTTGAATTTGCCAATTACTATTTCGACCATTTTTCCAACAAGCTTTATGACCACGTTTTGACCACAAAAATCTTCACAGGTTTGGAACAAATCAGTCACATATATGATTTAAACATAAAAAGTTGTTATCTTGGACCATAAGACACAACACACAAGCAGTTGTTTTGTTAAACTTTAATGAAAACAGACTGTTTGTTTTGACCATTTGATACAACACACTTGTACAAGAAACTGTTACCACATATGAGATAAAAAAAATTCCCCGTAAAGATTTTGGTTAAAACAATTTTGAAAACAAGTATACGAATCACAAAATCAACAAAGTATAACAACCTGCCTCCTTATACCAATTGTAGGATCGATAATACTATGATTTATGTGATTCAAGGGTCGGGGAAGCTCAAAGTAAAAGAAAGACATGGTATTATAATGAATAGAAAGGGAAAGATGTGTGTTTTTCTAGAGAGGCGGAGGAAAAAACACACACACGCATCCCTCTATGCTACAAATGAGACATCCACCCTCCTAGTTATGACTAGGAGGGGTATTTGTACTACACACACTAAACTATGTTCTATTGTCAAGACTAGTCCTTGCGTATAATAGAAAGAGTAAATTAATGCAATTCCTGTAATGGCTTCACTTTAAAGAGGCTAACATACCACAACAACATTAGTGTGACTTGTGATCTTCATTCCTTAAAGGCTTTTTGTCAATGGAAGTTCATCCATATCAAGATTAGAGTTCTTGATATTTAGAATATGTACTTTGATCCATTTGACCACCATGTCTTGGATCTCACTTTGTACATCCACCATACTTGCTTCTTTGTGTAGATCGTGTAGTTTGGGTTGATTGTGTAGATCATCAGGTAGATTGTGTAGATCGTGTTGATTGAGTAGATCGGGTAGATCATGTAGATTGGGTTGATCGTGTAGATCGTGTAGGTCGGGTAGATCATGTTGATCGGATAGATCGTGTAGATCGAGTAGATCGTGTGTGAGATTAATTCTAGTTAGATCAGAACTCAACATTTAGCTTGGTGTCTGAAAAATAATGTAAGCAACGCGGTTTATGTGTTTAGGCCTTAAAACAAAAGGTTTGTTATGTTGGGCCCCAAAATATAAAGGGTTTGGTTGTACCCGAACAAGAAATTGACATCTAAGCTTAGTGTCAGAAAATATTTTAAGCGAGTTGTATGGTTTTCTCCGCCAAGAAGGGATCTTGTTGATTAGTGAAGTAACTCTTGAGTTAGGTACTCGGGGAGTGGAGTAGGGCGAAGAGGAGCTTCGTGACCGAACCACTATAAATCACCGTGTCCGGTTTGCGCTTTGTTTTACCTTTCACTTTACATATATATTTACATTTATCGCTTTACATTTATATTTTCATTGTGAAATTTGTTGTGTGTCTTGTGTTGATTATGTGTTCAGACGGTATCGTTAATTATGGACGGTACCCTTAAATAATTAAGGGTACCGTGAGAAATAAAGGTACCGTCGGTTCCATACTTGTGTGGATTATTGGATATATTGTGTGACTATGTTTGTGTCGTAACTAGAAGTTAATATTTTGGTTGTGCTTATATTATTATTACATGCTCTAGTTGTTATTGATTTATTATTGACACTTTTTATATTGCGTCTAACTTAATCGGTGATTTGATACAAAAGATTTAAGTTTTTAAAAGAAAACACATTCACCCCCTCTCCCTCTACATTTTCCACATAAGCCTTTTGTTCTTTCCTTGTTATGAACCTATTTGATTTAAGGACATATGTTCTTTAGTTTATTCTATGTGCGTTTTGGATGATTTATGTACTATTAAAGACTTACGCCTTTGCGCAGACCATGGCTACCTGTTGACTATAGTTGTTTAGTATATAGAACACATGAACGACACCTATAAGAATCATTAAATTACCTTGGCAAGTAACTTTTATGGTGGCGATGACCTGACCGGGCCACCACCGAGTTAAAAGTGGTAAACAATATGGTTTAAGATTTAGTAGCGATACTGCGTTATTGGGCCCAAAAGGGCGCTTTCTCCTTCATCAACAAAACTAATTGGTTTGACACACAAAAAAAAACGTAGGTTACATAGATCCGTTGATGGTACTTAACGCTCGGATGATTAGTTAGGGTAGCAGTTCCCGAAAGGGCATGCCCAAACCTTATATTCACTGAAACACACTAGATGAACATTGCACTTACAACCATGTCATTGATGAAATTAGGGGATTAACAAGACAAAAATGCCTTTATCTATTGATCTTCTCTTCACAATTTACTTTTCTGTTTTTAGTCATTAGTTTAAATACATAATTGGTGGAATTATATGGCAGTGAAATCAATTAAACTACGAGGTAGAAATTTAGGATCCCTCGTTGCTCGCAAACGACCCGACCTTTCCAACTCTCTATACTATACGAACGGGCACACTGCCCGTGAGTGTTCGTGATTGTCTAAAAGATTCGGTACTATAAATTTAAAGCTAGATATTCGCACCATCAGTGATATTCAACCAGAATTTATTCGATGAAGTACTTTTTTTCTTAACAAAATGAAATAAAGTCTAGATCATAATTGGATTGAACCAAAATAGGCAAACGAGACCCTTAACTCGTCTTCCTATTTCATGAACCAAGATTGGGACCAACTGTAGAAAACTAGAAGGGGGTTGAATAGTTTTGTCGATTTTAACTTAGTTTCAAAAACTTTAGATTCGATGTTATGTGAAATCGTGTGGATGGAGAGAAAGTATAGATCTATAAGTCAAGCAAGTAAAGAAGGATAGAAATGACACAACCGATTTATAGTGGTTTGGCTACAAGGACACATTCCTTGCCTTACTTCACTCCCTGAGTCACCTACTCGAGAGTTCAAGCACTATGTCAACAAACTCCTTCAACTCGGCAGAGAAGCCTTCACAATGTCGCTTACACTTTTTCTGGTACAAAGCTAAATACCGAGTCCTTAACACGGAGGACCAAACCAACACTACTATAACACAACAAATATGTGAAATATGAAATACAAGATCTTTGCTACAGAAATCTTATGGAGGAACAAATCAATCAAGGACCCCTTGCTTGGATGACTTGTAGAAGCTCGTGATCTCGCCTTAGAGAAGGACCTATATGAGAATCACAACAAAAGAAAGAAGAACTACTATCTAGATCAAGAGATCTGAGATTAGAAGAATGTAAGAATATATGAGAGAGTTTGTAAGAAGAGGGGTAAGTTACAATGAAGAAATGGCTCTCTATTTATAGGCAAATTCTTGCTACTGTTGCACAGATCCCACGGATCCCTTACATGATAGATCCGTCCAGTGTAAACTGAGGGATCCGTGAGACGCTCCTCATTATCCATGGGTTATGGGTCATGGGTCATGAGTCATGGGTCCTAGACTTTGGACCATGGGTATCCAAGTAGATACAATGTATCTAGAAGATGCAATACATCTAGTCAATGGGTTATGGGTTAGCTCCATGGGTTATGGATATGCTCCATGGGTATGGGTCATGGGTTATGGTTGTTACCCATCCTAATGAACTATTACAATAAATGAATCATTACAACAATTTATATTAAATGACTATATATGTAGATGCTTTACAAAAAATAACATGTATCCTTATAATTTTACTTATGATAACATTATATTTGTTATCAACGAAACACAAAGAGATCGCTAAATATTAATAAACTTTTTTACGATTTATTTGTATTAACAATCTCCCCTTTTTTGTTGATGACAAAACATAATGTTATGATGAGTAAAACTTAAGATTAGATGTATGTTTTGAAAGCATAAGTTTTACTTCTTCTCCCCCTTTTTGTCGAAACAAAAAGTGAGCCTAACGAAGAAATAAAGTGTAGAAAACTAGTAAAATCCATGAATCACTAACTCCCCCTTGACGGTAGCTCCCCCTAGAAAAGGGCGTCAATTGAGAAGATATAAAACCTACAAAGACAAGGTTAGTAGTAATATGTAATATAATCTTGTGATTGACAAGAAACAAGATGGAGAGCCAAGGTATGTAAACAAAGCCTTGTAATAAAATAACAAAGTGTAGTGGTATATATGCCACATACAAACATGTAAAACTAATAACAAGTTTTGTTCTTTAAAATGACTCAAAAGAAAAACTAGAGAAAATAGAAATATCATTCCTTCCATGCTTGCATAAGGTTATTGATGGAGGTTTTGGTGAGTGATGATGTTGATGAAATCAAGGATGTGGTTAAGTATGAATCGCATCTCTTCCCTAATTTCTATTGCAAGTTCCCTAGTGGATTGGCAATGTTCACAATGTAAATGATGTGGGTAATGTGTGTGGAAGGTTTCCAGGTTAGTTTGAATTGTGGGATGCGGAAGATGTGGTGGAAAAGTTAGAAAATATGGATCAAAGTTGGAAGTGGTGGTGGAAAAGAACCTAGATGTTCTTGTAATACAATGGGAGCTAAAGGTGGTGAAGTTACAAGGTCTTTGTAAATTGTGTTTGGGGATGTGGGAGGTGTTAAAAAGACTAGTTCTTTTGGGTTGATTTGTTGGAATGTTTTCGGAGTCTTAAAGAGTTCCGATAGAGTGATTTTAGGTGGAGACTTGATAGGTGATGATGGTGGTGTGCTTGTTGGAGATAAGGGAGGTGCTACTATGGAACCGTTTGGTGGTGAATGAGTAGTTGGTGATGAACTATTTGACAATGTTTTGGCTAAACAACAAGGCCGGATGCTAATCCGTGCGGTTTTTCTAGATTTGGGTGGTGGCACTACGGAAGGTGGTAGGATAAAGTTTTGGATTTCTTGAAGAGGATTTTTTGCACTAGGTGATTCATCAATTGTTGGAAGATCTTTTGGATGACATGATGATGGTTGTTTGTGAGGTTGAGAGTGATGAAGATGCAAGCATTTTGGGAACCTTATTTATAGAGAAAATAATGCATTGTAATGAATGCTTGACCCAAAATGTGAACTAAAATCTAATGATTATATATGAATTTAAGGCATGTGATCATGATAACACAAGCATTAAGTAACATACTCATTAGTAAAAGGGATAAAATGATGAAAATATAAAGGTTTTTAGCCAAAGTGAGAAAAATAGAAGAGAAATTTCAGCTTCTGTCTCACGGTTCCCACGGATCCTTCCCTTGAGGGAACCGTCCAGCATTAATGCTGGGATCCGTGGTACTGGTGACTCAGGCAACTCAAAATTTTCCTTTTGGGAACATTTGAGCCTAGTGTATGCCTATATGCAAACCATTTGGAGTTGCGGTTATCTCGACTCCTAAAAAGAAAAAGAAAAAATAGACTAGAAGTGAAAAAGCATGATATTATGTGAGATAACCCGAGTGCTCCTAAATTCATTGTTGCTTTAAATGAATGTACCCGAAAATACATATTAGTTATGTGTTCCCTTTAGCATTCAAAAGACATGAGATGCAATAAAAACGGGTTTTTACTTTGTATTAATAATGAAAAAGGTTTGTCCTAGACGTGAGAAATAGCTTTTAGGAAAATGATACGGGAAGAAGTATCTTTTAGAAAAGCATTTCAAAAAAGTTTCTTTTGTTTAAAGAAAAGTTTACCTTCTGGTTAAGAAAAATAGATATGAAATTACAAGTTGTAAAATAAAATTTACCTTGGGTTTTGAAAATTCCCGTATTGTTAGTGAGTTGTGCGTGAAATAGAGATCCTACACTCAGAAACTAAGAAGGCTAATGTTTACATACCTTGTAGAGTTGAGAGCTAAATTACGCCCATGAGACCAAGACCAAGACGAAGCAATTTGAATTGTTCCCGCTTCAACGGTTTGGTGAGGACGTCGGCTATGTTGTCGTCGGATGCTACCTTCTCAATAGAGATGTTCCCCTTTTGAACATTGTCTCTTAAGAAGTGATGACAGGATTCTATATGCTTGGTGCGAGAGTGCAACACTGGATTCTTGCTTAAGTTGATGGCACCTTTGTTGTCGCATAGAATGGCTATGTCACTTACATGAATGTCGTAGTC
Organism: Chrysanthemum seticuspe; assembly: GCA_019973895.1. Classification (NCBI taxonomy): domain Eukaryota; kingdom Viridiplantae; phylum Streptophyta; class Magnoliopsida; order Asterales; family Asteraceae; genus Chrysanthemum; species Chrysanthemum seticuspe. The sequence continues at coordinate 203,678,776 of BPTQ01000006.1, read as the reverse complement.
AACTAACGCTTGTTTCATCCATAGTGCTTGTTAGCATGCTTTGCCCGCGGAGACATATTTGGCTTCGATTGTTGATATGGCCAATCCCGTTTGCTTCTTCGAGAACCAAGATGTTAATCAACATCCTATAAAAGTACATACACCACTTGTACTCTTTCGGTCAACATAATCACCTGCATGGTCAGAATCTGCATATACAATAGTTTCTACCCCCGTACCCTTAGGATACCATAATCCTAATTGAGTCATACCCTTAATGTATCTAAATATTCTTTTGACCGCTTCTAGATGTGATGTTTTAGGGTCTTCTTGAAACCTAGCACATAGACAAACACTAAACATGATATCCGGCCGACTAGCCATAAGATAGAGAAGACTACCAATCATGCCACGGTATTTTGTGTTATCAACGGATTCACCGTCTTCATCTTTTGTAAGTTTAGTGTCGGATGACATTGGTGTTCTTATGGGTTTTGACTCTTCTAAACCAAATTTCTTTAACATCTCTTTTATGTATTTAGATTGATTAAAGAAGATACCATCTTCTACTTGTTTGATTTGTATACCAAGAAAGAAACTTAGTTCTGCCATCATACTCATTTCAAACTCGTCATGCATGATTTTAGAGAAATCATCACACATGTCTTGACAAGTAGATCCGAATATAATATCATCCACGTATATTTGAAAAATAATTATATGTGATTCCTTTTTCTTAGTGAAAAGTGTATTATCAACTAACCCCATGGTGTAGTTGTTTTTTATTAAAAATGACTTGAGTCTATCATACCAAGATTTTGGGGCTTATTTAAGACCATAAAGAGCTTTCTTTAATTTATACACATGTTTAGGTTTTTAGAAATCGATAAAGCCCGGAGGTTGAGCTACATAAACTTCTTCGTTAATAAAACCATTTAGAAAAGCAATTTTAACATCCATTTGAAAAAGCTTAAGATCATTAGCACAAGCATAAGCAAGAAGTATTCTTATAGACTCTAATCTAGCCAAAGGGCATAGGTCTCATCAAAGTCTATTCCTTCTTGTTGATTATACCCTTGGGCAACGAGTCTAGCTTTGTTTCTAGACACTACACCATTTGCATCTAACTTGTTTTTATATACTCATTTGGTTCCTATTATGGTTTGATTACTAGGTGGAGGGACAAGTGTCCAAACATCGTTAGAAACAAATTGATTTAACTCTTCTTGCATAGCCATTACCCAGCTTTCATCTTTTATGGCTTCTTATGTATTCTTAGGTTCTAAGATTGAGACAAAGCAAAATAAACTACTTTGGTTTTGAACTTGAGACCTTAAGGTTCTTTCATTTAACTTTCCTATGACCTTATCTATGGGGTGATATTTAGACTCTTTAATATTGATGATTTCATTGTTTAATGGTTCATCTTCTTTGTTTGTATTTTTCTTTATTTCTATGGCTTCACTTTCGACTATCTCGTCATCGACAAGAGGTAGGGTAGGTTAGGTGGACTCTCATCAAATTTTATGTTTAATGACTCTTCAACCTTCATTGTTTCTTTATTTAATATAACATAAGCTTTGCTATTAGGAGAGTAACCTAAAAAGATACCTTCGGTTGATTTAGGATCAAATTTGGTTAGGTAATCTTTAGTGTTAAGTAGAAAACATTTGCTACCAAAGACTCTAAAGTGTTCGAACGTAGGATTTTTGCCTCGAAGTAACTCGTATGGAGTTTTACCTAAAAATGGTCTAATTAAGACTCGGTTAAGTATGTACGTTGATGTATCAACGACATTGCACCAAAACTTTTGAGGTATAGATTGCTCATTTAACATAGTTCAGACTCATTTCTTGTAGGGTTCTATTTTTCCTTTCAACTACCCCATTCGATTGTGGAGTCTGAGGAGCCGAGAAGTTGTGAGTAATACCATTAGCGTCATAAAAAGCTCCAAATTGCACTTCATTATCGAATTCCCTACCATGATCCGTTCTAATAGACACTATAGGACTTCCTAATTGTCTTTGGATTTTCTTACTTAATATTTCAAAGTAATCAAACGTTTCAGTTTTATTCTTTAAAAATTTAGTCTATGTGTACCTAGAGTAATCATCCACTATAACCAAAGTGTAGTAGTTGCCTCCATAACTTTGGATAGCGGATGGACCAAATAAATCCATGTGAAGTAATTCTAGACACTTAGTAGTAGAGACCATGTAGAGACCATATTTTTAGCTTTGTGACTAGCATGGACTTGTTTTCCTACGTTACAAGCATCACAAAAGTGATGTTCATATTTTAATTTTGGTAGATCTCTTACTAGATCTTTGGATGATAGTGATTGAAGAAGTCGCATATTGGCATGACCCAATCTTCGATGTCATAAGTTCAAAGTATCATCCATAGAGGTAAGACAAGGTTTGTCTTTAGGTTCATTACCGATTTTAATGACATAGACTCCATGTTTTATAATTCCTCTTCCTATTGTGATACCGTTTTTCAATATCTTACTACCGGTTTCACTAAAAAGTACGTTACACTTCTTATCACATATTTGTCCTATACTTAGAAGGTTAAAGTTTAGGTTTTCTACATGACACACATCGTTAATGGTTAGAGATTGTTAGAAATTGTACCTTTACCGATGATTTTGCTTTTGCTATTTCCAAATATCACATTTCCTCCATTGAAGGATTCATATGTGGAAAATAAGTCTTTATTACCGGTCATGTGCCTCGTGCACCCGCTATCCTTGATCCATTCATCCGGATCTAGGTCGACCTTTAAGCACACCTAAGAAAATAATTAACTCAAAAGTTTGGTCCCCATTTGTTCATGGGTCCATTATTGTTATACATTTCATTCATATTAGGCATATAGGGAAAAGGTGAGTATGCATTCCATGGTGCAAAGTTTTGAAATGGAAAACCGTTTTGTACATTAGGATTCCATCCCATTTGATGGTTACTTCTCGGATAAACATTATTAGGTCTCCTTATAAATGTGTTTGTTTTGAAAATGATGGACCTTTGTTTCTTATAAAACTTTGATTTTGTCTTGGAGGTAGTTGTCTAACAGTAATATGGGTTGGTTTCTTCTTATTAACAATAACAAAATCGTTTCTAGATGAAGTGGCTATATTATTATTACTGTTTGCTGTTACAAAACCACGGATCCCTGATTTTGTGCTAGACGGTTCCCTTTTCAGGGGATCCGTGGGATCCGTGACAACAGTGTCTTGTTTTTCTATTGCTTTGACGAATTGTGTTTCTTTATTTTCGCTAGTTGATGTATCAAGTTGCTGAATACCTAAACCTTTTTTGTTGTTTCCTGTTTTAACACTATCTAATATCATATATAGAGTATTAGTACTCATTTTAGCGATCTTGGAATCTAGATTATCAACTAGTGTTTGAAGTTGAACACAAAGCTCACATTCCCCACTTTCTATCTTCCCCTTTTCTAAACGTTTTAATTTAGCTTTTAACTCAAAAACTTCCTTTTCTAAACGTTCACTTTGGTTTTTCAAAATCTTGTTTTTGTTAATTACTTTTAAACTAATTTTGCAAAGTTTATCATATTCACGCTGCAATGAATCATCATCTAATGATGAGCTACTATAATAGAGAGATTCGGGACATACCTCGTTTGAGTCATTTTCCATGAGACAAATTTCTTCGTCCTCCTCCTCGCTCATTCCCCACGAACCACTCACGAACGCTTTTTGGTCATCACGTTTGGGACACTCACTAATGAAGTGATTAGGGTTCCCACACTTAAAACAAGCGCGTTCATCCCTTGCTTTCTTGTCGTCTTTGCCTTTTCGGAACCCCTTCTTGTCATCATATGGTTGCTTGACATATCTTCCCTTTCTTCTAAAGAACTTCTTGAAATCCCTTACCGCCATGGCATACTCTTCGTCATCACTATCCGAAGAAGAGTTTTCTTCGTCGCTTGAGAACTTCTTGGCTTTTAAGGCAAGAGATTTGTGCTTTTCCTTCTTCTCTTTTGATGCTTCGGAATCTTTAGCGAGGACAAGCTCATAGACATTTAGGTTACCTATGAGTTCATCGAGGGTGAGGATTGACAAGTCTATTGATTCTTCGATGGCTGTCACCTTAGATCTCCACTTGGATGGAAGTGCCCTTAGATATCTCGTAACATTATTACGACTAGAGAAAGACTCATCAAGTGCTTGTAATGATGTAATTATAGTATTAAAGTTAGCAAAAGAATGATTTATAGTATCCTCATCCGATATTGAAAATTGTTCATATTGTTGAACAAATAAATCTATTTTATTGTTTTTAACTTGTTTGTTAATACAAATAAACCGTAAAAACGTTTATTAATATTTTGCGATCTCTTTGTGTTTTGTTGATAACATATATAATGTTGTCTTAAGTATAATTATAAGGATACATGTTATTTTTGTAAAGCATTTACATATAATCTTTTAAATACAAAAATGTAGTAATTAAACATTTGTTGTAATAGTTTATTAGGATGGGTAAAAACCATAACCCATGGATCTTAACCCATGGATCTTAACCCATACCCAAGAAGACTAGATACAATGTATACTTAGATACATTGAATCTAAAGAAAACCCATGGACCAACCCATAACCCATGACCCATAACCAAAAAACCCATGGGCAAAGAGGAGCGTTCCACGGATCCCTAGCTTTGTGCTAGCCGGATCCCAAGTGGAAGGGATCCGTGGGATCCGTGAGAAAAGTGAGGAAATTTGCCTATAAATAGAGAGCCATTTCTTCATTCTAACTCACCCCTCTTCTTACTAAATCTCTCATACACTCTCATTCTCTTCTAACATATAGATCACTAGATCTAGAGAGTTGTTCTTCTTTTCTTTCTATTTGTGATCCTCATATAGGTCCTTCTCTAAGGCGAGATCACGAGCATTCTACAAGTCATCCAAGCAAGGGGTCCTTGATTGATTTGTCACTCCGCAAGATTTCTGTAGCGAAGATCTTGTATTTGATATTTCACATATTTGTTGTGTAATAGTTGTGTTGGTTTGGTCCACCGTGCTACGGACTCGGTATCTAGCTTTGTACCGGAAAAAGTGTAAGCAACGTTGTGAAGGCTTCTCCGCCAAGTGAAGGAGTTTGTTGACATAGTGCTTGAACTCTCGAGTAGGTGACTCGGGGAGTGGAGTAGGGCAAGGAAGGTGTCCTTGTAGCCGAACCACTATAAATCGGTTGTGTCATTTATATCCCTTATCTTTATTTATTTGCTTGCATTATCATTAGATCTATACGTTCTCAACATCCATACGATTTCACATAATATCGAATCTAAAGTTTTTGAAATCAACTTAAAATCGGCAAAACTATTCAACCCCCCCTTCTAGTTTTCCACAATTGGCATCAAGAGCTAAGTTTATAAAAGTTTTAAAATTAAATTGTATTTTAAAAACTTTTCGATCACTATGGGTTCTGAAAATTATAAGGAAGGGCAATCTATGCAACGACCACCACTACTTGAAACTAATGGTTTTATATATTGGAAAAATAGATTCGAAACATATGTGAAGTCTAAAGATATTGATCTTTGGTACATTATTGTTGAAGGTGATTTTGAGGCTACCTCAAATGATGATAAAGGAAATTTAGTTCACATACCTCATGATAAACTAAATGATGAAATGAAGAAAAAGCTTTCTAAAAATAGTGAAGCAAAAATGGTTTTATATAATGCTTTACCGAAAAAGGAATTCGAAAGAATTTCTATGCTTAAAACCTCTAAAGAAATTTGGAATTCTTTAGTTGTAACTCATCAAGGCAACCAACAAGTTAAAAATAATAAAATTGATTTATTTGTTCAACAATATGAACAATTTTCAATATCGGATGAGGAAACTATAGATCATTCATTTGCTAACTTTAATACTATTATTACATCTTTACAAGCACTTGATGAATCCTTTTCTAGCCGTAACCATGTTAGAAGATATCTAAGGGCACTTCCATCGAAGTGGAGATCCAAGGTGACGGCAATCGAAGAGTCAAAAGATTTGACAATCCTCACCCTCGATGAACTCATAGGCAACCTAAAAGTCTACGAGCTTGTCCTTGCTAAAGATTCCGAAGCCTCAAAGGTGAAAGAGAAACACAAATCTCTTGCCCTTAAAGCCAAAAAGGCTTCGAGCGATGAGGAGAACTCATCTTCGAGTAGTGACGACGAAGAGTACGCTATGGCGGTAAGGGACTTTAAAAAGTTCTTTAGAAGAAAGGGTAGATACGTCAAACAACCGTATGACGATAAGAAAGGCTTTCGGAAAAGCAAAGAGGACGAGAATCCAAAGGATGATCGTACTTGCTTTAATTGTGGGGACCCAAACCACTTTATTAGTAAGTGTCCCAAACGGGATGATCAAAAGGCATTCGTGAGCGGCATGTGGGGAATGAGCGACGAGGAGGACGAAGAAATTTGTCTCATGGCAAATGACGAGGTATGTCACGAATACTATAGTAGTTCATCACTTGATGACGACTCATTGCATAATGAATATGATAAACTATGCAATATTAGCTTAAAACTAATTAACAAAAACAAGTTTTTAAAGAGTCAAAACCAACGTTTAGATAAAGAAGTCATAGAATTAAAAGCAAAACTAAAACGTTTGGAAAAGGGTAAAATAGCAAGTGGTGAATGTGAACTTTGTGTTCAACTTCAAACACTAGTTGATCATTTAGATTCTAAAATTGCTAGAATGAGTACAAAAACCTTAGATACAATACTCGATGGTGTTAAAACCGGCAACAACCAAAAGGGTCTAGGTATACAACAACTTGATCCATCAACTAGTGAAAGTAAAGAAACAAAATTTGTTAAAGAATTAGAAAAACCAGCCACTGTTGTGGCGGATCCCACGGATCCCCTAAAAAGGGAACCGGCTAGTGTACAAACTGGGATCCGTGGATCTGCTGTGACAACTAGTGGTAATAACATAGCCTCATCATCTAGAACCGAGTTCGTTATCGTAAATAGGAAGAAACCAACTCATGTCACCACTAGACATCCACCTCCAAAAAATAATCCTACTTTTGCAAGAAACAAAGCACCATCTTTTCAAAAACATAATGCATCTAGGAGACCTAATAACGTTTATCCAAGAAGTAACCATCAAATGGGATGGAACCCTAATATGCAAAACGGTTTCTCTTTTCAAAACTTTGCTCCATGGAATGCATACTCATCTTATCCATATATGTCTAACATGAATGGAATGTTTAACACTAATGGACCCATGAATAAATGGGGACCAAACTTTTGAGTTTATTATTGTTTTAGGTGTGCTTAAAGGTCGACCTAGACCCCAATGAATGGGTCAAGGATAGCGGGTGCACGAGGCACATGACCGGCAATAGGGATCTATTCTCCACATATGAATCCGTAAATGGAGGTAATGTGGTGTTTGGAAATAGCAAAAGTAGAATCATCGGTAAAGGTACGGTTTCTAACAAATCTCTAACCATTAACGATGTGTGTCACGTAGAAAACCTAAACTTTAATCTCTTAAGTATAGGACAAATATGTGATAAAAAGTGCAATGTACTTTTTACCGAAACCGGTAGTAAGATACTTAAAAATGGCATAACCATAGGAAGAGGAATTAGGAAACATGGAGTCTATGTCATTAAAATCGATAATGAACCTAAAGACAAACTATGTCTTACCTCTATGGATGATACTTCGACCTTATGGCATCGAAGATTGGGTCACGCCAACATGCGACTTCTTCAATTGCTATCATCCAAAGATCTAGTAAGAGATCTACCTAAGTTAAAATATGAACATCATTTTTGTGATGCTTGTAATATAGGAAAACAAGTTCATTCGAGTCATAAAGCTAAAAACATGGTGTCCACAACTAAGTGTCTAGAATTACTACATATGGATTTATTTGGTCCATCCGCTATCCAAAGTTATGGAGGCAACTACTATACTTTGGTAATAGTGGATGACTACTCTAGGTATACTTGGACAAAATTTTTAAAGAACAAAACGGAAACCTTTAACTATTTTGAAATATTAAGCAAAAAGATCCAAAGACAACTAGGAAAACCCATAGTGTCTGTTAGGACGGATCATGGTATGGAATTCGATAATGAAGTGCAATTCGGAGCTTTTTGTGACGCTAATGGTATTACTCACAACTTCTCGGCTCCACGCACTCCACAATCGAATGGGGTAGTAGAAAGAAAGAATAGAACTCTACAAGAAATGAGTCGAACCATGCTTAATGAACAATCCATACCTCAAAAGTTTTGGTGTAATGCCGTTGATACTTCAACGTATATACTCAATCGAGTCTTGATTAGACCAATTTTAGGAAAAACTCCATACGAGTTATTTCGAGGCAAAAAGCCTACGTTAAATCACCTTAGAGTCTTTGGTAGTAAATGTTTTATTCTTAACACTAAAGATTACCTTACAAAATTTGATCCTAAATCAACCGAAGGTATCTTTTTAGGTTATTCGCCAAATAGCAAGGCTTACGTCATATTAAACAAAGAATCAATGAAGGTAGAAGAGTCATTAAATATAAAATTTGATGAAAGTCCACCCAAACCATCTCCACCTCTTGTCGATGACGAGGTTATAGAAAGTGAAGCCATAGTAATAAAGAAAAAGATAAGTGGAGAAGAAGAAACTCTAAGTGATAAAATAGTAAACATTAAAGAGTCCAAAGATCACCCCGTAGATAAAGTCATAGGAAAGCTAAACGAACGAACATTAAGGTCTCAAGTTCAAAACCAAAGTAGCTTGTTTTGTTTCGTTTCAACCTTAGAACCTAAGAATACACAAGAAGCCATAAAAGATGAAAGTTGGGTAATGGCTATGCAAGAAGAACTAAATCAATTTGTTTCTAATGATGTTTGGACACTTGTCCCTCCACCTAGTAATCAAACCATAATAGGAACAAAATGGGTTTATAAAAACAAATTAGATGCAAACGGAGTAGTGTCTAGGAACAAGGCTAGACTCGTTGCTCAAGGGTATAACCAACAAGAGGGAATAGACTTTGATGAGACCTATGCCCCCATGGCTAGATTAGAGTCTATAAGAATACTTCTTGCGTATGCTTGTGCTAATGATCTAAAGCTTTATCAAATGGATGTCAAAAGTGCTTTTTTAAATGGTATCATAAATGAAGAAGTATATGTAGCTCAACCTCCGGGCTTCATTGATTTTGAAAAACCCAAACATGTGTATAAATTAAAGAAAGCCCTTTACGGTCTTAAACAAGCTCCAAAAGCTTGGTATGATAGACTCAAGTCATTTCTAGTTAAACACAACTACACCATGGGGTTAGTTGACAACACACTTTTTACTAAGAAAAGAGAGTCACATATAATCATAGTACAAATATATGTAGATGATATTATATTCGGATCCACTTGTCAAGACATGTGTGATGATTTCTCTAAAATCATGCATGACGAGTTCGAGATGAGTATGATGGGAGAACTTAGTTTCTTTCTTGGTCTACAAATAAAACAAGTAGAAGATGGTATCTTCTTTAATCAATCTAAATACATCAAGGAGATGTTAAAGAAATTCGGTCTAGAAGAGTCAAAACCAATTAGGACTCCAATGTCATCCGACACCAAACTCACAAAAGACGAGGACGGAGAATCCGTTGATAATACTAAATATCGTGGCATGATAGGTAGCCTTCTCTACCTCACGGCAAGTAGGCCGGATATCATGTTTAGTGTTTGCTTGTGTGCTAGGTTTCAAGAAGACCCTAAAATATCACACCTAGAAGCCGTAAAAAGAATATTTAGATATATTAAGGGTACAACACAATTAGGATTATGGTATCCTAAGGGCACGGGAGTAGAAACAATTGTATATGCAGATTCTGACCATGCAGGTGATTACGTTGATAGAAAAAGTACAAGTGGGGTATGTACTTTTATGGGATGTTGTTTAACATCTTGGTTTTCTAAGAAACAAACGGCACTTGCAATATCAACAACCGAAGCCGAGTACGTCTCCGCCGGCAAAGCATGCCAACAAGCACTATGGATGAAACAAGCGTTAGTAGACTACGACATCCATCTAAGCGACATAGCCATTCTATGTGACAACAAAGGTGCAATCGACCTAAGCAAGAATCCGGTATTACATTCTCGCACAAAGCATATAGAGATTCGTCATCACTTCCTAAGAGACAATGTTCAAAAGGGGAACATCTCTATTGAGAAGGTTGCATCCGAAGACAACATAGCCGACGTCCTCACCAAACCGTTGAAGCGGGAACAATTCAACCTACTTCGTCTTGGTCTTGGTCTAATGGAACAAACGTCATAACTTAATTGACTCTACAAGGTATGTAAACACTAGCCTTCTTCTTTCTGAGTCTAGGATTCCTATTTCACGCACAACTCACAAACAATACGGGAATTTTCAAAACCCAAGATAAGTATTCCATTTATAATTTTTTTTAACTACATACACATTTTTAAAGAAAATCTCCTTTCAAAATGTTTTCTAAAAGGAATAATACCTTCCCGTATCAATTTCACAAAAGCAATTTCTCACGTCTAGGACAAATCGCTTTTTCATTATTAATACAAAGTAAAAACCCGTTTTCATTGCATCTCATGACTTTTGAATGCTAAAGAGAACATATAACTAATATGTGTTTTCGGGTACATTCATTTAAGCAAAAATGAATTAGGAGCATTGATAACACAATATTACGTACTTATGTACCAAATGTGTGTTTTCGGGTTATCTCAATTAGGATTTATTTTTCTCTAGTTATTTTCCTTTTCTTTTTAGAGGTCGAGAAAACCGCAACTCCAAATAGTTAGCATATAGGCACAGAATAGGCAAAAATGTTTCAAAAAGAAATTTTTTGTGCTGCCTGAATCACCAGACCCACGGATCCCAGCCTTCATGTTGGACGGATCCCTCAAGGGAAGGATCCGTGGGATCCGTGTAAACAGAAGCTGTTTTCAACTTCTATTTTTGTCATTTTGAATGAAAAATCCTCATTTGTTTTATTTTTGGGAGTATGCTCTTTAATGCTTGTGTTCTCATGATCACATGCCTTGAATTCATATCTAATCATTAGATTTTAATCCACATTTTGGGTCAAGCATTCATTACAATGTGTTGTTTTTCTATATATATAACTCCCAAAATGCTTGCATACTCCATCTCCTTCTCACAAACACACTTCATCATGTCATCCAAAAACCCTTTAGGAGAATCATCTAGTACAAACAATCATGATATCCAAACCTTTGTACTTCCACCATCCAAAATACCACAATCAAATGCTAGGATATCCGCACGGATTAGTATCCGATCTTGTTGTTTAGCAAAACCAACCTCAAATGATTCATCCTCAACAAATAACTCACCACAAGATGCTTCCATTATAGCACCACCCTCATCACCAACAAGTACACCAACTTCATCACCACCTAAAGAAAAAGAAATAGTCTTTTCAACAACCCCCACATCACCAAATACTATTTTTCAAGATCTTAAAACATCACCATCTATAGCTCCCATCACATTACAAGAACATCTAGATTCTTTTCCACCACCACTTACAAACATTCCGGATTTTGATCCATATTTTCCTATTTTTCCACCACAACTTCCGCATAACTCAAATCAAAACAACCCGGAAAACTTCCGCACTCATTACCCACATCATTTACATTGTGAACATTGCCAATCCACTAGGGAAATTGCAATAGAAGTTAGGGAAGAAATGCGTTTCATACTCAACCTCATCCTTGATCGCATCAATACCATTACTCATCAAAACCTCCATCCATAACCTTATGCAAGCATGGAAGCAATCTCTACTACTATTTTTCACTTTTAGTATTAATTTTTTTTTTCAAGAACAAGTCTTGTTCTTATTTTTACATGCTTGTAAGTGGCTTAACTACCACTACAATTTGTCGTTTTATTACAAGGCCTTGTTTACATACCTTGGCTCCCTATCTTGATTCTCGACAACCATAAGATCATTTAAGCATGTTACTAACTTTCTTTTGTAGATTTTTTTTTCTTCTCTTGACGCCCCAAACTAGGGGGAGCTACCGTCAAGGGGGAGTAAGAAATTCGTAGACTACTTTTTCCTCCGAGGGTTAACTTTTTGTTTCGACAAAAAGGGGGAGAAGAAGTAAAACTTAGGAGCTTTCAAAACTTACATCTATTCTTAAGTTTTACTCATCATAACATTATATTTTGTCATCAACAAAAAGGGGGAGATTGTTAATACAAATAAACCGTAAAAACGTTTATTAATATTTTGCGATCTCTTTGTGTTTTGTTGATAACATATATAATGTTGTCTTAAGTATAATTATAAGGATACATGTTATTTTTGTAAAGCATTTACATATAATATTTTAAATACAAAAATGTAGTAATTAAACATTTGTTGTAATAGTTTATTAGGATGGGTAAAAACCATAACCCATGGATCTTAACCCATACCCAAGAAGACTAGATACAATGTATACTTAGATACATTGAATCTAAAGAAAACCCATGGACCAACCCATAACCCATGACCCATAACCAAAAAACCCATGGGCAAAGAGGAGCGTTCCACGGATCCCTAGCTTTGTGCTAGCCGGATCCCAAGTGGAAGGGATCCGTGAGAACAGTGAGGAAATTTGCCTATAAATAGAGAGTCATTTCTTCATTCTAACTCACCCCTCTTCTTACTAAATCTCTCATACACTCTCATTCTCTTCTAACATATAGATCACTAGATCTAGAGAGTTGTTCTTCTTTTCTTTCTATTTGTGATCCTCATATAGGTCCTTCTCTAAGGCGAGATCACGAGCATTCTACAAGTCATCCAAGCAAGGGGTCCTTGATTGATTTGTCACTCCGCAAGATTTCTGTAGCGAAGATCTTGTATTTGATATTTCACATATTTGTTGTGTAATAGTTGTGTTGGTTTGGTCCACCGTGCTACGGACTCGGTATCTAGCTTTGTACCGGAAAAAGTGTAAGCAACGTTGTGAAGGCTTCTCCGCCAAGTGAAGGAGTTTGTTGACATAGTGCTTGAACTCTCGAGTAGGTGACTCGGGGAGTGGAGTAGGGCAAGGAAGGTGTCCTTGTAGCCGAACCACTATAAATCGGTTGTGTCATTTCTATCCCTTATCTTTATTTATTTGCTTGCATTATCATTAGATCTATACGTTCTCAACATCCATACAATTTCACATAATATCGAATCTAAAGTTTTTGAAATCAACTTAAAATCGGCAAAACTATTCAACCCCCCCTTCTAGTTTTCCACATTGTTGATTTCCTTGATGAGTTACAACTAAAGAATTTCAAATTTCTTTAGAGGTTTTAAGCATAGAAATTCTTTCGAATTCCTTTTTGGGTAAAGCATTGTATAAAACCATCTTAGCTTCACTATTTTTGGAAAGCTTTTTCTTATGATCATCGGTGAGTTGATCATGAAGTGTGTTTACTAAGTTTCCGGTTTCATCTTTTGTAGTGGCTTCAAATTCGCCTTCAACAATGATGTACCAAAGATCAATATCTTTTGACTTCACATACGTTTCGAATCTATTTTTCCAATAAATAAAACCATTAGTTTTAAGTAGTGGATGTCGTTGCATAGATTGCCCTTCTTTATAATTTTCAGAACCCATAGTGATCGAAAATTTTTAAAATACTATTTACTTTAAAACTTTTGTAAACTTAGCTCTGATACCAATTGTGAAAAACTAGAAGGGGTTGAATAGTTTTGCCGATTTTAACTTAGTTTCAAAAACTTTAGATTCGATGTTATGTGAAATCGTGTGGATGGAGAGAAAGTATAGATCTATAAGTAAAGCAAGTAAAGAAAACAAGTAAAGTAAAGGATAAAAATGACACAACTGATTTATAGTGGTTCGGCTACAAGGACACCTTCCTTGCCCTACTCCACTCTCCGAGTCACCTACTCGAGAGTTCAAGCACTATGTCAACAAACTCCTTCAACTCGGCGGAGAATCCTTCACAACGTCGCTTACACTTTTTCCGGTGCAAAGCTAAATACCGAGTCCTTAACATGGAGGACCAAACCAACACTACTATAACACAACAAATATGTGAAATATGAAATACAAGATCTTTGCTACATAAATCTTGTGGAGGAACAAATTAATCAAGAACCCCTTGCTTGGATGACTTGTAGAAGCTCGTGATCTCGCCTTAGAGAAGGACCTATATGAGAATCACAACAAAAGAAAGAAGAACTACTATCTAGATCAAGAGATATGAGATTAAAAGAATGTAAGAATATATGAGAGAGTTTGTAAGAAGAGGGGTAAGTTACAATGAAAAAATGACTCTCTATTTATAGGCAAATTCTTGCTACTGTTGCACGGATCCCACAGATCCCTTACATGAGGGATCCGTCCAGTGTAAACTGAGGGATCCGTGAGACGCTCCTCATTATCCATGGGTTATGGGTCATAGGTCATGAGTCATGAGTCATGGGTCCTAGACTTTGGACCATGGGTATCCAAGTAGATACAATGTATCTAGAAGATGCAATGCATCTAGTCAATGGGTTATGGGTTAGCTCCATGGGTTATGGATATGCTCCATGAGTATGGGTCATGGGTTATGGTTTTTACCCATCCTAATGAACTATTACAATAAATGAATCATTACAACAATTTATATTAAATGACTATATATGTAGATGCTTTACAAAAAATATCATGTATCTTATAATTTTACTTATGATAACATTATATTTGTTATCAACAAAACACAAAGAGATCGCTAAATATTAATAAACATTTTTACGATTTATTTGTATTAACACCAACCATTCATTTTACCATTTAGTTATTATGTGGGCAAGTTTTCGTAATTATAGGTGTTGTGCCAGTTCTTGATATGACACAAAACATAACCCAAGATCAATACGAAAATAAAAGAATTAGTGTTGACCGTTGAGTGTAAAAAGGTTGTGTTCAGGTCGAACCCCTTAACCCATTTAATAAACATGTTGTGTTCAGGTTCGAGGTTGGTTAAACATGTCGAATTGCCAACCCGTTTATTAATATTTTCTGTAATAAAAAATAAAACTTATATTTAATTAAATTAGTTATACGAGTTAAGTGTGTTTTTTAAACAGGCCGAGTTACCAATCCATTTAACATGTTTATCTCGTCAACCCATTTAAATAAACAGGTTAAATGAGTTGTCTACAAGACCAGGATCAACAATTACTTAGGGTCCGTTTGGTTTGTTGCTAGGAATCACAATGGGTATTGGATTTGGTATGGGGTAGAATGACAATGGATATGAAAAAGTGTATCATTACGATTGTTTATGTTTGGTTGATAAAATATGGAATGAAAAAGTGTAAAGATATTTGAATTTTGTAGTGGAAAAAAGATGGGCCCGCGGGAATGGATTTCATAGACACCAAATTGGTGTGTAATGAATCTATGACTATGATATACCCATTTCATTTCCGGGCCCACTAAACAAACACCATTAATCGGAATGAAATCCATAGATCCATTCCGATAGGCCCATACCAAACGCACCCTTATACAAGGTCGTGTTCTGATTTTGACCCATGAACCTGAAACCGACATGAACTGCCATAAATTGCAATAGAATATACTAGTAATACACAACCAAAAACCTCGAGGGGGTTTAAGAGACCATTCTATATTCTGTAGTCCTAAACCCTAAATCGAAACTTGAAGCCGTGTTTTTCTCTTCAAATAACAACAACCACCTCCTTCGCTTATTCATCATCACGCTCAAAAGTTTTTTTTTTTTTTTTTTAAAGATAAAAAGATGAGTGGGTTAACCTGTAACGCGTGCAACACAGAATTCCAAGATGATAACGATCAAAAGCTTCACTACAAGTCTGAGTGGCACCGTTATAATCTCAAACGCAAGGTATAACGTTTTTATTCAATTTAATTAGTTTTTATAGCTGTTAAATACGGAATATAATTTGTTATGTATTTGTATGAAATTGTTAGTTAATTGTTGTGATGATTTAATGTTTTGAATTGTAATTGCTTTAGGGATATATATATATATTTTTTTAATTTTAAATGTAAATTAAAAAGCAGAGTGTGTTTTAATTTTTAGTGGTTATGCAAATGATCAAATGGCGTGAAAGTAACAGCGGCCTAACTGAGGTATCTGGTGACCGTTTTGACTATTTCTCGACCTCTTGTGCCTTACCACTTGGCCATTTGTCTGTGGTTTATTGTTATTGTTAATGTTTGCATAGATTACGTCTGATTATGAGATGTATTTTGTTTCAACACTTGGATTTGTTTTGCCAGGAGATTTGGAGCATTCAGCTTTTAGCGTTTAGAATGAATGCTTGGTTGACAACGAGCTTTACCTTTTGGATTTTGTCTAAAGTTCACTATTTGTGACACTAATAAAATAAGTGTTTAGTGTTAGCTTTTACTTAATTTTACACTTTCTTATTATGGATACGAACACTAGTGATAGCCTTATCATAGTGGTTTACAGGGCTTAAACTGGTTTTTGTTATGTAGTCCTACTGTCCTAACATTTGTAATAGAAAGATTATTAAGAAGAAAGGACCATTGTGGTAAAAAAGGACTAGGCATACATGATTCTCATTTTATATAATGGAAGTAGTAGGCGTTTTTAGTGGTTTAAAAAGATAGAACATCCTATGCCTCATCTTTTACGAGTTATTATAATTTTTGATTTAAAAGAGCTAATTTGCCTCAAGTCTGCCTTGGCGTTGTATCATCATATTGTACAACACAGTTTCACTCTAGATGCTGTTTTCCAAACATATTCCAAACTTGTTATCCTTAGACATACACTTTCGACAACTACCTGAATATATCATTTTAAGATGCTGTTTCTGGTATATTATTGTTAAAGAATTTTTCCTTTAGTCCGATAGATCTTCCTGATGCACATACTTTTAAACAGGCTTTTCCTGTTGTCGCCACCTATATCGGGCCGATTTTCTGCATATCTTCTAGTACCCAAGCAATCACAAATCCTTTTTCGATGTGCTTGTGCATAGCTGTTATATACTTAAGCTTGCACGTAAATTGATTTTGTAATCACTTACCTTTGGTAAGAACAGAAAGTCTCAGCTTCTGATACAGCTATTTCTAACTTTTTTAACTATGAACTCTGATACATCTTGTACCCTATTCTTCCTGTTCTTAGCTTACAAGTTCTGATTAATTTGTTGGTTCTGCATTCTTAGAACAATATAAGAAAGGCAGCCTGTCACCGTTGGTGCGATCCGGGCACCATATACTACATGTAGATGCTTTTTTTAATGCATCTGTTTATGGCACTTCAGACAGTTCTGCAACCTATCTTTATATGATCAATTGTTTGAGGGGGTGTTTGGCGTGTTTGGATTTTTGTTTTGGAACTAACTGTTTCAGATTATAAATTTATAATAGCTACTCATTTAAATACATTGTGCCTTTGTTATATCGGTTGTCTTCTAATCAGTTTTGGATAACCAGACAACAAAACTTATATTCCGAGGGTGGAGTTCAGTTACCTATTTACCCTATTTAAGCGTAATCTGAGATGCTTATACTATTATTTGATAAAAGGTCTTCATTTCTTCACAATAATGTGTCTTTTGTTCATTTTATATTCAGTTTTGCCCAGTGTTGTAAAAAGCGGGCTAGGCGGCCGCCTAGGCGCTAGGCGGACATACACCGCCTCGATTTTAGGCAAATCGGCCAAACTAGGCGGAAAAGTCAAAAGGCGGTCAAACATCCGCCTAGGCGGGGCTAGGCGGTCAACAAAGTCAACAAAAAGTCAAACATTTTTTTCTTCCTAAAATGCATTTTTAACTAAAAATTAGGGGTTTTCTTTTCAATATACCCGACTCAAATTTAATTTATCATAAAATCTCAACATAAAAGAAAAACCAGGGATTGGAAACACAAAGGCATGGGTTTTTCATATGAAATTCGAAACTGATTCTCACTAATTTGAAGGTGGTCGACCTCCTGACTAGCGCCTAGCGATTTTTGCAACATTGGTTTTGCCATATGCTCGAACATCTGATTGTTACGACTTTAAACAGTATAAGCACATCCAAATACTTTCTTTTACAACCTGATTAATTAAAGCTGATTATCTCTAGTCACTTCTAAAACGAACATTTGAACACGCTCTAATCCACATAAGCTAGATGTGTTTAACCCTTACCTTCTTGTTTAAAAACTAATCATAGCATTCTTGTAGTAATAATGCCTCTTTTTTCCGGTAAAAATTGGTTATAGTTTATTAACATTTTTTGAATTTCAGATTGCAGGGGTTCCAGGAGTTACTGAAGCTCTCTTCTTAGCCAGGCAGTCCTCGCTTGCCGAAGAAAAAAGTAAGCTGAATGGCCCTGCTATGACATATACCTGTCGCCTATGTGGCAAAGGGTATAGAAGTGCTAAAGCTCATGCTCAGCATCTAAAATCTCGAACTCACACAATGCGGGCTGCTCAAACTGATCAGGGAGACGAGGACAATGCAGTAATAAAGCCACTTCCAGCCCGCGTTGTGAAAAAGTCCGCACAAGAGGAATATGAAGATGAAAGTGACGGAAGTGATGAATGGGTTGAGGTTACTGAGAACGATGACTTGGTCGGTGAAATGGCATCGTCTTCTGCTCATATGGAAGTGAATGAATCTCTTGTTACCGATGAGGATAGTGGTGAGGATATGGATGAAGATGAGGAAGAGCTGGATCCAACATGTTGCTTTATGTGTGATAAAGAGCATAAAACTATTGAAAGCTGTATGGTTCATTTGCACAAGCATCATGGATTTTTTGTACCTGACATTGAGTATCTGAAAGATCCAACTGGCTTTCTCACATATCTTGGACTTAAGGTAAATACATAATGTCTGTCTTCTAGGAGCATGGCTTTCAGTTTGAATTAGCATTCCATTATTTTATATGTCTCTATTTTAATTATGTTTAGTTAGAGGTGACAAATTGGACTCTGCTTATGAATGGGTCAATTGGGGTTGTTATTATAACTCAACTGCTTCAAATAATAAAAAGGCTAAATAGGGAATGGGTCAAAAGAATTGAAGACATAAACACATGTAGCCTCTAGCTTGTTAATTTGAAGATTCATTATATATGTATCTGCAGATTCAAAAAAGTGTTTATGGGTCGACCCGATTGTCCCCCTTTGACTCATCCTATTCATTATATATTTAACTTCTAGGAGCATGCCTTTCAGTTAAAAATATCCTATTGGACATGTTACCGGCTACCCTACCCTTCCATTTTGCCACTTATAACATTTACCATTTCTTAGTTGGTAATTAATATCGCAGGGTTAAAGAACTAAACACTGTATCCTCGTTAAAGTTCAGTGTTATGCATCAGTTATTCTTTTATTACTTTTTATAGAAACTTGATAAATTTCAAATTCATGTCCTATGATAGAGAATTCAGTTTATTTGATTTTAATGCCTGATTGAGCTGATTTTTTCTCTCTAACAAGTATCTCACTCGTGTGGGTGTTGCTATCTTTCTACAGGTTAAGCGTGATTTCCTATGTTTGTATTGCAACATTAACCGCCAACCATTCAACAGTCTCGAAGCAGTTAGGAAGCATATGGTGGCAAAAAGTCATTGCAAAGTACACTATGGTGATGATGATGAAGAAGAAGAGGCTGAACTAGAAGAGTTTTATGATTACAGCAGCAGGTTTATATTACTGAGCTTATTTTTTTCTCTATAGCACAAGCTGTACAGTTTATAATATTGGATTTTAATGTGTCACTTTACTCAGCATTCAAGAGACTGAATATTTCTTTTGTACTTTCGAGTTACGATTAAGTTAACTTTTTTCAATATATCGTAGTTATGTGGATGCAAATGGAAAGCAACTCGTTTCAGGGGATGGGACAAGTAACGCCATAGAACTTGGGAGTGGTGGCGCTGAGCTCATTATCACTACAAGAAGCGATGATACAATATCAACCAAAGCAATTGGCTCCAGGGAATATTTACGTTATTATCGTCAGAGACCACGCCCATCGGCAACTGAAGTTCCCATGACAGCTTTAGTGGCTGCGAGGTAAGCCTTCATCCCATAAGTCATCACTAGATATATCACTCTACCCGCTCTTAATCTGCAAGATATTCTAGGATAAACTAACTGTTGCTAACAGTTCATACATAATGGACATCAACATCTTTTACTACATTTCAAATTTGATCTCACACATTAGTGTATTTGATATTATTAGTTAGTGGCCAATTTCGATTCAGTTACTTATGAATGGGTCAATTCGAGATATGCTTGATCTATAACTAATGGGTCAAATAAGTAAAAGATAAATTGTAACTGAAAAAGAAAATGGGTCAAAAGGGTAAGAAGGTCGGAAGTTGCTCAGAGTATACTTTTAATCCATAAAACCTACTAAATTATATTAAAAAAGTTAACTCAAATATATTTTTAATGCACAGGCATGAAAGTCGATTGACCACTTCTCGAAATAGCTTATCAATATTTATTCAGAGCATTATTCTAATGTTTTGAAAAACGATCAACTTTCAGGTATAGGAGCATGGGTTTGTCAACAGTGCAGTCTAAAGAGAACATGGTGAGGATGAAGGTGATGAAACAGATGAATAGAAACGGGGTGGACTTTATGCGTTCCAAGATGGGCATGAAAAGCAATGTCATCCGGAACCTTCCAAAGAACGTTACACATTAATTGTTCTATCTTCATGCTCTACAAGTATTGCCAGCACGTTGTTATTCTCATGTATTCATATTCTGTAGAGCCCATGGAGTTTGTCATGGTAATCACCCCCATCTGCTATATTATATCCTGTATACACATTAGTTAATGGTTCGACTTTTTCTCTAATACCTTTGAAGTTATTTCAACCTGCTCTTGACATGGGCTAATGTTTTGCACCATGCAGCATGCTGTTTACGTAGTTTCATACCCATACCCATATCGTATGTTTTTTTTTTTTTTTTTGTTATTTAAGAATCTGAAATGCTCACTCTTTTGCTGTCCGTCATGAGTTTTTTTTTGCATAATCACCTGAGTATATTGGCTTGTAGTTAATGATCTATGCTATCAATGCAGTGTTCATATGATCATCTTATTGACCGTCCTTGAAATTGTGTTTTGGATTATTATAATGGCAAACCATAAGTTTGTGGTCACAAGAATAGTACTCCGTAAAAGGAGTTTGAATTCACTACTTTATTCAAAGTGTGTTATGAAAAATCAACAAATAAACATCAAAACAATAAAACATACTTGATTAGAGTTAAAATACCGAGTGTGACCCAAAGAAACATAAAAACGTACTACATCGGAGACAAACCGATAAACATTAAAACTTCGTGATTGTCAAGTAAAGCAAAGTTTCGTACACTTTTCGAATTTGGCGGAATTGAAGAGTAATTTGAGATAAATTTGTATTTTGGACCACGAATATTTCTTCTAATGTAATAGAATATACAAATCATAAACATAGAAATGAAGCATCTGTGTCAATCCCATCTGTAAGTGGTCTGGTCTGAATTATGTACTTGAAGTGTTGTCTCTCTATAAAGCCTAATCATAGTTATGTCTAGGAACCACGATCATATTATATTACTAGGTGAGTACCCGAGCCTGCCAACAACGGTTTTTAGCGGTAGACAATTAACGATATGTGATATTATGTGAAGTGTTTCGTTTTACATTCAAAATAAAACGTGAAAAGATCAAACTGTAGTTACAAACAACTGTAACATCCGATAATTCAACTCTAACAAAAATTCTTAACATGGTTTGACATTCACGAATTGTATAAGAGTACGTATAATGGCATGACTGTTTTTTTATCTTGATAAATTAGTCAAACTTGTTACAAGCTCAACTATCCAAATAAAGTAACAAGTGTATTCTTAGGAAGTATAAAAGATTTCAATCCAAGTTTTAATTTTATCGCATACGTCTCTTACGTTTATTTTTAGTAATTTTATAAGGGCATTTATAACACAAGGTAGAAAGATAAATTTTTCTATCCAAAAAATCTTCTAATATCTTTTTGTTATTGAAGCATGAATATTTTTCAAATTTACTATGCAAATCACATTTTTCACTTTCCACATTTCGCTTTTTCAATTCTTGATTTGTTGATCATTTTTGTATTTTATGTAGTATAGATAGGGAAGCGATTTGCACACCTAATATATTGATTGGGACACTCATAGTACAAACAGATAAAACACAACTGAAGCATAGAAATGAATGTCTCAATAACTAATGGGAGTGTGCAAATCACTATTATACAATAGTGATTTTAACATCGGCATGAACGTAACTTTTGTTTATACTGAATATGTATACATAAATACCCAATCTCGCCAAAACGATGTACGGGAGAGATAAAATTTTGACAATCACACCTACTTGAGGGTTAGTGGACTGCTTTCGGAATACTTATTGAAAGTAAATAGATGAAAAAAAACAATCAAACAGTACCAAGTATGTCTAAACAAAAACAAATTGTGGATTCAAGTTTTGCATAAGTTGGGATGCATCGGAATGTAATAAGTTCCATCCCTGTTCTTGTCGCCAAACACTTTTTGTCTATGTTCAACAAAGCAATCTAATGCAAAGCATGATGGGGATCGCTAATTAAATGGCCATACACGAAAGATCAAGGGAATTCAAAGAAAACTTCTGCAGGGTAGTAGAATACATAAGAAAAGAAAATCAAGCCAAATAAAGAGTAGGCTCACATTTTCCTTTCATATAGACGCAAATTGGAATATAATCTCCTAATCAATATTATTAATTGTAAATAATTAAACAATATGAAAAAGAAACAAGCAAACAAGTCTGCATCAAATTTGCAGATGTCCAGCAGCCATGTTGAGATGTCAGGCCGCCTTCCCCGGTGTGGTGACAAGCCAATGGCGCGCACCATTGGCGAGCCCTTGCTCGTTACTACACCCGATGCTCTTACTAATATAGAGATTTAAAGCTCAACTGAACAATTGATATGGACATATGGTACCGGTAGTCATTGTGGCCTTCTTAGGCCTAATATTATATGCATAATGCGGTAGTGCAAAGTTTAAATCAGCCAACTTAGTTGCGAGCATATAGAGCGTGAGACAACCACAAATAAATGGCCCCAACTCCAAAAATGTTGCGTAACTGAGAATGAGTCACTGCGCATGAGCCTTTGCAAAAGATAGAGTTGATGAATAGAGATCATTGACTGAAAATAATTGACGTACAATAAAGATATCTCAATTTTTGCATGCGATGGATACACAAAAACATAACATGATAGGGCTGATGAAAAGGTAATGAAAGTAAACAAAGCTGATGTCGGAACTAAGGACTAGTAGCAATCCGACCAGCACTAACACTGAGGACACAGATGTGATGTGAAAGGGACACCCATCGAAGATAAAGGTTAGAACCAGTTGAGCTAATGAGGTGGGCCCGGTGGATAATTGATTGGGACAATGAAAGATACTTAGATTGATGATCGATCACTGAGTTATGTGGATGACAATCTTGTCTCATAGCATCCTAATGATTAAAATTCGTTTACAAACCATCTTACGCTAAGAAAAGAAACCTACGTTATATGCACCGGTAGTCACCATTAGACATATCTGGTCATATCAGGAGTACACCGTTTTAGCAGGTTTCATCAATTGCAACATTAGATATTCAGAGGTATGCATACAAGTAGAAATAGACACGAGAGACATAGATGTGCGAAAAACTAGTAAAGATACATGAGCAAAGAGTCAAGTATGCTAAAGAACTTGGAGGTATCAACATTCAGTTGCAATATTAAACTCGATCCCTTAACCTTTATTATTAGATAATAGATAATAGATATCATTGTTTGCTAACATATGTATCTTTCAGTAACAAGTTTACATTGACCAATAGTTCAAAACAGAAAACATGATTCAACTTAAACTACTTGAACCATAGTCCCTCACTTTGTTTCTTAAATTGAAGTAGAACAACATTAGTCCTTTTTCTTGATGCGTCCAACACACAAAATAACTTTCTATAGGCACACCTTACACCCCATTTGCTATTTCGTCCATCTTGTCCTTTTTCGAGTTTCCAAACACGAAATCAAGATTATAAAGCATAGGTACCATGGTGATGGAACACACAAACACAAGCACGGGGCCAAAAATCCAAAGCATGAGCGGAAGTGCAGAATAGAAAAGCCTGTTCCCCACTGCATTAAGGGCGAAACCCTTCTCTAATAGATCAGAAACATAGTCACATGTCACTGTTGATTCCGGTGGGCAGTTGATTAAGAAGTTAACTTGGTTAATAAACCTGATCGATAGCGAGTGACACATGAAAGATGCGAGGAACACAAGCAAAAGGGTCACATATTTCAAAGCTACCATAAATTCACCGTGAGCCCCGTAAAGAGCGTCATTGATTGGTTTCTTAACACTGTATGTGCTACTAATGACTGCTGCTAGACCCGAGCATAGAAGTATCGATGTAGTGGCCATGAGCGTTGCTCCCATTATTGTGTTTCGAAGTGTTTGAACGGCTAAAATGTTTTTCTTATCATTGTCCTGTCATTACCCGTTGGAAAACGTTAGTAAAGTCCATGCCTTGAAAATAAATGTTTTTTTTCTTTTCTTCCATTTATGTAAAATGACATTGCACTAGTGTATGACATTTTATGAGTTACTTTTTTTTTTTTGAACGGTGACTTTCATTTTTTGGGCAAGAGTCACACCTACCACACGGTAGGCCCTCATCCACCACATACCCAGACTATGTTGTCTGAACCGGGTCCACGCTGGCGCAGTGAGGATTATTGGCGGCGTCCTTCCGGAAACCGTACCGCCTCCACACGATTATTATCGCTGGAGTAACGGTCGGATGAAAACCGGGGCCGGCTTGGATTCGAACCTGCGCAGCTAATTGCTTACAGGCTCTCCTCTTCATTGCATAAGTATCAGCGGAGCTTATGGTCCTTTAGTGAGGACTTCCCGGTAGGTCACCCACCCGGTACTACTCTCACTTATGCCTCGCTTAACTACTTAAGCTTCTACCACCAGACCACAAGCCCACTGATCATTTTATGAGTTACTAGTAATATATAAGATGGCTGAAATGAGAATCTAATGAATCTTCTCTCACATAATGGTGATTAATTTATCTAAAGAGAAAAAGTTTGTGAATATAAAAATTGACAAGTGAATATTTTATTTTTTTCTTTTTTCAAATTGACTCACACTTAACTTGTTTTATACACGCCAATTGAATTTGTTATCAGAACTGCTAGTCTGATAATTTGTGAATGACGTGAACATCTTGTAGGAAAACATTTCTAACTAGAAATGATCGAGCAAATGAACAATTTAATATACAGCCCGGCCCATATCTCGTTTGGTAGGACGGAATGAAATGTCAACTGAATGGAATAAACGATGTAATGAAATGAAGAGTGTAATGTAATGATTCATTGTAGTTATTAATATGTTTGGTTTGTATAATAAGACGTAATGAAATCGATAATAAAAAGACTAAAATATCCATTCATAATAGAAAGTTTATTTAATGTGGTTAATTAATGAAGGAGTTTTATGTAATTTTGATTTTATTACAAGATGTAATGAAAAAAAAGTAGGGGACCCTTAAGGAATGGTTTTGGTGTAATGGGTCATTACTTGCAATGAATCATTACATTCTATAAATATAAACAAACAACATTTATTCATTACATCGTAATAATCATTTTCATTACGACTTTGATTACGATATACCAAATAGATCTTGATTTCGATTCATGGAAAAGGTGTACTACTCCATTTTGTCTAAGAGCATCTCTAAGATACCGCACTATCTATTTACAAAATTATAGTGCAAAATGAGAATATATTTAGAATATGTTTGCACTAAAAAAAATAGCTGTAATATATGTACTAAAATTTGCACTAAATGCTATTTTAAATATTATAATGTTATCAATCTCTATAAAATATAAAGAGACACATGGTACTAGTAATTTACATTTGTTATCGATATTGGACTCATTTTATAAGTAATAACGAAAAACTTACAATATCATATTTTATGGAAAGTAACTTTTTGTTTTGATGTTATATATAACAAGAATATATATCTATATTATCTATAAAACAAAAATATCAAAATAAAAAGTTAATAAAATGAAATGTTAAAAAAATTAATAAAAATATAAAACAATTAATTATGAGCAATTTCAACTACGATAAAATATGTCCGAACACAACATTAAAGGACCAATATCTAATTTTATTATTTCCTTCAAAAAAATTTATTAATACTAATTTTATGACAAAACATGATTGAATCTTATACACTTGAAATTGATGTGATACAAAATGAAAGGAAACTGGTTGACATAGTACAAATTAAAAGTGAATTTCAACTATAACTATATGCCGTTAGGGATAACTATCTGCCGCTAGGGATGACAATTCAGGTCAAGTTTGGGTTGGCGGGTTCGAGTTAACAGTTTGGTGGGTCAAAAAACCTCAACTCAAACATGACTCATTTAAATTATCGGG
Source organism: Chrysanthemum seticuspe (assembly GCA_019973895.1). Lineage (NCBI taxonomy): Eukaryota > Viridiplantae > Streptophyta > Magnoliopsida > Asterales > Asteraceae > Chrysanthemum > Chrysanthemum seticuspe. The sequence goes on along the minus strand of BPTQ01000006.1, from coordinate 203,652,177 downwards.
TCAGCTATATCAACCCTAACATGCTTACACCTAACCCGAACTTGATCCATTTAACCAGTGTATATAATTGGGTTACCAGGTTAAATAGGTTACACATGTCGAATAGGTTAAACTGGTTTCGAGGTGACCCATTTAACCCGTATAATAAAATATAAATAGTTATTTAAGTAAAAAATCTTAAACAGGTTGGCGGGTCGACTCGATTAATTTATTTGCAACTCGAACCTGACCTGTTTAATAAATAGGTTAGTTGGGTCGACCCAAACCCGACCAAAATATATTATAAACTCAACCCGAACCTGTTAATTTGCGTGTTGATTGCAGGTCGGGTCAGAAATTGTCACCCATATCTGAGCATTCATATTATTGAAAGTGAAAAAAAAAAAAAAAAAAAAAAAAAAAAAAAAGCCATAAACTTTTATTATTATTTTCGTTCATAACCTATAACCCATATTATTTTCATTCAGTTTAAATCGTATTTAATCGCCAAATTTTAAACTTTTATTATTTTCATTTATAACCCATAAACTTTTTTTATCACTATAACTGTCTGCCGCTATAAAACCCGTTGCTACGCACGGATACTCGTCTAGTACATTAAAAGATGATAAGGAAAAAAGTGGAAAAGTAAATTAAAGTATAAGATTGAAAGTTAAACATATATACTTTTTTTTAACTAAAATAATGTAATGTTTAGTGCTAACATTAAAGACGTTGTTATTTTTATTTTTATTTTTTATTTTTTTATTTTTTTAAGTATTTTTGCATTATTTTGGTGCTAAAAGGTACAATTAGTCACACATTAGAGATGTTCTAAATAGGTAGAACTTTGTTTTCCTGACATAGAGGATTGATAAACTTATTTTAAACTATAGAGATGTCACTGTCTAAATTTCTTATTTGTAAGACTAGTGGTAATAAGAGAATTACCACGCGTCTTTAGCCTACATGGTACCTCACACGACGAGTCTTTGGCCAAAAAATGGAGAAGTTGTCTTGGGGAAGACCAAGTTGTAAAAAAAGGGTTGTGTGTGTGATGTTAGTTTTTTAGGGGTATATTTGTGTTTAAATGAGGTATGTTTGTGTTGTGAAGTTGATTATCTTATTACATTATGTTGGTGGTTTTAAATAGCTGATGTGACACTGAGTTAATGCTGATAATGTTGATTTCTATTACCACTAGCCTAATATGTATCTATTACTATTAGACTAGGTGTATTGGGGACAAATATCATCACCGCTAACTCAATACCACATCAGCTTCCTTCTTAATCACCAACATCACTACTAACATAGTGTAATAAAACAACCAACATTATCATCAAAATATACACCACTTAAATCCAATACACCCCACAAAAACTAACATCACACACACAACCTAACACCACAAGTCGTCGTTCCGCATACCGACTTCTCATTCTTGTGACTCAAAACACGTGGATGAGGGGTGTGTTTTAATGGAAACGTGGGAGGGCCAGGACGCGTCCTATTACACTTAATCTTATAAAAGCGTATACGCCCAATGTTTCAAGCACATGCTATTATAAAGTAAAAGAAACAAACAAACAACACGCAAAAACGATGCAACTATTTATGTTGAAAATTATAGGCTAAGGTGGTGTTTGTTTGTGACTTAATTGACTTAATATGAAAAAACTGAATTCATTAAGTCATACTAAAACCGTTTGTTTATGACTTAATAGAGCAATATGACTGAAAAAATTAAGCAATAAAACTAAAGTTGTCTGCATTAAGTCATCTCTTAATTAGAAATGACTTAATAAAATTTTTTAATAAACAAGCCCTAAGTCCCTATACGCAAATATGAGGCAGCAATATGTACATACACACTCATATATGATCTGCTATTTTAGTTTCTAAAGAGTGAGATTATGCTTGTCCTTTTCTTATCTTAGAAAACCCCACCGAAATATGTTTCCTCCAAGGGGTGAAGAAATTCATTCCTACTAAGATTTGCACCCAACAAATAAATATAATATTAATTTCGAAAGGGTATTCTACACGTTTTGGAGCATAGATATCATTTAGAGCTTATTAACATACTAAATTTGTTCATAAACAAAGTTTGTACGCCATAATGATACCATAATCGACTTTAGAACTCATAACAAGAAACCGTAAAAGTTGCCCAACCTCATTTTTCTTGCGCTTTCATAATTGACAAAAAGAAAACCAAAATCATTCTCAGATAAATGATCTTCATTTACAACTGATTAGATTTTGAATACATTCGAGAACTTATTAAAATTAAATTAAAACTTTAAGGGTGCGTTTGTAATTAGAGGAAAACGTCTCGGTTTTTCATATAAAGGTTTGTACAAAACAAAAGATTTGGTTTTATCGTTCTTTTATTTCAGAAAATTCTTCACGAAACTGAAAATTGTTATTTCAATATATTTTCAACTTTTTGTCACTACTAGAGATTGTCAAATAGAGACCCTTAATAAAGCCGGTTTTAGTGAAAAACGGGCTCTATTATACATAGAGCAAGCTGCCAAGCTTTTCAATAAAAAAACCGAGCTCTATTATACATCCCAAAGTTCGTTCTTAGAAGCAATTCCTCATAGAGTAGTCCTTCACCTTTTGTGTCCTCATACAAAACCGGGCTATTTGAACATTTTAAACCGAGCTGTATATTGTGCGTGAAGATAAAAATTTCTCCAAATACAAAATTATAGAGAGAAACCTTTTTTTTTTCTAATACAAAAACGTAGTAGTGCGTTCATTTGAGGCTCGGAATAACCATTTTTTTTTTTTTTTTTTTTCAATATTGAAAACTGAGTTAAAAGAAACTTAGTTAAGTAACATTTGTTAACGAGCAAAACCGAATCTCAATGAGGAATAAAAGGATTCAAAAGAAAACTCACCTTAAGGAATAAAAGATTCAAAAGAATATTGAAGTTACTAAAAAACGTAGAATAAATTCAAAATTAAATAACTTTGAGGAATAAGAAGATTCAAAAGAAAATTAGAATTACTTTTCAATATGCAGTATGCAAGTAATCTCAGTATGCAAGTAAACACATAAATGTATTCATTAATCGTGCATGATCTACTAACTAATTTTATTTATAATGTTATCTAGAAAAGAGGAAAACGTTTTCTTGCACGAAGTTATCAGTTTCTTCACAAATTTAGCAATAATTAAATTATCAAGTACATATAGTACTGAGTTTATATACAAGAAAATCGTACGAATAAGAGCTCAAAACCATACATGAAATGAACATAGCTATCATAAACAGCTTAACGCAGCACATCAAAGTATCAAACTATCTTGTAAATTCACTTAATGTCTAACTGTTTTAAGTAGTTAATTAATTTATTAAAAAGAGTTATGTATGTACCTCCATAATGGTCGATACCCACAAGCGACGTCCATGGTTGTTGGTGCCAATAATGGTGGACAATGGTTGATTTCGTACCTTATGCCATAACCAAATGTGGTAGCCGATGGTGATCATGAACGATAATGGGATCAATAGTACATCAAGATAACACTTCTTCCATTCCATTTGTTGTACGTATGTATACGTAATCTTCAAAACTGCTCTTTTCGATCTTTTAGCTTCTATTATCGTATGAGATGTTAGATAATACACGTATATATAGAACTATAAACTGAGTGCGTCAATGAACAAAGACGTTGTTGAACGCAAGGTTCACAATCACTAAAAAGCAGATTATAAAGCAAAAGGAGACCCCCATTTTGATCATAAGTTACAAACACTATGCCTTATCATGCAACAAGAGTTTGGCTGCATTCTCAAGCTTTATGGACTTTATTAGTATATTTTATCATTATCAGTTGTTACATGTTTCAATATATTTAACAAATCGGTATAGTACTCGAAATCAATTGCAATAAGTTATGTACTTTTTGTACTGCTAATTATTTACCATTTTATATATGGGATTTGCTATACGCTGTCAATCGTTAAAATAAATATAAAAGAAAATCTGGAATTTATTAAATTAGAAATTACATATATTTAAGGTAATTTGTATATTCATTTATTATGCATTAAACAAATAAGTATTTTAAATATGAAAATAAGATGTTATTTAATTTGCCTTAATTGACTAGTGGACATTATATAAAGAATCCCTTCTATATACAAGCATTTTCAATTTCTAATGTTGGTTTGTTGGTAAAAATATATACTTATTTTGTAACACACAAAATGATATATAGTTCTTACTTGTAAATTACAAGTTGACCCCTATGATTGTTTGCTAAAAATGGTAATGAGAGATCACATGTTTAGGGGGATTAGCGTCGTTACACATTAATCATGTCATTTTCATTTATTTTATGTCAAAAACATTGGAGGTGATTGTTTCAATTAGAGTCTACACGTTACATACCATACAATGAATGTGATGAAAGTCTCGAGAGAAGTATGTTTAGATATCTATCTATAGTACATATAAAATAGGGACGACTCTTTTTATTTTATTTAATGTAATAATCTGATCTTTAGCAAAAAGTATAATCAATTTATGCACAACACATATGATTAACTATCTCAATTAATGTTTTATTTAAAATACTCTCTTAGTAAGAAATACAATTAATTAAAAGTGAGAAGAAAAGGTGTGCATTCAAAATAGATATCATGAAGGCATATGATACTCTTAACCGCGAATTGTTAGAACAAGTAATGGAAGGGTTTGGTTTCCCTAGGAAATTTGTTAAGTGGGTGATGACATGTATAACTACTTCAGCCTTCTCAGTATGTGTTAACGGGGGAAAGATGTGGTTATTTCAAAGGTGGAAGAGGATTAAGGCAATAGGATCCAATATCCCCTTATTTGTTTACTATTGTCATTAAAAAGTTTTTAATCTGATGCTGCTAAGGAAGATTAGACAAACAAGTCAATTCACTTTCCATGATAGGTGCGAGGAAATGAAAATTGTAAGTCTATGTTTTGCTGGTGACCTTTTTGTTCTTTGTAATGGTGATGTAAACTCTGTTAGTGTCATTAAGCAAGCTTTAGATGAGTTTAGTAAGACCCCAGGACTGTATCCAAACATGGGTAAAAGTACTATGTTTTGTGGGAATGTATGTTAAGATCTGAAAAGTGAAATCCTAAGTGTTGTTCCTTTCACAATGGATTATTACCTGTGAGGTACTTAGGGTTCCATTAATCACAAAAATATTAAGCTTAAATAAGTGCAAGTGTCTTATAGATAGAGTCAAGGGGAAGATGATGGATTGGAAGAATAAATTCTTAACATATGTTGGAAGACTCCAACTGATAGCATCAATGTTAGCAGCTATGAAGACCTTTTGGGCATCTGTTTTCTTCATCCCAAATATTTTTATTAAAGATATTACTTAAGAGTTTTCTATGGAGTCAAGGAGAAAAAGTCCAAGGTAAAGCAAAAATAGCATGGAAGAATGTGTATAAACCAAAGAAAAGTGGAGGATTGAGATTGAAACCTTTTGATCAATGGAATTTTGTTCTGATGATTAAAAACCTCTGGAATATTGCCAGAAAAAAGGATTCTTTATGGTGAAATGGGTTAATATTCACAAATTAAAAGGAAGCAGTGTGTGGGAAGTATCTATTGATTCTAAAGCTAGTTGGGGTTGGAAAAAAACTTCTTGAATTAAGGGAGAAAGTGAGACCTCATATATGGATTGTTATTGGTAATGGGGTAAATACTAAAATGTGGCACGATACATGGAAAATTGGTGGCCCTTTATCCATGTGGTGACAAGAAGAGTAGTGTATTATGCTAGAATATCTAACAATGAAAAAGTGGCTAACATGATTGTTAATGGGCAAAGGTAATGGCCATCTGATTGGCTGAACCAATTTCCATCTCTAACACAAGTTGCATCTCCAGTTTCGAATGAAGATAATGAAGATAGTGAACAATGGATGAGCAATTAAAAAATGGTGGTGAAATTCAGTATTAGTAGAGTTTGGAAAGATTTAAGGGAGCAAGATGTCTAAGTGTCATGGTATGATGTAGTCTGGTACCCTCAATTCATTCCCTGCCATGCTTTTATTGTATAGCTACTAGTACAAGAGAGACTGCCTACTCAAGACAGAGTGTTGAAATGGCAGCCAACCAAAGTTATGAAATGTGTACTGTGCAGTGATGAAGTGGACTCACATAAACACTTGTTTTTTGAATGCAAATATTCAAATAGTGTTTGGAACAAGGCTAAAATGATGAGTAAAGTTCAAACTAGCAGTGATGATTGGAAGATAATATTAGAGGAGCTAATTAGAATGCCAAAGAAAAGGAATACATGGGTAATTTTGAGAAAATTTATGTTTGCAGCAGTGGCTTACTTTATATGGCAAGAAAGGAGCATCATGCTGTTTCAAGACGTAAAAAGACCATGGGAGATCTTATGGAAAGAAATTGAAGAAATTGTTAAATTGAAGCTAAATATTGTTAAATTGAAGCTCTCAAGTTTAAAGGTGGCTGAATCTTGGAATGTTAGAGAAGTCTATGAATTATGGGGCATAAAAAAGTATATATCAAAACAAAGAATGTTGGATTGAATAAGTAAAAGGATGTTTAGGGTAAGAATGGATAAGACTGATGGCTAGTACCTTGGTGATTAGGGTCTATCCTTTGGAAGACTAATGAAAGGCTAGAGATGTAACAATAATGTTCTAATGGTTTTCCTAAGTATTTGGTCTCTAAGTCATCATAAAGTAGTATCATGTCTACAGTTTTGAGTACTGTCAAAACCAAGTAGCTACAACTTATGGGTTGTTTGGATCTTAGAAGTTCGTTGAATTTTGATAGATTCCATGAATAATGCAGGGGTGATTTTCATGTTACCTACAAATAATATGGTTGATAAACTACTTTTCTCACCTTTTATCCTTAAAAAAGGTGAGATATTTGTCAGATCGTCATAATAGAAGGCCTTGTATCTTGGTTCTTTACTGTATTAAGCTGTGAATGTTCATCAACTGTGTTAGTGCAAATATTACGATATTTAATCTATACATTCTCATTTGTTTTGTTAATGACAAACATGTAACTTGTAATACATAATGTAAAATGTATAAGTTACTTGTAATTATATATTATCTCAACACCTCTCGACGACTCAAGTCCTTGTATGCTACAACACAGGTTCGTACATGTTTGTTATGTTGCGTTATGATCAAACCCCCAACAAACCATTAAAACATGTTTAGTTAAATAGTTTATGTATAACAACTAGTGTTTACATATTGGGTAAATATATACATAACTAGTATGTATTATAAGAGGTAATATAAATAGGTAGAAAACTTAAGTATTTGACCCATTGACCAAATACATTAAATGTATTTGGGTAAAACCCAAAGTCCATAACCCATACCCAATGTCTAGATACATTGTACCTTGGTGAGCACTCAAAACCATGGACTAGATGCATTTCATCTTGTAGATACATTGAATCTACTTGGTACCCATAACCCATGACCCATACCCAATGTCTAGATACATTGTACCCTTGGTGGGCACTCAAAACCATGAACTAGATACATTGCATCTTATAGATACATTGAATCTACTTGGTACCCATAACCCATAACCCATGACCCAAAACCCATGGGTAAAAGGGAGCGTCCCACGGATCCCCAGTAATACACTGGACGGATCCCTCAAAGGAGGGATCCGTGGGATCCGGGAAACAGTGGCTAGTTTTCTTCTATAAATAGTGAGCCATTTCTTCATTGTTCCACACACTTTCACACGTAGTTTCTCTCCACCATTTATAGGATAGTTAGATCATTAGGAAACATGTAAACCACCCACATCTCATATGATCATAATGCTTCTAACTTTCATTTGTTGTAAGCATACTCCCGAAGTGATCCTCCAAAGCAAGCTTAGAGATCTTGCTTCCTTACCTACTGAAGTGATCACCCATCACAAGATACAAGCACATGAAGATCTTCTACAACAAGCTTGGGAAACTTGTCATCTTCATTCATAGAAGACTAACTACATCATGCTTTGGGTTCTTGATGTTTAGTTTAGGATTTCATATCCATTAGACACATTGTCTTGGATAATGTCTAGTATCATATTCTTGTATCTATGACTAGACTAGATGGTTTATGTGTTTGTGCCATAAAACACAAGGTTTGTTATGTTGGGCCACAAAACATAACGGGTGTCATAGATGTGTCAAAGGCATTAGTGAAGAGTACCGAAGATCCGTGTCAATGGCATTAGTGAAAGATGCCTAGGGTGTACATTCGATATGGTGTGTTTCGATGTACAAGATAGAGTAGTATTGGATCCAAGGATATTGATATCCTTGATGGTGTTGTAATAAGGAGTGGATCTCCTTAAGATTAGGTGTTGTGTGATGGGTAGTAGTTCCTCCATAGTAATGGAACTAGGTGCTTAGCCTAGTACCTAATAAAGGGTAGGCGATGTTGTGATAGGATTAGTTCTCCTTGGAGTGAAAGAACTCGGTGGTTAGCCTAGCACCGTATAAAGGGTAGGCGACGTTGTGTTAGGTGTGGTTTGCCTTGGTGTGAAAGAACTCGGTATTTAGCTTTGTACTAGAAAAAAGGTGTAAGCGACGTTGTGAAGGCTTCTCCGCCATAAGGAGTTTCGTGTAGTGTTTACGAACTCTCGAGTAGGTGACTTGGGGAGTGGAGTAGGGCAAGGAAGGTGTCCTTGTAGCCGAACCACTATAAATCCTCGTGTTGGTTTGTCTATCCTTTTACTTATCGCTTTACGTTTATTCTTGCATTACATTGTTTACTTTCTATGTGGTTGATGTTTATGTTTGTGATACATACTTGGTCTTTCATATAATCACAAACTATATTTAACACTTTACATATTATGACACGCTTGATCAAGAAAAAGCAACCGGACTAATAATGGTGAAACTTGATTTGTAATGAACCATTAATCTTGCAGAATCTTATGTGATATTAAGGGGTTGTCCTTACATGCCGTAATGCGTTAAATGCATACTCGCGTCGAGATTAGCAAGTGCAATGGTTTATACTATATTTGATACAAAAGTTTTAAGTTTGAAACGGAAACGTATTCACCCCCCTCTACGTTTTCACAATTGGTATCAGAGTGGGCTGGCTCTAGTTTTTAAAACAAATGGTTTTCAAAACGAGTAAGGTCCTCGTATCAAATTTTTGGTCAAGTCAAGAATAATATGAAAAGTGTTTTGTTGATTTTTTTCTTTGAAGTTTTGTTGTTAGATATCTTGTTAATCAAGCTTGAATAAAGGTAAAAATGGTTAATATAACTTCACTAAAAAGTCTACAAAGGTTAAACCTTTTCATCGGGTCGAAACATACATTTTGTAATTTTGTGTCAGATCCGTGGATCCCTCAGGTTACACTGGACGGATCCCTCAAGCAAGGGATCCGTGGTACAGAAGACAGTTTTTGTCTGAATTTCAAAAATTCATAACTTTTTAACCGTAAGTCGTTAGAAGTCGTGCCACCTATCGTTTTAAAGGTATTTGAGTCTACTTTCATTTAAAAATGATTTCATAAACTGATTCAAAACAAAAATTTACAGAATCATTGATTTATAATAGAAATTCATTTTTCGGTCATAACTTTTGCACAAACTTTTGATCTAATTGGAGACGGATGTTTTCATCTTTGAATAACAATGTGTCCTCTTTTGAAATAAAGGTTTTGATCATATTTATAAATATAAAAGAAACTAATAAAGCTTGGTATACATGTTTGTATTTAACACAAAGCGATGAAAAGAACTTTCGTATGCTATGCTAAATGATAAATTGTCTTCTTTGCATTACTTGATTATTTGATTATCTCAAATAGCTTTTGTGCTTATTTGATTGAATAACATATGTGGTTTCCTTACCTTGCTATTCATTTTCTTGTTTGTCGATTTAGTAATATTCTACTAATCAATGTGCTATTTGAAGGAGTGTTTGGGATAACATCTAGTTGTGTCGAAAATGTTAGTTTAAATACTTCGTTAAGTCATATAAGTTGAAAAATGTTCAAAACATGTAATACACTAAATGGATTTTTGATTGAGTTGCCATGTGTGCAACATAAATGTTTTATGTGCTTATATGATTTCTTGATTTCATATTTTCTTGTATCGTTTTCTAAAAACAACAAGAATGGACATCGGATCATAACCTACACTTGTGTTGATGATGTACTCTCCCGTTTTTTCTTTGCATGATCGCTCTCCAAGCTTAATAGTAGGATTGACAACTTGATTATTTCATCCGATATACTCAAGTAAATTATTTTGCAACGCAAATATAATTGTTCATATCCGAAAGTCCAAACTCAAGCTTTCCAACAACATATGTTGAACTAGCTCATCAAACTATCTTTTTGTTCACCATATGGACAACTTTTAATTTTTTGACACCTTCGTCACCTTAGTTGTTTCAAGTATAATATTAATAAAAACGAAGCAAAGTATCATCATTGTTACTCTTCGATAGGACATTGTAGGAATATAAATTTTCCTAACTTGAGAATGAATACTGGAGAACTTATTGCACTAGAAACTCAATTTGACCTAACGGTTGAATTGCTTCCTTGATAGAAGTTGGGTATGTGGAATCGCCCGTAAAATTGGTCGTGTTTAGCCGTAATTGAGCACCGCTAGTAATAGTCTCATATTCATTCTCTCACTTGAGAAATTTATACTCCTATGTTTTCCTAAAGTAAGTTTACAATGGAAATACTTTGTATTATCTTAGGAATACTAATCAAACAAGTTGTAAAATTATTTTTTTTTGTTAATCACAACCACTTGCCTCATCAAGCGATTATCTTGCTTTGATCGAGAAGAGCTACATGACTTCATGGACGAAGCTCATTGTATGCTAATCATCATCAGTAATAACTAGATTGTCCTAAACTAGCACCTCACAACTCTTTTGTCTTGAACACCATCATGTGATCTTTTCTTTCAAGACACATACCTTGCATGGCATTGTTAGTGTAAATGATTTACTAATCTAGACCGTAAATTTGTTTTAGGCTTCTTGAATAGTACTTGTAAAGTTTGCTAAACCTTTGTGTTATTTGTGAGCTTGATCTCATTTTGATTGCCTATATGTGATCTCTACATGTTCTCCTTGCTTTGCTTAACGTGTATACTTGTGTGCTTGCTATAAAAACCATTAGTTACCATCAATCATTTTCTCTTGATCATTTAAGTCCATCTTCATGTAAGACACTTAAGAGACTGAGTAACTTAGGATATGTAGGTGCTAGACCTTGATAGAACCCAATCACCTCTTTTTCACCTCATCTGTTAGCCAGATCCCTAGACTTAAGCTAGCCGGATCCCTCTAGTGAGGGAACCGGTGGAACCGTGGAACAGTAGGAACTTTATCTCTTTAGATAATCATTTCAAATTTCCTTTTTCCCACACAAGCACTTGTTCAATACTTAGGATTATCTGTTTCCTATATGTTTATAAATGAGTTGCATTTATATGAGTCTTTACGTGTTCTTCTTTTTTTGTTTCATGATTTTATGTGAACAATTTATCCATTGGTATAAATGTTTTCCTTTTGTACTAACTCTTTTGGATTCTTGTAGGATGACAATGGTCGATTTCATCATCAAGTCAAGTTGTGCTCATTCGCACATTTTTTGTTATTTCTAAGCTTGCATCATCCTAACCATCTTACTCCACTTTTATCACTACTCACAAAGTCATCATGTCTACCACCTCTATTGAGTCATCAACCAAGTCAAAGATTCACCTTAATACCTTTCATCACCTCTACTACAACTTCCATACCTCTAAGTCATAATGATAATTTCTATTATTATCAACGTGTCCAAAGGTCTAGTTCATGATCTACGTGATGAAGTATGTCTCATGTTCTACCACACACTATTTGTGTCAACCACATCCTACAAGTGTTTCACTACCACTACAATTCATGATCGCTCAACCATCCTTCACAAACATCTATGTTGTCAAAAGCCAAGTGAATTTCGTAATGAAATGCGTCTCATCCCTAAGCACATTTTTTTTCTTACCTTGAACAAACCTTACAACCTCTAAACCAACCATGATAATGCAAATAGTAGGATTATTCTCTTTTTGACACTAATCCTTTCTTTGTTGGTTCATACATATACACTTTGATGTATATGGGATTCTCGTGTATTTATGGACGAAATTTTACACTAATTTTATTTTGTAGGTTCTTCTTGACGCCCTCGAGCTAGGGGAGCTTCCGTCGAGCTTTTACAAAGTGCATCATATGACTTACTCGTCCAAGGACGAATATAATTTTGCACTAAATTTTTGTTTTGTAGATTTTCAAAACACACTAGGAGAACTTGACGCTCTCAATAAAGGGGAGTTTTTCGTAAAAGCAAAAACATTGCAAATTTTGCAATACTTTCGTCTTAGCCTTCCTAAAATACTTGACGCCCTTAACAAGGGGGAGCAACCGTCAAGGGGGAGCATGCACACATTCATTCTTCAAAATTCCTTTATGTTTCAACAAAAGGGAGATTTCTTTCTCATCATATATTTTTCCTTTTTCTTTTCTTCTTAACACTAACCTTGATGTAGGTTAAGCCTCAAAAATTTGATCCATTGAGCCATTGGCAATAATGGTTATAATTCAAAGGATCTTTCTATTTTTTTTGTGTGATTCTCTAGGTTCCTCTTAAAGGCGAGATCACCACCTTTTGAAGACGTGCAAGCTCAACGTCATGAGTTGCTAAGCTTCGTCATTAGTGTTTCGTGTTGAAGGTATTGGTGTGGTGTGCCAATTGGAGCAATAAGGTGTTTTTCTTTTAACTTCACTAGGGATGATGCAAACTCGCCATTCTTGGGAGAAATTAAGGTTAAAGGACACACCCTTTTTTGTTTCGACAAAAGGGGGAGAAGAGTGTAAACGGAGAAGGTAATACATAGGAAGCACGGACACAAGTAACTTTGACATTTTACCTATCTATTACGTTTACATATATTTTGTCATCATCAAAAAGGGGGAGATTGTTTGTGCAAATATTACGATATTTAATCTATACATTCTCATTTGTTTTGTTGATGACAAACATGTAACTTGTAATACATAACGTAAAATGTATAAGTTACTTGTAATTATATATTATCTCAACACCTCTCGACGACTCAAGTCCTTGTATGCTACAACACAGGTTCGTACATGTTTGTTATGTTGCGTTATGATCAAACCCCCCAATAAACCATTAAAACATGTTTAGTTAAATAGTTTATGTATAACAACTAGTGTTTACATATTGGGTAAACATATACATAACTAGTATGTATTATAAGAGGTAATATAAATGGGTAGAAAACTTAAGTATTTGACCCATTGACCAAATACATTAAATGTAGTTGGGTAAAACCCAAAGTCCATAACCCATACCCAATGTCTAGATACATTGTACCTTTGTGAGCACTCAAAACCATGGACTAGATGCATTGCATTTTGTAGATACATTGAATCTACTTGGTACCCATAACCCATGACCCATACCCAATGTCTAGATACATTATACCCTTGGTGGGCACTCAAAACCATGGACTAGATACATTGCATCTTATAGATACATTGAATCTACTTGGTACCCATAACCCATAACCCATAACCCATGACCCATGACCCATGACCCAAAACCCATGGGTAAAAGGGAGCGTCCCACGGATCCCTAGTAATACACTGGACGGATCCCTCAAGGGAGGGATCCGTGGGATCCGGGGAACAGTGGCTAGTTTTCTTCTATAAATAGTGAGCCATTTCTTCATTGTTCCACACACTTTCACACATAGTTTCTCTCCACCATTTATACGATAGTTAGATCATTAGGAAACATGTAAACCACCCACATCTCATATGATTATAATGCTTCTAACTTTCATTTGTTGTAAGCATACTCCCGAAGTGATCCTCCAAAGCAAGCTTAGAGATCTTGCTTCCTTACCTACTGAAGTGATCACCCATCACAAGATACAAGCACATGAAGATCTTCTACAACAAGCTTGGGAAACTTGTCATCTTCATTCATAGAAGACTAACTACATCATGCTTTGGGTTCTTGATGTTTAGTTTAGGATTTCATATCCATTAGACACATTGTCTTGGATAATGTCTAGTATCATATTCTTGTATCTATGACTAGACTAGATGGTTTATGTGTTTGTGCCATAAAACACAAGGTTTGTTATGTTGGGCCACAAAACATAACGGGTGTCATAGATGTGTCAAAGGCACTAGTGAAGAGTACCGAAGATCCGTGCCAATGTCATTAGTGAAATATGCCTAGGGTGTACATTCGATATGATGTGTTTCAATGTACAAGATAGAGTAGTATTGGATCCAAGGATATTGATATCCTTGATGGTGTTGTAATAAGGAGTGGATCTCCTTAAGATTAGGTGTTGTGTGATGGGTAGTAGTTCCTCCATAGTAATGGAACTAGGTGCTTAGCCTAGTACCTAATAAAGGGTAGACGACGTTGTGATAGGATTAGTTCTCATTGGAGTGAAAGAACTCGGTGGTTAGCCTAGCACCGTATAAAGGGTAGGCGATGTTGTGTTAGGTGTGGTTCGCCTTGGTGTGAAAGAACTCGGTATTTAGCTTTGTACTGGAAAAAGGTGTAAGCGACGTTGTGAAGGCTTCTCCGCCATAAGGAGATTCGTGTAGTGTTTGCGAACTCTCGAGTAGGTGACTCGGGGAGTGGAGTAGGGCAAGGAAGGTGTCCTTGTAGCCGAACCACTATAAATCCTCGTGTTGGTTTGTCTATCCTTTTACTTATCGCTTTACGTTTATTCTTGGATTACATTGTTCACTTTCTATGTGGTTAATGTCTATGTTTGTGATACATACTTGGTCTTTCATATAATCACAAACTATATTTAACACTTTACATATTATGACACGCTTGATCAAGAAAAAGCAACCGGACTAATAATGGTGAAACTTGATTTATAATGAACCGTTAATCTTGCGGAATCTTATGTGATATTAAGGGGTTGGCCTTACATGCCGTAATGCGTTAAATGCATCCTCGCGTCGAGATTAGCAAGTGCAATGGTTTATACTATATTTGATACAAAAGTTTTAAGTTAGAAACAGAAATGTATTCACCCCCTCTACGTTTTCACAAACTGGTCTACAGTAGTAATTGATACTTATAGTTGACTACCACTAGCTCTAAGATAGTTAAAGTAATCATAAAGTAGGTTGCCTGTTATGAAGGGTGGCTGATCTAGTAGGGGAGTGTAAGTTGATTGGAATTGAGAGTTGTGAAAGATGAAACTTCATGGTCCTTTCATGACATTCTAACAGGATGTTTGGTTGGTCCTCCCTCAAGGTGTGTGTTACCAGGTATCTGAAGCCATTTTTAAGAGATGAAAATGTAGGATGCCTGGTATAGCCCTTGACTTGGAGGGGTTATGGGTGGCTATAATCTACATAATGATGCCACTTACCTTGTCCACCTTTTCTTGGTAGGAAGGTGAGATGGAAATGTAGTTATGAAATTATGGTCTTGGTGCATAAAAGGGTGAATTCAGAATTTGAGCTTAGTGTTTAGATGAAGCTTGGAAAGGTCTGTTCTGTATACTTTAGCTTTGGCAGAGATAGTAATTTGTCAGATATAGTGTTAGCCTTATCTGATATCGGATGAATAGTTTTTTAGTTTTGTATCTGATTTGGGGCATGTCCAAATTCAGTCATATATTATCTTGTGTTGTACAAGTTTTGGATATTAATATAATTCACCTTTTGCACAAAAAAAGGTTAAAGAAAAATGTCAAAGCTTCTACACACTTTATCGCGATAAAATAGTACAATACTATTACCGTTTTCGTATAGCCATTGCATCGTGATGCACGAGTATCTTACCATATTTATATGAGATAATATGCGATAAAGTTATTCCTTAAAATTCTCGCAATGTGCAAAGTTATTATTACGAAAAATATATAATAAAATAATATTATTCACCAGAAGTTTTGATTACAAGGCACCCGCTGCTTAAAGATCCATCAATTTGGCAGGCCTAATATATATATATATATATATATATATATATATATATATATATATATATATATATATATATATATATATATATATATATATATATATATATATATATATATATAAAGTATGAACAATAGAAAAACTGTATAAGAAACCAATAAATGTGTAACATTGAACTCATTATGTATAACCTCGGCTTATTTGTAAATCACGATTTAAGATGCGATTTGATAGAATATATTATAGATGAAACAAAAGAAAAGAAGTGACCAAAAGAAAAACTCTCACCATAAATGAGTGTTCGTTTTAAGCACAATTTCAGTTCCAAGCGCAATTGTATGCATGCTTGTATACATAAAACTATAAATATGAGTCAACATATCAAGTAGATTCATACCAAAGTAAGTGTTTAATGCTTCAACCTGGCACTTAAATACTTCTTTGAAACTTTTGAAAGCAAAACATTAATGCAAAGAGCCGCTAAATTTTTATATAAACGAGACGTTATTTAACTCGTGCGATGCACGGATTGTGTCTAATATTTCATAACTAAATGTTTGATCATTAGGTTCCTATTATTTTAGATAGTTACTTAACCTTAAAAGAGTACATGTGAAGAGGTTTTTTGTAAGATGTTATATTTAAATGAGACTTTTCATATGTAATATTTTAATATTAGTAAGTTACATAAATTATGTTTGTCCTATTTATTTGGTACTTTTTTCATAGTGAGTTATAGAACCACTTATTTTTTTATATATTTTATTTTGAATGACAAATTTCGAGTTGTTAGAGAATTTAATGAATGTTGCTGGTTCTTCAAAATTGCATAATTGTATGCGTTTGTGGTTTGTGCAACATGCAAGTGAAAATGATGGATTATCCAAATTGTTTTTTGGTTGTTGCCAGCATTTGAGACGGGTAATAGCGAAGAACCATACCATGATGGCAAACATGGAAGCTTATGGTGCTAATGGGGTTGCTTTGGAGTCACTTAAAGCTTTAAAAGAAACCCAAGAGAGGCATCAGTTATTGCTTGCAGAGTTAAACCAATTGTTAGATAAAGCGAAAGGTGGTGCCCGTGAGGAAGAAGCTAATGCTATTAAGATGAATGAGTTTAAGTAGTTGTTTGATTTTAGATACTTTTGTTGGTTCTAATAATTTCAATGTTTTGTTTGTTTTTGTGTTGATGATATTTGAAATATAATAAGTATCGATTTTGCTATTGCACACGGAATCGATATAAATGTTCATAGTGTTATTGCTCAACAATATATATATATATATATATATATATATATATATATATATAAATTATAACAGGAGGCATTTGGCATTAATGACACCTCAATGCCCAGTAATTGTTTTTCATGCCACATAAGCAATTTTGGTCCAACTAAGCAATTTTTATCCACCTAAGCAATAATTTTTTTAATTTAATTTGTTATTTTTTAAATTTCGGATTTTATTTAATTATTTTCGATTTTTTTTTTAAAAATGAGTCTTGCAAGGATTGAACCTTGGTTGGTTGAATAACAAGTGTGTTTACCACTAAGGCAACACAACTTTTTGGAATATATGTTGCAAGTCCAAAATTATAAATCTATGCAACCAATTATGTTGGAGAATCCCTACAACTTAGGTAACCCTAAACAAAACATATATGTAAAAACTTATATACGGTTCATTATATTTTTTTCTCAAAAACTCTAATATCCTTTTTTTCCTCACAATCTCTTCTAATGTTTGGTTTACTGATTTTTGTGTTTTCTTCATCACATGTTTGCAACCATGGATATCATGGGCAGTTGGTGAAAACGAATGATTGTGGAAGGAAGTATCGTGAATTTGGGACTATGGGATACTGCTGGTATGTCAACAATGTTATTAAAGACTTATGTTAGAAGACTTATGTTGGCTTTTTCTTTAATCAGTAAAGCAAGCAAGTTATGAAAATGCTCTTAAGAAGGTAGCTTTTTTAATTATTCATATTAGATTTTATATATTCGCATCATATATGTTTCCAGTGAAACGATTTTAAAACGTACACATCATATAAATAATCTTCGAAAAGGAAAATATTTGATCATGAAGGAAGCAAAGATAAACACCTTGCATAGGTTCTTAATATGGCATAGATCAGCTGAGTTCAATTTCTTATCATTGTGCTAAATGATCTTTATCTTATGTTTCAGTACTGGTAAGGTTTGCGGAAATCACCTATACGCTCATCGAAGGAGCAACTCGGGCACAAGTTGTTTGATTTACCGGCGATGTTCCTCTCGGCTCGCAATGGTTGTCAAATGCTCTTGGTCACAGATATCGTTGCTTATAAGGTACGTTCTACTGAAAGTTTTGAACCGGGTAACTCCGTAGATGCACTGATGTTGTTGTCATTACTTTAACTAATCAATCCGTTCTCATGTCATACTTTCCTTCAAAACATATTGTTTACTTTTTTCTTATTTTCATCAACGCTTGGTTTTTTTTAGATTTGGACAATAATTGGTTAGTAGTTCATGTTTGATAACATGCCTCTTTTTTAATGCTAACAAACGATATTTTAATTTGATGATTAGTTGGTAAGCACATAAAAAGAGTGGATACGAAATATCATTTGTTGAAACATTTGAATGATAAACAAACTATATAGTTAAACTAATGTTGAACGCTCACAAAACTTGCAGACTGCTTCTGGCTGGTCGCGCATAGTACGATGAGGCTTACGCAAGTTAGAAATATTTTGTTATTTAATACTGGTCAAACGGGCTGGTCTGGGTTAGGCCGGCATGGAACTTTTCCATAGTGCATTCCAAATTGAGTATAGAGGAACAAAGTTGTCAAGCTATGAAATTGTACGTCATGGACTGAGTTATGATGTTCATTTTGTTTTGATTGGAATTTGATTTTGATATAAAGCTATAAATATAGATACTCACGATGGTAGGAGATCAGATATGACATTTTATACAATGTTTAGCTCATTGTTGATCTAGAAGGAAATTTATACCAACTGCAGGACAATCTGTGAGTTTGACATCAACATGGAATCTGTACTTTCAAGTTATAAAATGAATACGTTATAGATGTATATATGCCTCGATTAATGTGTTAGATAATCGCAGTTATATGGGATGATAAGCCGCCACCTAGATAATCTGATAACAATTTTTTATATGTCTGTGTATCCAGGGCTCAGTTGGCAATGTGGCCCTATCACTAAAATAGATATGTTTGGATAGTCGAGTTTTTATATAAATTACTGGTCTGCATCTCAACATTTCAACTGTTGTGAGACTGAAATGAATTATAGTAGTTGGAATCGAATTTTCTTTAGATATGTTCCACTATTAGATCTCTGTGAAACTATGGGCGTTCATGGTATCTTACATTGTTTTAATCAGGTCAAGTGGTCAACTGCATTAGTTCTATTAGACATGCATTAATAAATCTATTTGTGATACAAATGTTGATGTCATGGTCACTCAGCAAGTGTACACAGTTTTATCTTCATCTGGTTTTTGACTATAGCTCTTTAGCAGCCGTTGTTTAAGTTCTTTTTCGATGCTTTATCTTTGTCATTTAGTTTTTGACCATCTGCAATGTTATGTGCTTTTCATTGTTAAACTGTAGAAGCTTTGTATGGAAGTTACTTGGTGCACTTTTTAATGTCTTATAGATCCGTCAGGTCAAATAAGCAACTAAAACTGCACAATGGTTAGAGCATACTCACAAGAGCACATTTACAAGCACCCATGGGAGCGAGTCACGTCAGCATCATGCCGCAAGTTTGCTGACCCAGAGAACAAATGCACCTTATCCCACATCTTAGAAGTCGACACCTTGAACCACAAGCTCGATCCTAAAGAGTGTAAGCTCTACACCACCCGTGCCATCACTATTCATGCTCCTGGTCCCTGGTTCCTTCGCAAGATTGTGGGTCAAGATATCTGCCATTGTGTCGAATCAACTATGGTTGATGCGAAGACACGATCAATGCAGCCAGCCACCAAGAACATCAGTCTACAAAAATACATGGAGGTCGAGGAGAAAATCAGGTATGATCCACACCCAGAAAAGCCGAATGAGTGGACCATTTGCCGACAGGAAACGAGCATAAGGATTAAGACATTAAAGACACTGGCAACCATGGCGGAGAAAATAGAGCAAAAATTTGTCGAAAAGTTCCAGCATAATAGTGCCAAAGGTAGGGAGGTGATGGAGAGGATGTGTAAGTACTTGAGCTGAATCCTCTTCAAGGGGCTTTTGTGTCTAATTGTAGGTTGTGTTTTCTGTAACGACATATTTGAGGTCATAAAGAAAGTGTAGCGATAAAACTTGGTGTATTTCCCGCGTTGGTAAGATTATACAAAGTTACAATCTCTTTTATATGTAATGTTTTTTATTCTTATAAGATAAAATGGAGTTGTTTTGTGCGCCAATTATAAGCTATTTTTGCGCATTATAAGTTTGTCTTTGTCCATTTTAATTTGTTCCTTGCCCATCATAAGCTATTTTTGGAAGCATTATACCCCGTTTATGATTTGCAAGAGCTCCAACAACTATAATTTCAATCTCAGGTTAGGTTCAATGTGAGCAATTTCATGCCTTGAACTCTGAAACACAACCTATAGATCACATCACAGTTGGAGGCTTGATGAAAGCATGTATGAATGTTGGTCAGGTTAGACAATTCAGTTTTTCTTTTTTGTATCTTTCAGCTATTTTCTGTAGTGATTTGTTCCAATTTACATGGACTTAAGAATTTCTTTTAGGTTGAACGGGCACGAGAAATATATGGTATGATTATAAAAGTTGTGATTATTTGTATATAAGTTTACACTATTGCTCGCAATGTAGGTAACAATACATTTCATGTTCAAAATTAAGAACATCATTAACAATTCGTGGTTACGCTTTCTAGACAGATGCTTACAACACTCGACAGTTGGCCAGTTGCAGCTTTGACAAAATACTAAACGTCCTAAGGTTCAGAGTCAAGGTAAAGCTACGTACAGTTTTATTTGGAATTACTAATGCATCAACTGATACGTTTGCAATTTCTTATTTCGTTTGTACGCTTGCATCAATTAATTGACATTGCTAATTTAGAAATTGTTTTTCCATTAAGTGCTTCAAACGGGTGATATGAGAAACAAGTCGCGGCACAATCAAATGTCACGTCTATAAGTTCCTCGAGTTCAGGTAATATAAAATTACAATATTAGCAATACTTGTATTATATTTCTATTTTATATTTATTTTGTTTATGTCCAATTGTATTTGGAGGTATAGCCGCATCACAAGGTAAGTATACAGTTTTTAATTTTCTATGTACGCTTGCGTTACGGAATTTACATTGCTTACTTGAGTGTCTTTTTTCCAAAAGTACTGGAAATGCACGGGCATACAATCATTTCACTTCACAGACGGACGTCCCATCTACAAGCTCTTTGGGTTTAGGTAATATGAACTTATAGTAATTTCACCTGTTGTATAAGTTCTATTTTATATTTCGTTCCCTCCTCTTATTTTACTTTCACTTTCTCCTAATCCTTTATCTATGATTCAAGGCCACCATCCACTTACTTAAGGATCAGGAGGTGCATTCAAATTTTCAAGCACTACAACGCGCTGTTTTGGTACTCAGAACGGATAAAGAACGGGCCTACCCTTCTTTTGCTATATAAAAATATGCCAACGATATTTATAAGTCATGCCCGCCCATTGGGCGGGCTTCGACCACTAGTGTATATATATATATATATATATATATATATATATATATATATATATATATATATATATATATATACTAGTGTCAAAACCCGTCCGATGGACGGGTATGACTTGTGGTTTTTATTTTTATGATTTTGTGGGTCAAATATATACTAAAAAGTAATTAAAAGTTAAATGAAAGGGTTAAGATATATATTTGATGTTATCATAATCCATTAAACGACTTACTATCTTGGAGACCAACTACTATCTTGGAATTACTCAATTCGTTATGTGACCAATTTTGGCAAGGTGTACAATCAAGGTTAAAGCACGTACAAAGATTCATACCCATAAAATTTCATACACTAAAATACAAACAATCGATTATCAATATTAAATGAAGCCGGTATGGATATACACAAACCTTGAATTTTGAGTGGCGAGATTGTGAAGATGTTGCAAGGCCATTGAGGTTTTCCACACGCGACCTAATATGCCATCAGATAAGTCACAACGTCGTAAATAACAACAAGGTAGAATAATAATTTTCCTCATGGAATCTCAGTGATTAGTTCTTTTAAAATATGATATAAGTATGTAAAAATTATCGTCAAGTCTTGGACTAGTATCATACAGTAAATTCAGTAGTGGGTGATTTACAAAATTGATTGCAGGAGAAGGTTGCTACTACATCAAATTAGCTATCAAATTTTCATTAAATATCAGAAATCAAAAAACAAATATCGCTATCATTAATTCCTTGACTGGAAGTCTTTAAGAGACGTTTAACTGCATTTTCTTACCCATCTTCTAGCATAACCTGAAGATTACCAATTTTTTTTATGTGAAAGCTATACAAAACTCATAGGTAACTATCATTCATAATTTTTTGTATCACTGGCACGCTTAAACATTTTAGTTTCATAATAGTGAGGTTGAAAACTACTCAATAGCAGAACATTGACCTGGATTTCTAAATATAAATCCACTAAACACCGGGTAGCAACAGAAGAAGTTTCAGAATCCCATGTACTTGGTGAAGACTGGTCGTTACTTGCTTTCTCTTTCTTGTCACTCACATGTTATGAAAACTGGAAAAATTACCAAATTGATAACATTAAAAAAAAATGAGCGAGGAAAAAGATGACCATTGTCCTTTAGAATAGCACTTCCAAAGCACTCTTTCTGATTGGTTGTTGTCAACATAGATAAACCTGAAACATCGTCCAAGCTTAACAATTAATAATTATTGTTAACGTCATACGTTTATATATTCTTTTCCATTAACAAACATTGTAACAAACACACAATTAAAAGGTACAAAGTTATTTATAACAATTAAAAGGTACAAAGTTATCCTTTTACAAAAATAATTATCGCCTTACATCTTACATTGTAAAGAACAGAAAGAAATTAATGGTATACAAATCTACTTATTCTTCATATAGCTGCAACAAGTGTATCCTACCATTCATTCAAACAAATGTTTTTTAATCCTTGGTGAACAATGACCGCCACCTAAAAAATATGCATTGAATCAGAAATAATGTATTCATAAAGATATATCTCATAGAAAGTGGAATGAATTAACTTAGAGCATTCCAGGTTTTCAAGAAAATACATAGACGGGAGTTAGATCTGTAACGTCATCAACCCTTTGATATCTGTAGTGATCGTGCTCGTTTTACTAATAAGAATGTGACTAAAATAGATTACAACACCTGCATTCAAATCAATTCACCGAGGACAGAATTAGACTATGTAATGTCATTTAACAAATCGAAAACCCTTAAAGAAAGAATGCAATTAATGAGGACTTAATGTTCAAGAATTTCAATCTCCGAGTTCTCAAATAAAAAGTGCCACGTAACTACTCTATATATTACATTTAGCTACTTTTGCTAAACTCGGCGAATATCATATTCTTATAATTACTTATAAATTACAATCCGAACCATCTTCAAAAGATTATAGTATTACGTTTTGAAGGAAAACACAGTGCACATACCAATTCTTTTGAACCTTGTCCAGGCCTTTCTTTCCACATTCAACAGCAGTAGTGTCTTCAACATAATGGCTTTCAGTTTTTTACTCTAACTTGTTAACTCATCTCTTATGCAAGAGCTTGAATATTCCATTGTTAACTTCTCTATTTTACACTTCGTAGCCTAAAATCGAGAGTCATCGCCCATGCCACACCCGTCCATCACAAGTTTGTCGGTCCATGCTTATGACCAACTTACTGAAATGTCTTGCATACTTGCTTCACTTGAGGGTAAATATGTATATGTGAATCTACAAAAAGTAATAAGTTTGGAAAAAGCAATCTCAAACTCATTATTCAAAACAGTTTCTTTCACTTTAAATGCTCAAAATAAAAGCAATTTCCTTCAACAAAAAAACTCAAAAATGCTCAATGGCTTTTTCACCGTCATTGGGAGTACTCTGATATTGGTACTGATAAGACGAATTTTGGATGTCCTTGTTTGCTTCCTGTGGCAAACCAAAATTGTAACACATGCCTTGTGTTTTCTATTTTCCTTAATACATTTGGGAGAGTGTATTGCGGTTGCAGTTTCGTCAGTTACAATGGCTTTAAGGCAGTAGCTGCAGTGTGAGGAATGTAAAGATTTAGAATATGTATATTGTTGTCTGCATTTATTGGTACAATATTAGTGTAAGTACCTGTAGTTGGGCAATGGTTCTTCACCGGCCTCCTGACAGTGCCAATGTGGGAAGCCTTCTGCTAGCTTCCTTCTGCATGTGCGACATCTGTTGTAGTACCATGGCGGTGTTTCGTCGATCCTTAATATAAGGGATTCTGTAGTGAATCTAATGTTCTGATTCGCGTTGCATTACAAATCGTCCTACTTCAGTTGGCCCCGTGAAACTTACACAATCTATATCCATATGAGAACTAATCGCAGGTCCGCTGTCTCTCCAAATCCTATTACAACATTAATCACCCCATCAGGAATACCCGCCTGGTTAATAGCCATTATAAATCAGCTACACTTGGTAATTAACATATGTAAAAAACAATAGAAATATAGTTTATTGTATATCCGGCATGTACCAGTTTAACTAAATGGGCCAAATAAAGAGCTGAAAATGGTGATTGTTCAGCGGGATTGACTGACATGGTGTACAACACAGGTCATGAAATGATCCTTATCAACAAAATGGAAAGCAACACGGAATCAGATGACCAAATATTTTATGTTACCATCTTAGAAAGCACATGGTATGAAATGGTCTTTGTCAACAAACGGTAAAGGAGCGCGAAATGAGCCCAAAATGCTTCAAAGGTCTACTTCTCTTATTGAACCAAGTTGGGTGGCGGTGAACCGTGATACAACAGGGTCGAATGTTGTAATTAAAAAAAAGAGGTTATAACTGTTAAAAAGGGTGAGGTGAAACTTAAAATGAGTTATGCTAAGAAACTTATTCCCATGTCTACCCAAACATTTCTAAACCATTTTAATCGTGAACCCAAATATTTTAACCGGATTGTGCAAAGTGTTAACTGGTTGATCTAGTATTATTAGCCTCTTCCCGACATGTCACCTCAATCTCAATACTCGTCTCCCTTTTGAATCTTTGGTATACCGGTGAACCTGATATGGATCTTTTCAATTTGGCTTTGTGCTCAATGGATTTTTAGTCTTTCCTCTAGCTAACTTAGCTGTAAGGTATTCTTCTCATCTAGTTTTTTTGATCCATTTGGCTCTGATTCAGATTTGTTCAATGCTTTGCTTCAAGCACCTGGCAAATGAAGGAGTCACCCGGCTGCTGAAAAATTCTTCCACTTCTTCTGCCATTTCATGGCTGCTAAACTGAAACATTTTTTAAACAAGTTAATTGACGTGTCTTTCAGTTTACAAAATCACGTGGTTTTATAAAATATAATTCAAGGCTACTTATTGGTGTTGCGGTGTGCCTTATTAAATGATGAAACACCATCCCTTGTCCCCATCGCTTGTTGATCTACATCCCAGTTCTCCTGTAAAGAGACCATTGTATGTTAGCCTCAGGAAATTTATAATGCGATAGTCATAATTATTTTGAAATTACTGTAACATTTTACTGCACCTTTAGCCATATCCAAGTTGTTTCACGGGCTTCCAAGCTTATCCGTACAGTTACATAAATTATGTCTTGTTTCTGCATATGTGAGGATAGACATTAAATGGAGAGATGAAATAACATTTAAATATCAAAATAAGAGCAATACCTCATCTGAGAACATGAGGTTCAGAACCTCTTTCACTAAGTGTGGGTCCGGAGAAAATGCTATACAAGCTGAGGAAGACCAAGTAAGCCAGCTCAGCAGAAAAAGTCAGGTATTAATAAGCCCAAATACAATTGAAAATGGTCATATTTTATCTGTTATTTCTACCTATTCAATATTTTGTTTCTAATGGGACATGCAACAAAAATTGTTGGCTAAAAGTGCAACCTGTCAGTGGTAAAATAGGTCAACCCGGGCCATTTCAACACTTACCAAAATTGACCCATTTTGACCTGTTACCAGCCCGACCGACCTGCCTATATTCCTATTAGTAAATGCTTACACAAAATTCTTGCTCTCTATTGAACTGCATCATTTTTTCTATATAGCATTAGTAGGGAATCGACTTCACTTCTATCAAGAAAAACTTGCCTCACCCCGTAAGAGCAATGATCAAAATCGCAGAGTTTGAAGCCAAACCGGAGAAGATAAAATATTAGCTTTATTATTAGCCTCTTCCCGACATCTCACCTCAACCTCAATATCAATACCATCATTTACTAAATTACCCTACTTGTCGTCTCCATTTTGAATATTTGGTTCAACAGTATGATTATTAATCAGGTTCTCAATATTCCATTGTAACCAGATATGGAAATGTTTGATTTACTAAATCCCCACTATTCCAGTAGGGTTAGCCTCGTCTTCGAATCATTAATATCTGAGATGCTTCATCAGTGGGTTCCCAACTCAATGTAAAAGCTCCAGAATGAGGGATTTCATTGCTCAACCAAGAAGTCATGACTCTGTAAATTCTCAATCTTTTCCAACCCTTCAGCATCGTCTATCAACTGAGCATAATAATTAACGTCTCCACTGTTACCCGAGGTTTTCTCAACTTCTCCTACCTTCAAGATGCTCTCGATCCCTTCTAAGCTCACAGTAACAATCCTTGGATCAGGGCATATGAGGAGGTCACATAATGGTTTGATACACCCTTGACTCACCAAGTACCTAAGAATTTTAGTAAAATTTTAGATGTTAGTATTTTTATTACATGGGAACTTGATTTTATGTGGAACTTAGAATTATAGCATACTTGATTTGTTCATTACTACCACCAGAAGTGGCGTGTGAGATCGCCCATGCAGCCTCTTTCTTTATATCAAATTCAGAGTTTTGAAGGAGATTGACAAGGGGAGCAATTAACCCAGCCTCGATAATAGACTGGTATTGGACAAAGAACATTGTATTAGTATAGATAGACATAATGTATAATACTACTCATGAGAAATGTTGACGTAAAACTCAAATGTTACAATAGCTGAACCCATTCAGAGTTGCAGAAAGATCATGCTAGAAATATCAATAGAAACTTAATGAGGTACTGCAACTTTTAGAAGTAGGGAAATGGGCGGATTGGTTACAGGGCGGGTACAACGATCTTAGTGTGTCAAATATGATTTACAAATAAACAAAACTTTATTATTTCAAGTACCCTTTTTTATGATTCAAAGTAGCATACGATAAAATTAAACTTTGAAGGACTTTTGACCCGTTTAAGCATGTTAACTGGAAATGGTTATTAAATGATCTATAATGAAACACATTGAATTTGATTGTTAGCAACACACAAAAGCTAAAGAATATGAAGCTGTAAGATATGTACTGTTGGAATCACTCCTAAACCTAATTCAAGTGTTAGTGATTCATATGTAATAGTTAGCTTAATATGGCCTTTATGTTAGTAATTAGCCTTAGGCTTATGTAGAAGGCCCATAAGCCTAGGCCCAAGTCCACTAAGGAAAGGAAGGGACTAGGAGTGTTGCCCTAGCTCCCTCTCCTATAAATACCTTGTAATAACCCTCACTTGAGGGTTGGTTGTTCAATTTACTCTTTCATTACTCAGGCATAACTCTTCTTAGATTCCTACGCGTAATGTTTGTGTAGTTGTTCATCCGATCTCTTCTCTATCTCTTTCTATTGTGCTTGTGTTGTAAACTTAGTGACCTAACAGTGGTATCAATCGCCAAATAGTTGGGTGAATCAGTTTGTTTTTGAAGTGGGTTTCGTCCTACGCGTAACTACCGGTTTACAAACTTTGGTTCGCTTAAAAACACATTTTTTACACTTTTTAATCCAAGATTCTTGTCTTTTCAACGTTTTAAGGTGTTAAAATATCTGTTTTTGGCAAAAAGTTTCAACCTTTACGTGTGGATCATCATTTTTTAACTTGGTTTTTAACATGGTAGCTGTTATACGCGTAACTGTTTTAGACGCTTTGGATCATCAAGTTTCACACTTTTGTGTTATTTTGGTGATATTGAAGCTATCTCATCACAAAAATCTGGTTTAGAAACATCTTTGGGCAAAAGTCATCTTGCGAGTAGTTCTACGCGTAGCAAAACCCTAAAACTACGCGTAACTTACTCCTTGGTTTGATCTTCAGTTTTCGTGGTTTACTGCGTGTTTTCTTGCTTGGATAAGCCTGAAAATACGTCGACTTTGGATATCTTTTGCACTGTGATAGTGTAAAAGATCACTTGGGCAAAAACCCTAAAATTACGCATAAGCATAAGCTTACGTGTTGGAATCGCTCCTAACTCGTAAATGGAACGACATTGACGGGATTACAGTATCTATCTTTATTACCTTAAACACATGGGCTTGTTATGTCAATTACCCATTGTTGTATGTGTTTGGGTATAAATACCCCTCCATACTTTCATGGAGGGGTGAGATTTCTTAGTGTAAACCTTTCACCTTTCAATAATAATCACATAGTTCTCTCCCTTCTCTCTAGTCTCTCTCTCTAACTTGAAGATGGGTTTCTTCCATCTTCCAAGACCTCCCGAATCACCATATCAACCACATATACGATCCTAACATTGGTATCAAGAGCAAGGTCCGATTTTTATCATTGGTTGATTTTTAGTGATGTTATCTTGTCAAATTCTTGTATAAAAATATGTTTTTTCACCAAAGTTGTTAACTTTTAACAATATTTTAGTGTTAAACAGTTTCTTTTTAATTTAAGTTTATGTATTTTTTGGTCAAAAATTTGTATGGGTTAACAGAAATATAAAAGTCAAAAAACTGTTTTCCATAACAGTTGAATTATCTTTGTTACACCCGTATACGTTTTGTCTCATATCTCGTGAAAATTTTGATGGTTTCTGGTCAAGTCTCATGGTCAAACGGGTAAAAATATGCTATTTCTACAGTCAGTTTCTGTGTTTATCATGAATGAACGGAATATTGGTCGGAAAAACATCGCCGGAAAAAAGTCAAAGGGTCAAAACCCTAAACTTACGCATAAGGATCCATCTACAGAGCAAGTTACGCGTAGCTGTGAAGTTACGCGTAAGAAATGGTTTACGCGTATAACTTACGCTTAAGACAATGTTTACGCTTAAGAAACATGTCTTACGCATAAGATATTACGCTTACGCATAAGGAATATGGAAAAATGTTACGAGTAACTATGGTTACGTATAAGCTATGTCCTACGCGTAAGACAGTTTTTCTTTGAACAAAAAGGGTTACGCATAAACTTGGTAAAAACTCGACCTGACCACGACCATTTACCAATTCCAAATACCTTCGACTCAATAAAGACCTCAGTTCATACATCACTGGTCCATGGTTTTTCAAGAATACGTGATGACCCGAAGCTACCTCATCTGATCCGAATCAATTAATCCCATACCATCATAACTAATCCTACACTTATAACTCCACTCTCATTCAAATCCAAGATTCGAAAACAGAAAAATATTATCTCTGATTCGGTTCAGTTGTTTATCCTTTAAGGATTTTTATTGAACCATCTTCATCATTGATAATTGTGGAGTAATACTTACTCTTCATTATTATCCGAAAATTAAAGAAAGAATATAACAACTTATGTCAATTCTTTTCTTTGATTCGTTCATGACCAACATCAAAAACATAAACAACAAAACGTGAACCTACCCGCGACCCTCCAAAGGATCTTGAAGCCCTAAATACGCGTTCTTGATTAGATTTGTGCTGAAACTGGAACGACATAGGTTCTATTGGGTTTAGGTTCATCATATTTACTAAGATTGATGTATGATACGGTTGTGATAGATGATGAGATGGAGGGATTCAGCAGAATCGTTTTTGATGATGTAAGGGAGTTGAGATGCGTTTTTTCCCAGATATGATTTTGGGAGAAAAGATAAGTGGTAGGCGAATTTTTATGTGATGTGGTATTTTAGGGTTGGAGTAGTCTTAAATATCCGATGTGTGTTTAAGATTGGGGCCGGGTATCCTTATTGATGGGCTGGTGATGCTTTGTTGCTTGATGGGCTGGATACTTGAGTTGGACTCTATGGACTGGTTAGGCTTGACAATGTGTTATTTTTGTTGGGTTATAATTTGGCCAAAAGGAGTGGTATTATGGAAAAATAAATTTTCACGAGGATACATAATTTTTTGACAAGATCGGGAAAAACCATTATCAAAGTTCATCTTAACCGTTAATGAAGGCTAGTTTTGAGCATGTAACCGCAAGATGTGACTACGACGCGAATTCACTATTAGTTATTTGAGGTTGAAGTGGGATATCACGGGTGCGTGTACTTAGTATCTGAAGATATCGGGGTTGGTTGGATGCATGATTCTTCGAGATCCTTGTTCGAGCTTTTAACTGGTACGAATGACAAAGACTTAAGTTATCTAGTTGAACCTGATGTAAGGAGTTACGTTGTTGTGCTCACAGCTTATAACTATCACTTTTAAGGAGTTACGTTGTTGTGCTCAAGTGTCACACTAATGTGTGGATAATTTGAGAAACTTTAAGTTTACCTTTTTTTTTGATGAAGTTAAGAAAAAGGGTTCTTCGTCTGACAATAGTGCAAGTTTAAGTCACAAGTTCGGGTTATACTACTTCAGTCTCAAGTTCGTCATATTGGGTTCTCTCCATCAGTAGTCACTACAAAAATCCGTCAGAATGATAATGGGGTCGGTAAAGAGTTAGCTGAGAAGAGTATACACGAGTAAAGAAGTCTTATCAGCAATTGATTCTCGCAAGATATTTATGGTACTTCACACTTGTTCGATTAATTGAACATACATGGTTTCGATGTCTCCAATTTCATCATCAACATACATGGTGTATGATTCTGATTCATTGAAAACATCGAGGGGAAGAGAGTATAGGTGGTGTCTGCTTCCTTTGATGTTTTTGTATTTTTTTGCGAAAACCCTCTCCTTTCATGAATTTCTTCAATCAGGGGGAAGAAATGAGACGATCTGTGGTCTAAACGTCTCACTTTGGTGTTATCGTCTCACTTTCACAGAGTTATCGTGCGTGAAGTTACCTAAATATGATGTTGTGATGCCTCACATACGGTCATTTTATCGAGTAATTGCAGATTTACAGGTAACTATTATTCCGATAGACCGCAACATTCGGGGGGAAGTCGTTTCATTTCGTCTTTCGTGGTTTGTTTGGTGCGAAGCATCTATATATGTGAGAAGATCTTGTTGATTTCTTGCATGTTACCCCCGAACGGATTTTCTGCAATAAGTCAGATTTACCTTGTGTGGTTTACTGCTCATCTACAAATTCCGCTGCGTACTGAAAACGTCAAAAGTTAGAGGAAATGTTCACTACATCACAGTTTCGAATCTGCTAAAGACGGTTGTCAGTTTGGGGGGAAGCTGATTCAGAAACTTCACCAAAAAGGAGTGTACGGAGAAGCTGCTAAAGACATGCAGCATGAATTGGGGGGAAGTTAATCCAATTTATGCAGATTACATCATTTGCCTACAAGTGAAGAAAACGGTTCTCAAGTCAAGGTACAAGAAGAAGACAAAGAGCGTAAACTTTCATCATCCTCAGCACTTGAAGAGCTTATGAAGACCTTTCTTTATTTGTTTTCTATATTTGTAGTAAATGTTGTAAGTAATCCCTTATGTCGTCCCATTGGGGGAAGATTGTTGGAATCGCTCCTAACTCGTAAATGGAACGACATTGACGGGATTACAGTATCTATCTTTATTACCTTAAACACATGGGCTTGTTATGTCAATTACCCATTGTTGTATGTGTTTGGGTATAAATACCCCTCCATACTTCCATGGAGGGGTGAGATTTCTTAGTGTAAACCTTTCACCTTTCAATAATAATCACATAGTTCTCTCCCTTCTCTCTAGTCTCTCTCTCTAACTTGAAGATGGGTTTCTTCCATCTTCCAAGACCTCCCGAATCACCATATCAACCACATATACGATCCTAACATTACGCGTAGACCTTTTACGCATAAGATTTATCTTACGCCTAAGCTTTGTCTTACGCATAAGTTAATCCTACGCCTAAGTTTTCTACGCCTAACTTACTGTTTACGCATAACTTCAGTGCTTTTCTCCTTACTTACGCGTAAGCTAAACCTATGCGTAACTTTTGCTGTTACGCGTAACTTTGGTGTTTTTACGCATAAGTGCTACTTGGCTTTATTGTGATTTCTACGCCTAAGGATACTTCATCAACAAAGCTTCATTCGACTACAAAGATCCATTTAACAACACAAGTTTTCAACATGTCACAACCACCATACTCTAATTATTTCCCTTACACTTATAATCAACAACAACAACAACAACAACAACTAAGTCCACAACATCAACAATGGAATTAACAACAAGCAATTTATCAACAACAATTTAATCAACAACATACTCCACAACTTGCAGCAATTCCACAACCTCAAATGGTTTAACCACCACCAAGTCTTCAAGTACAACCTTACACAAACTTCTACAATCAACATTCATCCAGGAACACAATGAAGGAACCGTCATGGTTTGGCAAGATGTGTGAAGCCTTAAGTAGCCAACAATCAATTCATGAAGCTGGCTCACTTGATAGACCTCCAATGCTCACTCCCGGTAATTATGATCAATGGGTGATAAGGTTCTTTAAGTTTTGTGATCTAAAGAAGCCACATGGAAAGTTCTTAAAGAAGGTCATTATGGAAGGTCCATTTTAGATGCCTACTGTTATCACACCCGCAGATCCAGATGCCAATCCACCAAGAGATGCTGTCTCCAACATTGCAACTATCTCCGACCTCAATGGTGATGAACTTCTACACTTTGAAGCCGATGAACTAGCAATGCAATACATCCTTTTGGGACTACCCAATCCGATCCTTCGAAGTGTTGATGCTCAAAAGAGAGCTAAAGCAATGTGGGAACATATTCATCTTCTAATGGAAGGCACAACACTCAATCAGGAAGACATGGAATCCAAAATCTACTTGGCTTATGAACACTTCATGATTGAACCAGGAGAGACTTTAGAGTCATATCATCATCGCTTTTCAGACATCATTAATGATTTGGACAAACACAACATTATCATGCCTCGAATTGCTGTCAACACTAAGTTCCTAAGTAGTCTTGGTCCGGAATGGGAGAAGTATGTCATTTTTCTCCGTCAAGCTAAGAACCTTTATCATGCTATATACGGATTGTTGTATGACTATTTGAAGCCTCGCCAAAAAGAAGTTGACAAAGAAAGGACTATCCGTGGACTCCCGACTTCACAGACAATTCCTGATAATCAACAACTTGCTTTGTGGGCCCAAACCAATATTCCTCCTCAAACAACTCACCAACCATCTCCTCAACCAACTGCAACCATTACACCACATGATCAGTCACAACAACAACCTCAACAAAACCAATTGGTTCCATACAACAACAACAATGCTCAAGCACTTTACAGTGAAGCTGATGAGGACTCTGCTGCTTTTGATGAATTGCAACAAGGATTTGTTATGATTGCTAAAGCCTTCGGTCGGTATACAAACAAATCCAACAATCGCATTCGTTCCTCATCCAATACAAGAAATCAAGCTGTTGTAAACAATGGACGCGTTGAAGTTCAGAACCGTGGTTATGGTCGTCAGATGGGAGGTGGTCAAGGCTTTAATGCTATTGGAAGGAATAACCTGGGTGCTCCACAACAACAGAGAGCTCAAGTGGTTGAAGAGGGGAATGCTCAGAATGGGATTAATGGTCTTCGTTGTTATAACTGCAATGAAAAGGGTCATCTGGCTAATGCATGTCCTAAGCCGAGGACAAGAGGCAGTGCTTATTTCAAAGAGGCTTTGCTCTTGGCTCTTAAGGATGAAGCTGGTGGAACTCTTAACAACAAGGAACAGAGCTTTATGGCAGATGCAGATTCTGATGATGACATGGAAGACTTGCAGGCTAATGCAGCAGTGATGTTGATTGCACAAATGCAAGCTCTACACATGAGTGATACAGGCCCAGTGTATGACACTGATGGCTTGTCTCAGGTACCTGAACAAACAATTATCATTAATAATCTAATATCTCCGCCAACATCTGAATTCGGCAAGGCTCAGAATGTTCAAAATGAGTCGTCCACATCTCATTCTGACGATTTTCAACTAGACCCCGTAGTTACATTTGATGATCAAGATGACCTTATGGTTTCCTTTGATACTAAAATTGACTCCGTGGTTATACTTGAGGATTTGCATAATGATCATGTTGTGTCTCACGTTGAACACGCTGAATCTTTGCCTAGTCCAGATGTTGATCTGTTACTTAAAGACCAACAATCCCGAATGGAAAAATGTCGTGAATTAAATCAGCAATTAAAAAGTAAAATTGCACTGTTAACCAAGGATATTGAATGCTTAAAAATGCAACTATACTTTTTCAAAACTCAAGAAAACCGTGAAAAAGGTTTTGAAGCCGCTTTTGCAAAATCTCATAAAAACGAACAATATTTAGAACGACAGATGCGTGATCTAGCCGCTTCGAAGAATGCCTTGTTGTCTGAAAGAGAACAACTGAAACATGAACATAAACAGCAAATTAACGCTATCACGTTGGAAAATCAAAAAGCTAAGGCTGAGTTGTTAAATTGTCAAAAACAGTTCTCTGAATACAAAAAGCATTCAACGAAACGAATAGATGACCATCTTGAAGAAATTATCGACTTGCAAAACAAACTTAAAGAGTTTTGAAATGTTGTTTACAAACATGGTGAGTCAGTCACAGCTATTCAAAAGTTTACCTTAAAACCCAATCCAGATGGACATGGACCGAATCTTGCTGATTACAAACCTAAGCTTTCAACCAAAGCATTCAAACCAAATCCTGAAGTTTCCAGTGCAGAATATAAAATTGATAATTCTGTTATGAGTGTTGTTGAATATCATCGTCAAGAGGAATTAGATGCAGAAGACGAGAGTCGATCAAAATTAGAAAAAGTTTTTTACAACAAACCTTTTAATTATTCACAAGCGATCACTTTCGTCCCACCAAAGGATTCTTCTAACACACCAAGGATTATCACAAGAACGTCTGAGTCTTATAATGTTAATCCCAAACCAAATTATGCACAAATTTATGGTCCTTTACCTTCCATCAGTGAAGTAAATTCAAAACCTGAAAATCGTCAAATTCTTAGATATTTTGACCTTTTCATGGCTGACCTCAAACTTTTAGAACATGAGATTGAATTTCATTCTGAGATAGAAGTTGAACATTTTCAATCGCCTCTAGCGCGAGAACAAAGAGACATTTTTCAGAAAAGACTTTTACCCAATGTTAAAAATTTGAAAAACTGTGCATTATATTGGGAACGGGATTTTCATAAGGAACTTGGATTGATGAAAGTCGTTTTCGAGAAAACAGAAACATCTATTTCTAACACCAAACGTAAAAAGAAAATGTTACGAAAAGATGTTGATTGACTCTTGGAAGATGTTATCTGTGCTGATGTCTATAATGTCGTGTTATTGCATTCTTTGCCATATGCATCTGATCATATCTCTGCTGATACTGTTGATTCTGTTGAAATTGTCGAGAATACTGATAATGTGCTTCAAATCGAGTCTTTAAAAGTTGAAAATGAACGATTGGCAAACGAACTTTCAAATGCAAAACGTCGTCTTAATTGGTGTCAAAAGGATATTCACGATCAACAACTTGTTTTTCAAAACAAAATCGCCAAGTTGCATGAAAAAAATCTTAATCCAAAACTTGAGCAACTGGATGATCAAAACGTGTCTTTTAAGTGTCAAATCTCAAAATATGAACAAGAACTTGCAAACGTTAAAAAGGAATATGGTGTCATATTTGATTTACTCAAACATACTCGTGATGAAGCATCAAACGAACTTGATCATTATCTTGCACACACTAAAGAAGTCATGAATTTTGCTGGAAATCTTCGTTCTGAAAATCAAGATTTGGTGCACACTATCATTAAATTAAGGGAAATGTTAGGAAAGTATGAACAAGTTCAACCTAGCATCATTAAGAGAATTGCACCTATAACACTTAGCAAACGTGAACCCAGAATGCCTACTGACCAAACACAAGTTACTAATGTGCTTCCCTCTACTGAAACAGGAATAGTTGCCTCTTTTCCAAACGTCCGCATTTCACAGCCTAGAAGCAATACAAGGAAGAATAGGAAGTTGCGACCTAAGAAAAGACAAATAAAGAATGCTGAAGTAGAAGAACACCGTAGGACTTTGAATAAGACTCTAGTTGCACCCACTTTAGATATTGCGTCTAGCAAATGTAATGGAAAAAGTGTTGTAACTAATGCTGAACCTTTAAGTACTTATGATATTCAATCTGATGTTTCTTGTGTTATTTGTCGTAAAAGTATGCGTTCTAACTGTCATGATAAGTGTGTTGCTAAGGCTATCTTGTCTCGTTTAAGGAATCCTAAGATTTGAAATACCTCTAGGCCCACTACTGCTTCTAAGTCTGTGCTTGGTAAACCGCCCTCTTTAGATTCTATAAAACGCATTGACGTCACTGTAGCTCCTGTATCACCTCCAAGGAATGTAGTACCACCTAGCACATTCACTAAGACCAAAGCTAAGACTAGTTGGAGATGGCAGAAATGGATACATAATACACTAGGATTTAAATGGATTCCTAAAGTCATTGATGTGTGTATTTCTACTATAACTGCTTCGGAACCCTCTAACACTTCGGGTTCCACATCTACTTCTATTCCATCTGTCTCGTCTGTGTGTAATGCAGGTGATACAGATCATCCTTTGGATTGTTGATGGCGGATGTTCCCGACACATGATAGGAAATCTTAAACTGTTATCAAACTTTATTGCAAAGTTCATTGGCACTGTCAGATTCGGGAATGATCACTTCGCAGCTATCATGGGCTACGGAGATTATATCAATGGCAATATTGAAATTAGCAAGGTTTATTATGTGGAAGGCCTCGGTCACAATCTCTTTTCTATTGGTCAATTTTGTGATGGAGATTTGGAAGTCGCTTTCAGGGAGAAAACTTGTTTCATTCGTGATCTACAAGGAAATGATCTTATGTCTGGCCAACGCTCATCCAGTCTCTACACTATCTCCATGCAAGACATGATTGCTTCATCTCCCATCTGTCTACTCTCAAAGGCTACATCTACAAAATCTTGGCTATGGCACCGTCGTCTCTCACATCTAAAGTTTCAAACCATCACCAACCTTGCTCGACACAAACTTGTTGAAGGTCTCCCACGATTCCGGTATTCTAAAGATCACCTTTGCTCAGCTTGTGAACAAGGGAAAAGCACTCGTGCTCATTTTCCTTCAAAGACGGAACACAGCTCTCAGCATGTGCTTCATCTTCTTCACATGGATTTGTGTGGCCCGATGCGCGTGCAAACGATCAATGGCAAACGCTACATCTTAGTAATTGTTGATGACTATTCACGATGGACTTGGGTCTACTTTCTTCGAAGCAAAGACCAAGCTCCACAGATGATCATCACCTTTCTCACGAAAATTCAAATTCAGCTCCGAAACACCGTCCGCCAAATCAGAACAGACAAAGGAACTGAATTTGTGAACCAAACTCTTTGAGAATTTTATGAGAAAATGGGAATAGAGCATCAAAAATCTATTGCACGGACACCAGAACAAAACGGAGTTGTTGAAAGACGAAACCGAACGTTAGTGGAAGCTGCAAGAACAATGTTAATTAATGCTAAACTTCCAGATTACTTATGGGCAGAAGCTGTATCAACTGCATGCTATACTCAAAACCGTTCTATGATCACAAAACGCCACAACAAAACACCTTTCGAGCTTATCCACAACAGAAAACCGAATCTCAAACACTTTCATGTATTTGGATCTCTTTGCTACCCAAATAATGATCGTGAAGACTTTGGAAAGCTCAAAGCCAAAGCTGACATTGGAGTATTTATTGGATACTGTGAGAATTCAAAAGGTTTCCGGATCTGGAATCGTCGTACAAAGCAGGTAATGGAAACGATTCATGCTAATTTTGATGAACTTACAGATATGGCTTCTGAGTATAACAGCTTGGAACCCAGTCACAACCGCTTAAACTTCCCTCAAACCCCATCATCAGTTGAATCCAGCCCCCAGCTTACACGTCAACAAATGGAAAGACTATTTGCTCCTCTGTTCAGTGACGATATTGATGAACGTGCTCCAGGTGTATCCGCTGTTTCCGCTGCTCAACCTGATAATACTCTCATACCTGATACACCTGCTACAACTACTACTGTTGACGAAGCACCACCAGTTGACTCCACAACAACAGTTGAACAAACTGATTCCAACGACGCTGAACCAACTGATGATGTTCTGAACAATCATGTACCCCCACCTGCAGATTTTGATCCAAATGTGTTCTTTAACCCGTTTGCCAATGAAACTGCTGCACCTAATGTCG
Source organism: Chrysanthemum seticuspe (assembly GCA_019973895.1). Taxonomy (NCBI): domain Eukaryota; kingdom Viridiplantae; phylum Streptophyta; class Magnoliopsida; order Asterales; family Asteraceae; genus Chrysanthemum; species Chrysanthemum seticuspe. The sequence continues at coordinate 203,613,443 of BPTQ01000006.1, read as the reverse complement.
CGGAATCATCAACAAACCATTTGAATCCTCAAAATTTGCACAATGTATACCAACATCAACCCTCTACACATCGATGGACAAAAGACCATCCTCTTGAGAATATTATTGGCAACCCTAATCAACCAGTCGTTACGAGACAACGTCTTCACACAGATGGTGAACATTGCATTTATGCTCTCACTGTCTGCCAAACTGAGCCTAAAAACATTAAAGACGCAATGACAAAAGACAACTGGATTGAATCCATGCAAGAAGAACTAAACCAATTCAAACGTCTTGAAGTATGGGAACTGGTTGAAAGACCAACAGGAGTCTACGTCATTGGTCTCAAATGGATTTGGAAAAACAAATTGGATGCTGAAGGGAACGTAATCAGAAACAAGTTACGTCTGGTGGCTAAGGGTTATCGACAGGAAGAGGGTATTGACTTTGAAGAATCATTCGCTCCAGTTGCTCGTCTTGAGGCTGTTCGGATCTTTCTCGCGTTCGCAGCTCATATGAATATAACGGTCTTTCAAATGGACGTCAAAACTGCTTTTCTGAATGGGCAACTGAAAGAAACGGTTTATGTCAGCCAGCCAGAAGGATTCGTTGATCCCGAGTGCCCGAACCATGTCTACAAACTGAACAAAGCTCTGTATGGTCTCAAACAAGCTCCTCGGGCGTGGTACGATAAGTTATCATCCTTCCTTATTGCCAATAAATTCACCAAAGGTTCGGTCGATCCAACACTTTTCATACAATATCACGGGGTTCACATATTAATTGTTCAAATCTATGTGGATGACATCATTTTTGGGTCAACACATTTAAAATACTCAAATGCTTTTGCAAAATTAATGACAAAACATTTTGAAATGTCAATGATGGGTGAACTCACATTCTTTCTAGGAATGCAAGTTCATCAATCACCCCGTGGTATTTTCTTGAGTCAGTCCAAATATGCCCTTGAATTGTTAAACAAATTTGGAATGCAAAACTGTGACACCTATGCCACACCAATGGCTCATACCAAGAAGCTAGATGCTGATTTACATGGGAAATTGGTGGACCCTATCAAATACCATAGTATTATTGGGTCTCTCATGTATCTAACAGCTAGCAGGCCTGATATTGTTTTTGCCGTATATCTTTGCTCCCGTTATCAGTCAAGACCAACTGAAACCCACCTCTCTGAGGCTAAGAGAATCCTCCAATACATCAAGGGAACCATTAATTTGGGGATCTGGTATCCGAAGGATTCTGGTTTTGAACTAATAGCTTTTTCAGACGCTGACCACGCAGGATGCTTAGACTCACGGAAAAGTACTTCAGGAGCGTTACAATTTCTTGGTGACAAACTGGTGTCATGGCAATCGAAGAAGCATGATTGTACATCGCTGTCCTCAACCGAAGCAGAATATGTAGCCATGTCGGTGTGTTGTGCTCAAGTCATTTGGATGAGAACACAACTCAAAGACTATGGTTACGTATTTGACAGAATCCCAATGTACTGCGACAATCGGAGTGCTATTGCGATCTCGTGCAACTCAGTTCAGCATTCGAAATCAAAGCACATCGATCTTCGATATCATTTCATCAAGGACCACGTAGAACAGGGTACCGTTGAATTATACTTTGTGGGTACAGAATACCAATTGGCAGATCTACTCACCAAAGCCTTAGCTCCTGCTAGGTTTAATGAGTTGGTCCACCGGATTGGTATGCGGTGTTTGACTCAAGAGGAACTGGATGAACTCTTAAAACATTCTTAAAATCCAGTCAAACACCAAAACCTCTTTTGTAAATATTTTTTTCAAAAACAAAATACAAAAATATAAAACCTTATAAAACAACAAAAAATTTCTTCTATCTTGTTTTCTATTAACGTGGCAAGTACATTTCTTCCGTAAACACTCTTATCTTTTAAAATTCAGTATTTTTTCCGATCAAGTGTTGAGGGGGAGAAAATTTAACTCTTAACTGTTTCAAAATAACCGAGTACTTGCATGTTACCTATTCCCGGTTGTTTCTTTAATAATGGTGGTCACATTTCTGGTTTTCTGACACTCCTCGGACTAAAATTTATAAACTTTCATTATTTCTTAAGTCGAGGGGGAGTGTCGTCAAAGTTATTTCCAAATATTCTTTATTTGGTAACAAAATGGAAGTTAATGGCTTTAGATGTAAATGGTAAAGGTGGAGGGACTGAATGTGTCAATATGGCAAACCAATTTCTAACAAAAACCCTCCACCCAACACATTTAATACATCACATTTATTACTTCACCAAACTAATCCTACGCCTAAGATTCATTCAACAAATTCGTGTTTTAGATCAACAATTTGTAAGTGTTTTCTCAATCTTTGGGTTAAAACAAACATTGGTTTTGAATTTTATACGAATCCAACGGTTAAAATTCAAATTAGGAAGATTGTTGTGTTCTACGCATAAGCTATGAACACAACCTCTTCATTTGGGTGTTTGTGGTTAAAATATGTATGTCAAAATGTTTACTTAATCATACTGAAACCATTTCCATCATCTAAACGCACCCAGTAACACGAATTGTATGATTTTGAAAATTAGGGTTCATGCGCTAGTTTGGGTGTTTTCAAAAGAGAACGTTTCTGGTGTTAAAGATTGTTGTATAAGGTTGTTGTCAAGTTGAATTGATTATATCTAGGCCCAGATATCACCCAGAAACACTAATGTTTCATAAATTGGAAACTAGGGTTTATGTTCATACGGTTTGGGTATTTTTGATTCACTTAGATTTTGATGTTAAAACTTGTATAAAACAACTCTTTAGGCTTCCTAGACCTCCCAGAAAAACTTTGGTGCAATTCCTATGGCTAGATATCTTACGCGTAATTTTTGAACTTTAGGGTTTAGGACTACGCATAAGTGTTTTTTCGCATAACTGTTTGATGCGTTTTCATGCTATGATGCTATGATGATTGTTATTTCAGGTTTGCTACACGTAAAAATCAGAATCAAGGTTACTTGCAAACTACGCATAAGGATCACTTTACGCGTAGAGAGTTATGCGTAAGAGTAATCTTACGCATAGCTATTACGCGTAAGGTTCTACATAAGGGACTACGCGTATCCTGTGAAGGATATGCGTAAATAGTGACCTCTACGCATAAGGTCTACTCTTACGAGTAAGCCTTACGCGTAAGGTTTTATATACGCTTACGCGTAAGTTCTACGCATAAGGTCTCCTTTTCCTACGCGTAATATTTCTTACGCGTAAGTCAGGATCCTACGCATAATCTTGCGTTTACGCGTATACCTCTCCTATTTACGCATAAGCTACCATTTCTACGCCTAAGCCTTGATTAAACATTCATCATGAATTGTTACGCGTGCAAACTTGTAAATAAATAAATCATAACGTCACGAAACCAATAATGTCACTAATAAGCTTAAACGTTTGATATGTTGTGAAAAATAAGTGATAACATAAACTTTAAAACTTAAAGTTAACTAACTCACGAAACTTATCACGACTTAATTAGACTATTGGACAAACAAGTGACTTTGGACTCGTAACAATCATTGACATATCACATTCAATAAGTAGACGATAAAACCATCTGTTGACTAACATAATGTCTTTCGATACGTTGGTTCTGTTGGCTAAATATCTTTCAGATCACGACATGGACGCTCAAATGAATGTGGATGCACCAAATGTTCTCACCGTTGCTGATATCTTCCCTAATGGCTATCTGATGAAGATTGGAAAGAACAACCTTCGGGTTGACTTTGAAACTCTCACCTGCTCAGAGTGCTCTTGCTTGATTGCTGTGGATATTCTGAAGAATCATCCTTATCAGAACTTGCTCACCAATTCTGCTACAGTTCCGAAGATCTACATTCAACAGTTCTGGACTACAATGCAAAAGATCAAAGGACAAAACGCAGTGACGGTGACGCTCAATCACAAGCAAATCACCATCACTCCTACATATTTAAGAGCAGTCCTCCTCATTCCTGACATCATACCAACTGAATACTCTGCTGCACCAACTGAAGAGACTGTTATGCAATTCTTGATTGATATTGGGTACGACGAAGCTACAGGAGTAATCACTAAGCATTCTCACGTAGATCTTAAGAATATTCCTCAACCTTGGAGAACCCTATACATCATCATCACCAAATCTGTTTCTGGTCGTGACAGTGGCTATGAGCATCCCAAGCTCGTGGAACTGCAAATCTTTTGGGCTATGATCAACATGAAGCACATCGAAGTTGAAGCTCTGATATGGGATGACATGATGACATTCCTCAAAAATCTTGGCTCAAAGATTCCTTATATCAGATATACTAAGCTGTTGATTCAAAGAGCACTTGGATATAACCTTGACATCCCCAAAAGAATCAATGACCCTGATAATCATGACATGTTGTCTGAACCCACTCTCACAGTCAGATTTAAGGAGTCTACAACAAAGAAACAAGGTGCTGTATTGCCGGATCATCTTCTCTCAGATGAACTCAAACAGCTCTACTCTTATAAAAGGTATTTGGTAGCTGTGGAAGAGAACAAAGTTGGTTTTCTCGATGAAAAATCTTCTGGCACACCTACCAGGAAAACCAGAAGAGGAAGTGCAGGAAGCGCTGCAAGCACTGAGAGTCAAAGGAAGTTCCCTAAGAGGAAACCTGGTCTCAAAAGGAAAGTTTCCTCTAAGGAAGCCATTCCTATTCCCAAGCCTAAACCGCAACAAAAGCTAGTGGATGAAAGCTCTGAAGGAACTGAATCAGACGAAGAGGTCTTCTACTCTGAAACTGCAACCGACGTTACTCAATCAGTAGCTAAACCTCCCAGTCCACCAGCTGACAAAGGTAAAGGAAAGACTCCATTGATTGAGCACGAAGAAGAAAGCTCAGATGAAGAGCCTCTGGATACTGATTACAGGAGGAAGTTCAAAATCGTTAGACTTCAACACGTTGCAAAAGAGTTTGCAAAGGATCAAATGGGTGGCCCCGGAGGGTCAAGTGGTGATGTCCAATCTACACCAATTCCTGATGCGGTTAATCAACCCGATAAGGAAACTGGTGCCACCACTCTTGAGCAACAACAAAAGCAACAGGAGGAGTCTATTGAGTATGACATTGAGGAACCAGAAACTGAGAAGTCAGAGAAAGATAAAGCTGATGAAGAAGCTGCATCTCAAGCTAAAGCAGATGAAGAAGCTAGGATTTAGGCTGAAGAACAGGCTAAAACTGGTAAAGATGACGAAGTAAACTACGATGATTTTCTTCTCAACAGTCCAACTCGTTCCAAGGAGAAAACTTCTGAACCTCCTAAGGACCCTGAACCTCCTCATGACTCTTCATCATCAGACTCATCCTCTCATTCTTCACCACCACCATCCAAAAGATCAACCAGATCCACATCCAAATCAGTAAAGAAGCCAACTGCATCTTGGATCTCTCAAGCAAAGACCAGAATTGTTAAAGCTGTCAAGCAGGTCAGAGAGAAAGATATTACAAAGAAGAAGTTAGATTTTCTTGCTGACCAGATACAATATCTCCATGATGAGAAAGACAAGATGCAAGTTGAAAGGGAGTATGTCCAGAAGCTCATGAAAGATGATCTTCAAGGGAAATTGGACGAGATGATCAAAGGATACACTCACAAGTTCCTTCTTGACATCGTTCCTGGAATTACAAAGGAGATTTTTACCAAACAACTCTATCCGAATCTCTTACATCTGGCCAAGCAAACCATGAAATCAAGTCCAATGCATGTAAACATCAATCCAGTTGATCCCATAATCTTCTCAGATGCTGAATTGGTTAACCGGCTGGTAGCTCAAATGTCCAAACGCTCTGCAACATTTGCCTCCTACGAAGGTAAATTGTTTGAAGCATTGCTGGAATACCAACTCAAATCAGCATGCAGAGAAGAAGCTGAAAGGCCTAAACGTCCAAGAGACGATGAAGATAAAGATAAGGATAAGGATAACGAGCCCAAACGCCCGAAGAAGTCTGGTGAATCATCCTCTATGCAACCTCCACCCCAACGGACTCCAGCTCAACAAAGATCTCCTCCTCGCTCTTCTTCTGACAAACCTCAGGATTCTGAGTTACCACCCCAGACTCAGAAAACCGGTGATTACTTTGAGTATACGGGTGGTGACGATGAGGAAGTCTCTGAGCCCCAACAACAACCCATCTCTCCTGACACAGCCAAGAAACCAGAATCCTCCTCTAGGCCAAAGAAAAAGAAGAAGAAGGCTCCTATGACTGACGTCTTATCATGGCTGGACGAGGATGACACTGAATTCGATTGGTTCTCGAAGCTTGTTGATTCTACTCCCTACCCACCTGAAGGTCAAGATGCGGTAGAAGGTCGTACATTGGAGCATGCTAAGTTCTTGCAAGAAAAATTTCGTGTGAAAAAGATGACGAAATCCGAGTTGAAGCGAATCAAGAATGAAGCATTTCAACTGCTCAAAGACAGCTCGGAAAGTGCTATTGAAGTTGAGTATCACCTTGATAATATAGCTCGAGCTATGTCTAACAACATGGATTGGCTCAACCCCGAAGCAAACATCGACTTCACTAAATGGGACAACCCTCCATATTACACCGACTGGTCTAAACCTCTACCAACAATTGGCCAACCAGATCAGCCTAAGATTCCATTCCGATATTTCTTCAACAAAGATTTGGAATTCCTTCTACACGGTGGCGATGGTTCAAGGAAATACGCTACATCACTGACACTTCCATTCCCAGCAGCCATATACTCTAACTGCATAGCCATCGAGGAAAAGGCTAACCACATGTTCTCCAACAATGTGGAAGTCTATGACCGTGATGCAATGTATGGGATTCACCATTGGCGGGAACGCCGACGAATCTACTACAGAAGCTGCCAGGTTCAGAAGTCTCAACATGAAGTGTTCAGTACTAAAGGAATCGTTGCTATTAAACATGTTGATCTTTCGTCTAAATGGGACTACACTTTCCTCAAGAATATTGTGGTCAAAAGGCAAGACGAAAGGGATTATGCATTCTCTGAAACGGACTTTGAGAATTTGTCTCTCAACGACATTGAAGACATGTACCTTGCCAAAGTACAGGGTCGCATGAGACAATTTTCGACTGAAGTACAACGTGAATACATCAAGTCCTTACTTATCTTCATCAGAAGCATAGTAATCAAAGAACGTGTAGAAGATCTCCAGCTTGCAGTTGAATCATATCAGACCCGTGTCAACTTCACCAGACCTCAGCTAGAACTTCCCGACATCAACCAGCTTCCACAATACACTCTCATCAGCCAACCATTCGGAGTGGTTTACCTTAGTGAACTAGAACACAACTGCTTGATGGCGTGTAGAGATCTTCACAAATTTGGGGATCACACATTGAAGAAGGTTAGGGATGGATTGGCTTATAGGTTGAAGGATATACATGAAGGAATTGGGTCACCAAAGCGATGGAATTCTAAAGAAAAACGGGATGTGAAGAGAATCATCACTAGGATTGATGAAAGGTTGTACAAAAGGACCAGTTCAGAACTCTGAAGAGCTTTGTAGGTGGTCGTCCCAGGATTGCTCTCGCCGGCTATCAACGCCCTGTTCGCATTCCTGGAAAGATTGATAGACTCCCTGGTACCCCTTAAACTGCTTCTATTTCATAATATTTTGGATGTGTGATTTAATTATGACAATGGCTTGTGCACACATAACAGTGTACAACCCATTCTTGTAATGAAAGGACCCTGTGGTACGCTTCAGTGCCACAATCCTTATAAAAGGAGCGAAAGCTTCTTACTTTTGAGTAAAACTTATCAAACCTTTCATTTTTCAAAGGTTTTGTTCAAAAGAACAAGTACTTCCCTCATGATTTTCTAAACCTCAACAGTTATATCACTTGTTGAGGGGGAGTATTTGATTTTAAACTTTGTTCACAAATTGTTCACAGTGGTCATCTTCCCATAAAACTCAAAATGGTCATATTTATTCTCAAACATTTCGTCAAAAATAACATTTATATGCCATTTTTTAGGGGGAGAAAATTAGGTGATAAGAAATATGTTGTGTTTTGCTAATGAATCCTCGTGTGAAAAGACTTCAACCAATGAATTGACGGGAACTGAACAGTCATACATTGAAAATATTTGTCTTCCAAGACTTATCCAAGTAAATTGTACCTATTCGAGAAACTCTTAATAGACATGAACTTTGACGGGTTTGACAATGTTTCGGGGTTGCCCACATCTTCAAGGTAGTTATTAGAGCTAGTTGTCACCTAAAAGCTGACAATGTATCTCTTTAACTATGCAATGTAATCGTGTCTCGCAAGGGATTGTCTATCTTGAGTCGATCAATTCAAAAAGTGCGCGCTCTTTCCTCACTGTGCAGATTTCTGTTAAAACTCTTAAGCACATGTCGAGGGGGAGTATTTCTGAAAATCTAAAACTCTTGAAGTGTTCAAACATGTTTTTCATTCACAAACACTTCGAGAGATTTTCATGAAAATGGTTTTATGGCAATGGAGTTATAAGGTGATTAAGGTTAGGAATAACCGTCCTATGATCCGCCAGAGCCGGAGGGATCTACCTAAGGACATCACAAATAGTTAGAAGTTAGAAGTCCTTAGGTATGATTATAAAAAGGAGAAAATGAGAATCGGAGAAAGAAGGAGTTGAATAATTAAAAAAAATGCAAAGAAAAGGGTGAAAAGAAATAGCCCTCCAGATTATACAACTTAGGGCAGACACCGGGTTCAATTCATATGCTACTGGTAGTCACTTGATGACGCCGGTATTGAAGATTAACGTCGTCATGGACCCAGTGACGCATGCACTAAACCTTCTTAGCCACTCAAGTTTCTCTCAACATAAGTTTATTTCATTCTCACAGGGAACCCTACATAATCTATCGGCTTTCTCTTAGAGATTGCTGATATTGAAAAAGGAGACCCTCTCCCTAGTCTCCGCTCATGAAAACCAAAACGCACTATTGAGTCTAGAGCCACGAGACTCATCAAAAGATCTCTTAGGTACACTTGACATTTCATCACTTATTGTTCAACAATAAGAACAACAGTGGTACGTTATCGAGTCCTTCACAGATCTTAGCAATCTGTCGAGAACATTTATGAGAGGTTCACATCTGTGATCCTCAGTGATTGAATGGAAACTCCTGCCAGGGTCAACATCAAACAACCCTGACAGCAGGTCGCTTCGGTAATTCCCCGTGGATTACGCTTAATGGTCTCAAACGGTCTACAGTCGTGAGGTGATGCTTCGGTGTACCTCAGCGACTCATCTGAACCGTAGGTGTACCTAGGTACATCGCGTTATCTCACTTGTGGGACTCCGGTTCAGGAACGGCCTTTGTGAGAATTAGAGTTGTGTTTTCACACTATGTTGTTAACACTCTCGAAGTTCAAACTTGTAAGTGCCGGAATCCGCTTATTACTAACCTTTCTTATGTTTACTTCTTATGGAAGCTCTGGAGCGGACTGATCGTGCAGATTCTCCACATGCTCATGCCAACAACATCACTTATGGAAGTTCTCTCATAATCAAAGGCAACACAAAGTCAGAATGATTCTTCGTCAACAAAGAATCTACAAAGTTTAAAGACTTAAAGAACTTCATCAACTGGAATCCAACATTAAAGAGCATGTGAGCATTTGGAGAAAGACGTGGAGACACTGGAGCAGCGAAGCAGACCTGATGCAGACAACAACAACATACTATCACTACCATCACAAAGAACAATGATCAAAGAATAAAGATATAGATGATGTCAAAGCAGAACTGTTTAAAGAAAAAAATTTCTCTACACTGGGGAGATTGTTCGAATCAAGGCAATTCTTCTCACAAGAAAGAAGAATGTGAGAAGACGTCAAAGCTACTATTACATCAGCACCCTCACCGTCATCATTCATTCATCACCAACACTTAGGGGGAGATTGTTGGAATCACTCCTAAACCTAATTGAAGTGTTAGTGATTCATATGTAATAGTTAGCTTAATATGGCCTTTATGTTAGTAATTAGCGTTAGGCTTATGTAGAAGGCCCATAAGCCAAGGCCCAAGTCCACTAAGGAAAGGAAGGGACTAGGAGTGTTGCCCTAGCTCCCTCTCCTATAAATACCTTGTAATAACCCTCACTTGAGGGTTGGTTGTTCAATTTACTCTTTCATTACTCACGCATAACTCTTCTTAGATTCCTACGCGTAATGTTTGTGTAGTTGTTCATCCGATCTCTTCTCTATCTCTTTTTATTGTGCTTGTGTTGTAAACTTAGTGACCTAACATGTACTGTTACCTGTATTTATTCTTTATTTCCTAGAGTGATGTTTGAGATTGTCCAGCATGCTTCTTTCTTGATGCTCTTTTTGTGATTGTGGGTCAACAAGCTTAGAAGGCATGGGAGTGCACCATGCTCAATAATACAGTGCACAAATGAAGTCGTTATTACAAAAATGCATCACCTAATTGGTCTTAAGAATAAAAGCAACACAAAGCACTAAATGAAGATAACAATTGAGTGAGATATAACAATATTGTTGCAATAATATTTAGTTAGCGAAAATGTATGGTGCGTATGCTCTCATCAGAAACAGGAAGTATATATGCTTATCTAAGAATTAACGACGCAAAACGCTTACCTCAACTCCTTTTTCTTGGGACTTCCCTGAAAACAATGACAACACATCATCCAAGATAGGCCGAAGATCGAATCTAACATAATCGAGCTCAAGCTTTCCAGATTCAATTTTAGCTTGATCAAGAACTGCATTTATTAGTGAAACAAGAGCTTTTCCACTGGCTTGAGCTGTTCTAACGTAATCTTGTTGCGTTACATCAAGAACGGTGTCCATAAGCATATCCAACATCCCAAAAAAAGATTATAAAAAAAATATTGAGTATATTACTTCAGGATTTATTTATTTCCTTAAGTAGTCGAGAAATTTCAAAACTTTGTAAGATGACTTACCAAGAACACCATTCATGGGGGTTCTGATTTCATGGAAAACGGTAGCGAGAAACTACAGATAATACAATGCAACAAAGATTTAGGATGCTTGTTAATCAAAAAACTGAAAAAGAATAAAGATTAAAAAATTGGCTACATGTAAATACCTGTGATTTTGCCACATCAGCAGCCTCTGCCCGTAATTTGAGCTCTTTCATCTTATAATAATCATCTTCAACTTTAAGTATTCTATTTACCGTTGCATGAAAGATGTGCCCAACTAACACAATAATCACCAAAATACCAAAAGAAGTTGATATTGCCAAGATTTGCCACGGTTGTTTTTGTGTGAACCTACATGACAACAAATACGTTAATATTGCAGTCTCCATAAGTCCAAATCATCACAAAAATAAACATACATATGTGGAAACAAATAACCCTAAAAAGTTCTAAAATTAGCATGCATCGCATATTTTTTTAGCATAAAACAATAAAGATAATGTATCGCTAAAGAACAAAATACATTTTTTCATGAAAAAAGGTAATCTAGGGATAATAGATATTAAGATTTACCACTAAATCTTGAAAAATGATTCATCTTTATTGGAATGATCAAACTATCTTCAGTTAAAAAAACATATACAAGTAAACAGACATAGATGCATGTAAATAGATTAATTGTGCAGTAATAATTACCTGTAACGCATCTCATGCTTTCTTGACGGATCACCAAAGTTGAGAGGACTAACGTGCTCCAAACCAGTGTCCAACACATTCGTACCATTACATACTAATAGGCTTTGATATATTTGTTGTATCGAAAACGTTCACATAAATAGTTTGCTTGCTTGCAAGTTGTTGAAGTGACTTCTCCACCAACGATTCGATATCAAAGACTCCACCAAGATACCTGATTTTGACCAAAAGTCAGCTACGAAATCCCATGGAAACACTAATAATGGCCATCTTTGCCAAGATTTAAATAATATAAAATAAAAACTACCCGTCAGTTGCTTCAATTATTTCCTCTGGAGTAGCATTAGAAGGTAAATCTCGCTTATAAACAGCAAAAGTCAAAATAACTCCAAGACGGTTTGTCTTTATAAGTTCAAAGGGAACTGTGAGAACACCTTTTCCTAATTCCCTTGCACGCATCACATTTTCACGATCTTCCTGTTAACAGATTAAACAAAAAAGAGACTAAACATTTTATTCTTTTTATTTAGTGCTATATCTTTATCTTTTTGAAATATGAATACCTTGACATACCCAGTAAAAATACATTGACAGGGTGATCAAACATCTTTGGAGCAACTTACTTGTTGTGTCATGTGTGAAAACTCTGTAAGCAGATAAGCTGTTTAACTAAGGAATCCCAAATGCCCCCTTAGTCGTTGAGTATAGCACATAAGCGGTTTTATGGTTATATATCCAAATAACATCCCTGTGGTCTTTTATTTTTATGGTATACGGGGTGTTTGCTGTTGCTTTTAGAAGAGAAGTCGGAAAGGATTGTTATGGTGGATTAAGGTTGTGCACTATCACGCGTGGATGGTAATCATGAAAATTGACTCATCATCAAGTGCACGTGATAGTGTTAACCTTGAGATGAGTGGGTATCATGTGTGGTTAAAAATTTCATTTCTGTAAAGTGTTTGCCTAGACCTTCATTTAGGCCTCCGTAAGAAAAGTGTTCAAGGTACTACACTGTTCGAATCAATGTATTTTAGGAGGTTATGTGTATTATGGCAGCCGTATATATATTTTTTTAAGTGTAATGTGCAAGTTTTTATCTAGCACTATAAGTGTCTGTTAGATGTTTGTATGCATGTTTACAATTTGAGGGGAAATACAACGATTTAATACATGTCTTTATTAACCCGTGCCCACTTTGACCCTCTGCGCAGTCTGTCCATCAATATAGCATATGAAAATATAAACGTAGAAAACCATTGTAGTACTAGTCATATCTTGCAAAATATGGTGTGGTGTGTTTTATTCAAAAATATGAGGTAGAAAACCATTGTAGTAGTATGCTATATTAGGTATGTGTGTGCATGTTTGTCTACAGTTTATGCAGAGAACATGAATTTATACAAGATAAAGTAGATTATATCATATGAGCGTTGCCAGTTACTATAAGCAATAACTTGAATTCAAACTGCTGAAAATGAGACGGACTGACCTCCCTTTCTTTTGTCCAATATTTTAAAAAAAAAATTCTGCTTAGATAGGTTGCTGAAAGTTTCCTTGAATACAATGTTACGCGTGCAGTTTGCAAGCTCCGGGTCCTTGTCTTCGATCATTAGTATTTTAAGGCCATCGGGGCTGGTAACTCTAGATAATGCCATATAAAGTTGTCCATTACTGAATACCGGAGTAGGCAAATAGAGGTCAACATAATTAAGTGACTGGCCTGACTTTTGTTGATGGTCATTGCATAACATACTCTTATAGGAAATTGTCTCTGTTTGAGGATAAACGGCCACTTAGATTGTGTTGATGTCAGTATAATCCTGTGTATGACCACATTGTCACCTACATTTGAACCTGTTAGTATCTTGGCATGAATAACAAACTGGCCTAGATCTGTGATCAACAATCTTGTTCCATTACATAGTCCTTTGGTTGGATTGATATTCCGCAAGAGCATAACGGGGAGTTCCTTTTTTAAGTGAAGAGTATGTGGTGGCATCCCAGGGAAATTTAAGAAATTTAGGAATTCAATCGGATAGAGGTCGTGCTGTTCTAGATTGTCTGTTGATGCCTTGAAAATCTTATCTGCGCTGTTGTATGTAACATTTTCTCCTTCTAACTGTTTAAACATGTACTCGTTGATGGCATCATCATCATCATTCCGAGGAGTTAGAATTGCCCTTTCTTTGAGGTACAAATCGTCAGTTTGTCTTGTTGTAAATTCAGGGTATGTGTCTGCAACAATTTTCTGAATAGGAGAATCCCATGATTTAATTAGAAAGGTTTTCGGGATGTCAATCCAAGTTGGTTCATCGTCCCCTTCTTTGCATTTTGTTGCCAACGTGCCATCCCCCACAACCAAAACCCATCTATTGAAATCATGTTTTCGAGTATCAACCTGTCCATTCTCACTATATTCTTTGACACGCATGCTACGTGTAAGGTTGAATACCTTGCAATGCGTCCATAACTCAGAATGGTTTATGCAAGATTGAACAATGTCAGCCCTGCTCCCTTTTGGGATAACTGGAAGCACTTGTCAGAAGTCACCTCCCAGTAACACCATCACGCCTCCAAATATTCGACTCCTACACTCTGGATCATGAAATCCTAAAATATCCTTTAGTGTCTTGACCAATGCCTCAAATGCATATTTTTGAGTCATTGGAGCTTCATCCCAGATAATTAGCCTAACTTGCTGCATAAGTTCTGCCATATATGTGTTTTGTTTTATGCCGCATGTATTGTTCTCCAATAATTCAAGCGGTATAAAAAAACGGCTATGTGTTGTTCTACCTCCTGGTAGTAATAATGAAGCAATTCTTACAGAAACGAGACAGTTAGTTCAACATGTTTTTTTTTAAGTTTATAAATTAGTTGATTGTTTTAGTTTAGTATTCATTTATACCTGAAGATGCGACAGCAAGCACTATCATACGTTCTGATCTTAACCTTGAAATGATAGTTTTGTATAAAAAAGTCTAGCCGGTTCCTCCTGGTCCGTATACAAAGTAAAAATTCCCTTTTTTTATTCAGAGATTCAATAACTTCTTCATAGATTGAACGTTGTTCGGGATTTAGCAATGAATGAAGTTGTTGATGTTCAAGCATACTCTTATTCATATCATAATCCAACGCTTCTCTAATGAGACGATTGTCCAAATTAGTAAGTAACTTTGGGTTAGGCAGTGGTAGATCTTGAAACTGTGATAAAGATCTCCCATTCCCATTTAACAACTCTTGGATTTCTACCAAACAATAGTTTTGGAGTTGTTCATCCGTCAACTCCAAGTCAGGATATTTAAAATTTTTCCTTTTCTTATGTAGGATATCCTCTGATAAGCACATCTAGTTTTCTTCCCATAACTTTAAAGGCTTGCTGACATCGCAAAATAACAAAATTGTTACAAACATGTCACGTAGTTGTGTTCCGAATGCCCATACACTTGCTTCTGATATAGCATACTTTCACTCTGTGTCATCATTTAAGAGGCCATATGCAAAACATGCTTCCTTAAATGTGGAGCATAATTTCTTGTTAACAGTCATGATTTTTTCAAAATCTTCAAGACCTCTGTCACAATTCTCAATTTCCGGTCATTCCTCATACTCCATATTCATCATCTCATAACGGTTCATTCATGATTTTTGCATTTCACATTTAACGCGTAATTTTTATATTTAATAATCTTTATCGCGTGAGTTATTATTTTAAATATTTAATCCGTTACTTTCAAAAATGATCCCGAGGTATTTTTAAACTTACATTTAGTTTATAAAAACTATATTTTTAGTTTTCCTAGTGTTTCAAATTTATTTGGTATAATAATCGTTAAAGTTTAATTATTACGTCGTTTTTCTTAAAATTATTCGATAATTATTTTATCACTCAATTTTCACAAGGAAAGTATTTTTACAAATTTTATTATCTCAATACATTCTATGTTGAGCTATTAAAAACTCACTTGTACCAAAATTTCCATTTATCCTACAAGTTACAAAATTACTACAAACTTACTTACAATTTCTTACACTTTCTTTACAAAATATATATAAGTAATAGTTAAAAAAAAAATTACAAAATCTCTACATCCCTCCCCCCTTGGCCGACAAGGGGGAGGGTGTATTTATTGATTGGCATGGCTTATGTTTCTAATTATTTCATTCAACTTATAAGTCTATCACTTCCATTATTTGTACATCTCATTCATTTTATCAAAGTGTTAGTAGAAAAACATTTCTTTCTTCTTCTTGCTTCATCAAAACCGGTCACAACATCAAGGTGCCAAGGGATCAAAATTTTTGCAAGATCAAGTCATTTACAATCTAGTTATATCCTTTATATGGTTTTGAAATAAAAACCAAGGGTATTTAAGTTTAAACCTTGTTACTTTCACCTCATCATCATCACTTGTAAGCATGTTTTTATCATTTTCATGTTTCCTTTTCATTTTCATATGTTTCTTTTCATTTTTGGAGCTTATATGCATGATATGTGATTTATACCATTTATTTCATGATTTATTGAGTTATATATATATATTGGTCATCCTATAAATATTCCCATGGTGTTCTTTGGTCTTGATGGTGATTAGGAACCCATGACACCCTAAGAAGGTGTATGGTAGGATTAGATTAGCTTTGGAGTTGATTTGAAGGGATTAGAATAGGTTTTGTCCGAGAAAAACTATTTTCGATATGTATATTTATATGTTCTGTCCTTATTTCGAATTTCTGGAAAAACCTACTGTTGGTACGAAATTTTGGCCTTGATATTTAGAAAATATACTTTAAAACGAATCCGTGGCCTTTTGAACGGATAAAAACGGACTTATAACGAAGAAGTTATGGATTTTTAAAGTTTGACGACGAAATAAATAGTTTTCTGAAAATTCAGCTTGCTGTTTTTAGTTTGTTCGGGTCAAAAACGAGCCTTAAGCTTCACAAATTATTTCGACTTGTCAAAAATATATTAGTTTACTTCGATACGAAGCTAAGGATGTATTATACGTAGAAAACGGATTTGAAACGACAAAGATATGCACGTTTTTATAAAGTTGCCGTAACTATTATTTTCTGAAAAACTATATTATTTTTACGTTACAAGTGTTACATTAGCTGTAACGACCATGTTTGCGGCAGTTTTTAACAAGGTTGTGAAACTTTTTGGAACGAAATGTCTTTTAGTAAAATCAAGTTCATCGGCCATATTTTTCAAAACGACAAGCTGTTTGTAAAGCGGATTTATAGTGAATTAATTACGGATGTTCAAACTTGGCCGAAACTCATTTTCTGCACACAATTAGCAAAAACCACCATCTTTAGCCCTTAATATCTTTATGATCGAGACCTTTTGGACGAAAACTCCTGAACTGAAACTTCTAGAGTTCGATACAAACTTTCCAAAACCGTCGAGTTCGTTCTCTAACGATCGACGTACACCATTTTACGACTAGTTTCTCGGAGCCATTTTTATTAATTTCATGAAATTTCCGACGACATTGTTTTACGGCGAAAAGTGATAATTTCACTATAAATCATTACGAAACTATTGTGGGATGACATTTTGACGTAAATACTTGTAAAGTAATCTAAGATTGGTCAAGACGTCAAAAGAGTATTTTTCGACGATAAGTATTATTTTCAAAACTCACAAATGGTATAAATAACATACGAAATGCATGCATATCATAACACCATAACTCATTACATATCATAACTCAAGTCATAACATTCATTTTAGGTTGCGGATAGTTCCCGAGCCTCATTTTCGTGCACATCATTTTGTTAGCATATTAATCACACCAGGTGAGTTCATACCCCACTTTTACTCGTTTAAATTCCTATAAACTATTTGGGGCGAGATACATGCTTATTTATCAAAACATTTAAACTCTTTTGCCAAAACAACATTACATATACTCTAGACTTGGTGCGTGTAGTGATTTAGACTTAAACAAACATCCTGACATTTATATGTTGGAAGGCCAATTATTTGGATACAGCCCAACGTGAGTCGTTGGAGGAACATCCCGGCATTTATATGTTGGAAGGCCATTTTTATGGATACATCCCAACATGAGCGTTGGAGGAACATCCCAACACGAGTTGTTGGAAGACCCTTGTGGTGACATTTATACTTTTAACTACTTTAATGCGTATATTCATGATTGTCATTCTATTTTAGGCAGTGGGTTGTGAACACACAGGTTGCAAGTTTTGTATGGGCGGAACTTGGAACTGAGTGGATTTACAATGCCTTTGCTGTGTGAACATTTCTCAAAGTATTTTAGATCATGCAATTACAAACTAATGAACTCACCAACCTTTGTGTTGACACTTTTTAGCATGTTTATCTCAGGTCTTAAGATGATAGCACTTCATGGAGCTTTTGGGTCGCATGGCATACATTGAAGTCTTGTGCTTTTAACAATTACCATTCGACATGTTTTGTAAACGTTTTATGTATTATCAAACCTTGTGATTTCTTGTGGTGTAAACTTTAACTTATTTATCGAATGGTAAACTTTTCAAAACGTCCCATTATAGAGGTCGTTTTCTGTATCCATACTTTGTGCTATGACGTTATACCCCAATGACACTATCGTTCCGCTGCGATATTTTGGGGGTGTGACAGATTGGTATCAGAGACTTGGTTATAGAGAACTAGGTTGCATTTTAGTTCCTAGACTATAACCGCTCTCACGTCGATCCTTTCGTTTCCTATTGCCTTACTCACTTTTCGTGCGCATATGTTTTCTTAAGTATTCCTTCTAGAACCACCTCATTAGATAGCGTAGTTTCCTTGTACCAATAGGGGAGTCCCAAAATCTAGTTGGGTCATCAAAGATATGGAGCTCAGTAACGAGCACTTATCTAACTTGATCTCGTGACAGTTCTTGTTTGTTGAGATGCGAGATCGAGCTAAATAAGTGTTACTATAAAGCTGGATAGATTTGATGATTTTGCCCGAGGATGGGAGTTCTCTTGAGGATACTTTGGGAACTGCCGGCGACTAAACCTCATAGTGACTTTAGCACCTAACGGAATTTCCTATACACTAAGTGCGACTCTTCCTAGATACTTACCCTAAATCCCTCCTTCACTGTTTAGAATCGGATGATAGACTGGCTACCTACTTAAGTAACACCAATCGCCGAGACATGTATGCTTGGTGGTATGCACACGTGTGAAATGAAGCAATTATAATTATGGTGGCCAACATAATTATAAATGCGTCACAACTCACGTGGACATATGCGACTACGCATACGTAGATCGGTGTGGACACTTTAGGAACCAATTTGTGGCGTGATATTATGTTTGAGGACGTTAAGTATAGACATTGGGAATTCAACGGTTCTTTCCCTTGCAGAGACAATGGCACCAAAGAGAGTAACACGCAGTACTGGCCGAGGTGGTGCGGCACCAAGGGGTGGAATGACAGGTGGACGTGGAGGTAGAGGAGGCGGTAACGACATGGGTAACACTGACAACAACACTGGCGGAAACCCTGATATTGCCGCCATCATCGCTCAACAACTTCAAATCTTGCTTCCCACTATTGTCACACAAGTTGGGAATCATATGAATAACTCGGGAAACCACGAGAACGGGAACGGTACTGGCGACACCAACAATGTAGCTGGTAGTAACAATCACAACACCAACAACAACAACAACAGAATTGGATGCACATATAAGGAATTTTCGGCATGCAAACCTGTGGAGTTTGATGGTATAGGAGGTGCTTTGGCGTATACTCGATGGGTAGAGAAGACAGAGGCAGTGATCGACATCAGCAATTGTGCCACACATCAGAGGGTGAAGTATGCTGCTTGCTTGTTATCAGGAAAGGCATTGACATGGTGGAACACACAGCTACAGGCTAGAGGCAGAGAGGCAGCCATATGTATGACATGGGACGAATTTAAGGAGTTACTGAAAGAGGAGTACTGCCCGGACAATGAAATGCAGAAACTAGAGGATGAATTTTATCACCACTCTATGATAGGGGCTGGTCACGCAGCCTACACTGACCGATTTCATGAGTTAGCCAGACTAGTTCCTCATCTAGTTACCCCTGAATCCAAGAGAATCTCGAGGTACATATATGGTCTTGTCCCCGAAATCCGTGGAACTGTGAAAACAACTGAGCCGTCTACAATCTAAAGTGCGATACTGAGGGCAGGAACCCTGACAGACGAGATGGTTAGAAATGGTACGTTGAAGAGCAGTGATAAGAGGAAGGAAGCAAGTGGGTCGAATAAGCAGATAGACGTGGTAGCAGACAAGAAAAGGGCGAGAGTTTTTGTGGCAACTAGTACTGAACAAAGAGAGTATGCGGGTACACATCCCAAATGTGCTAAGTGTGCTTATCATCACCCGAAGACCAAGCCCTGCCGCTTATGTACAATATGCAATCAGTCGAATCATTTTTCAAGCCAGTGTAGAGAGCGTGCAAGACCAACAACAACGGTTAACACGGGCAACATGAGGAATAATCAAAAGACTTGTTTTGAATGTAACAGCCCGAATCACTTCCGGAATAATTGTCCTCAGTTGAATAAGCCGCCGATACAAGCTCATCTAGCTATGGCAATTGAAGGAAATAACCCGAACCCGGTACTCAATATCAGTCCACCTCGAGGTCGAGCATTCTATATAGGGACCGAGGAAGCCCGCAATGCGTAACTGGTACGTTTTCCTAGACCATTACGTGATCCACCGTATTATTCAGATTCAGCGAGTTTCATTAGATAAGAAGCCTAGACGCGTAAGTTTTGGCATAAGCACTTTGCCATACACTTGATTTTGTGAAACCTTAGGGTAGAACCTTATGTATCGTCGATTGAATCGCGAGGACGCGATTCTTCTATCAGGGGAAGAATGTCACAATTCTCAATTTCCGGTCATTCCTCATACTCCATATTCATCATCTCATAACGGTTCATTCATGATTTTTGCATTTCACATTTAACGCGTAATTTTTATATTTAATAATCTTTATCGCGTGAGTTATTATTTAAAATATTTAATCCGTTACTTTCAAAAATGATCCCGAGGTATTTTTAAACTTACATTTAGTTTATAAAAACTATATTTTTAGTTTTCCTAGTGTTTCAAATTTATTTGGTATAATAATCGTTAAAGTTTAATTATTACGTCGTTTTTCTTAAAATTATTCGATAATTATTTTATCACTCAATTTTCACAAGGAAAGTATTTTTACAAATTTTATTATCTCAATACATTCTATGTTGAGCTATTAAAAACTCACTTGTACCAAAATTTCCATTTATCCTACAAGTTACAAAATTACTACAAACTTACTTACAATTTCTTACACTTTCTTTACAAAATATATATAAGTAATAGTTAAAAAAAAAAAATTACAAAATCTCTACATCCCTCCCCCCTTGGCCGACAAGGGGGAGGGTGTATTTATTGATTGGCATGGCTTATGTTTCTAATTATTTCATTCAACTTATAAGTCTATCACTTCCATTATTTGTACATCTCATTCATTTTATCAAAGTGTTAGTAGAAAAACATTTCTTTCTTCTTCTTGCTTCATCAAAACCGGTCACAACATCAAGGTGCCAAGGGATCAAAATTTTTGCAAGATCAAGTCATTTACAATCTAGTTATATCCTTTATATGGTTTTGAAATAAAAACCAAGGGTATTTAAGTTTAAACCTTGTTACTTTCACCTCATCATCATCACTTGTAAGCATGTTTTTATCATTTTCATGTTTCCTTTTCATTTTCATATGTTTCTTTTCATTTTTGGAGCTTATATGCATGATATGTGATTTATACCATTTATTTCATGATTTATTGAGTTATATATATATATTGGTCATCCTATAAATATTCCCATGGTGTTCTTTGGTCTTGATGGTGATTAGGAACCCATGACACCCTAAGAAGGTGTATGGTAGGATTAGATTAGCTTTGGAGTTGATTTGAAGGGATTAGAATAGGTTTTGTCCGAGAAAAACTATTTTCGATATGTATATTTATATGTTCTGTCCTTATTTCGAATTTCTGGAAAAACCTACTGTTGGTACGAAATTTTGGCCTTGATATTTAGAAAATATACTTTAAAACGAATCCGTGGCCTTTTGAACGGATAAAAACGGACTTATAACGAAGAAGTTATGGATTTTTAAAGTTTGACGACGAAATAAATAGTTTTCTGAAAATTCAGCTTGCTGTTTTTAGTTTGTTCGGGTCAAAAACGAGCCTTAAGCTTCACAAATTATTTCGACTTGTCAAAAATATATTAGTTTACTTCGATACGAAGCTAAGGATGTATTATACCTAGAAAACGGATTTGAAACGACAAAGATATGCACGTTTTTATAAAGTTGCCGTAACTATTATTTTCTGAAAAACTATATTATTTTTACGTTACAAGTGTTACATTAGCTGTAACGACCATGTTTGCGGCAGTTTTTAACAAGGTTGTGAAACTTTTTGGAACGAAATGTCTTTTAGTAAAATCAAGTTCATCGGCCATATTTTTCAAAACGACAAGCTGTTTGTAAAGCGGATTTATAGTGAATTAATTACGGATGTTCAAACTTGGCCGAAACTCATTTTCTGCACACAATTAGCAAAAACCACCATCTTTAGCCCTTAATATCTTTATGATCGAGACCTTTTGGACGAAAACTCCTGAACTGAAACTTCTAGAGTTCGATACAAACTTTCCAAAACCGTCGAGTTCGTTCTCTAACGATCGACGTACACCATTTTACGACTAGTTTCTCGGAGCCATTTTTATTAATTTCATGAAATTTCCGACGACATTGTTTTACGGCGAAAAGTGATAATTTCACTATAAATCATTACGAAACTATTGTGGGATGACATTTTGACGTAAATACTTGTAAAGTAATCTAAGATTGGTCAAGACGTCAAAAGAGTATTTTTCGACGATAAGTATTATTTTCAAAACTCACAAATGGTATAAATAACATACGAAATGCATGCATATCATAACACCATAACTCATTACATATCATAACTCAAGTCATAACATTCATTTTAGGTTGCGGATAGTTCCCGAGCCTCATTTTCGTGCACATCATTTTGTTAGCATATTAATCACACCAGGTGAGTTCATACCCCACTTTTACTCGTTTAAATTCCTATAAACTATTTGGGGCGAGATACATGCTTATTTATCAAAACATTTAAACTCTTTTGCCAAAACAACATTACATATACTCTAGACTTGGTGCGTGTAGTGATTTAGACTTAAACAAACATCCTGACATTTATATGTTGGAAGGCCAATTATTTGGATACAGCCCAACGTGAGTCGTTGGAGGAACATCCCGGCATTTATATGTTGGAAGGCCATTTTTATGGATACATCCCAACATGAGCGTTGGAGGAACATCCCAACACGAGTTGTTGGAAGACCCTTGTGGTGACATTTATACTTTTAACTACTTTAATGCGTATATTCATGATTGTCATTCTATTTTAGGCAGTGGGTTGTGAACACACAGGTTGCAAGTTTTGTATGGGCGGAACTTGGAACTGAGTGGATTTACAATGCCTTTGCTGTGTGAACATTTCTCAAAGTATTTTAGATCATGCAATTACAAACTTATGAACTCACCAACCTTTGTGTTGACACTTTTTAGCATGTTTATCTCAGGTCTTAAGATGATAGCACTTCATGGAGCTTTTGGGTCGCATGGCATACATTGAAGTCTTGTGCTTTTAACAATTACCATTCGACATGTTTTGTAAACTTTTTATGTATTATCAAACCTTGTGATTTCTTGTGGTGTAAACTTTAACTTATTTATCGAATGGTAAACTTTTCAAAACGTCCCATTATAGAGGTCGTTTTCTGTATCCATACTTTGTGCTATGACGTTATACCCCAATGACACTATCGTTCCGCTGCGATATTTTGGGGGTGTGACAACCTCCAACAATGTTCAACAACATTCTAAGATAATATCTTTTTCCAGAAGCTGGGTGCGAGTAAACAATACTCCCAATGAACTTTCTACGTTTCCTTTGTTTCCACATTTTGTCTTTCTCATGCCACACTGTAGGGAATTATATTTTGTAAAACAGATTTAAGTTTGTTTAAGTTTGTTTAGGATTAATTTTGGTAGTGTTAGTGGTTAAGTCTGGTAAGCCAGAATTAAGTCTGTTAGTGGTTAAGTCTGTAGTACTAATGTTGTTAAGTCTGGCAGAACAAATAGTTGTTAGTTAAGTCTTTTTATGATAAAAACCGAATAGTTTATTAGAGTTATATTAGGAATAGATATGTACGCGTAGAGATATCTTAGGAAGAGATATCTTTACCTATCTACAAGTCTTGTAGTTAATTAGGGCTTCCTTAGTGTATAAAAGGATCCCTAAGGTATTAGGTTAAGGGTACGAGTTTTCCACAAAAGGTGTAGATTGGCGGGAACACCCTGACCCCGGGTGCCTTTTGGCACCAGCCATTGTCCACCCCACAAGGAATAACTCCGGCAACTCTCCTGGCCTAGTGGGGCACCAACTGGAGTGAGCACGAGCCAAGACTCGGACCCCTGGCTCTTATTCCACAAAGTCTCTCCAGTGTGCCCATAGGTTTTGCGGAGGTGGGTACCTATATGAGGCAAATGCCAAGGATGGGACTTGAACTTGGGTCAATTGACTCAAGCACAAGTGCTCCAAAACCATTGGACTAATGCTCCATTGGTTAAGGGCACGAGTTTTAAGCCTTATCCTTTGAGCAAGGTAATTAATAGAAAATACGAAGTTAGTTTATTCTTGTGTTCTTCGTACTTTGTGTGTTAAGATTCCGCATTAACACATCAAGATCTTGTTAAGAGTTCTTCACATAATAAATTTGGATTTATTCAAGTTTATTATAAGTTATTTAAGGCTACTTAGATCCATAAACTTTTGGACCAACACACACATAATGTATAGGTATCTCAGCATACGTGTATGCCCTCGCTGCTGTATCATGCTTGTTTAATTCAAACCAATCAGTGAACATAGTTATGTCAATACCTTCCTTTTCAATTAGGGTCGGTAGACTTTCTGAGTCATGAAGTGTGATTGCGTTCTGATTTGGCAAGTGATAACTCAGTCTCATGACTGATGGGTATGAATAATGTATGTCATAGGAAAACAAACGCCACACCGCCTCACATGGAGCTAAGAAGCGACAATTCAAATAATTCTTTATTTCGTGCACCTCCAAAACCTGGACATTTTCCAAATTACCATCGTTCCTAACATTCTATTGTATAACAATTGTAGCTCTATCGGGCCCTTTATTTAAGTACTTAATTGCCTTTGATCTGTTGCACCATTCCACATTAATGTGGGCCTGGTACTTTAGGAGGATATAACAGTTGTGGGGAACCACATATCTGTTATCGTATTTGAACTTTCCTTTAACATGGTGAGCTTTATTATCCCTTCGACGATAAATAGCATACCCATCACCATCAGCTATTGTTTCTCCCACAAAAGGTTTAGGGAAATGTTTCGAGCACTTACCCTCAACTGTACATGGGGCGTGCTTAGCATCTTTTCCACAAGGTCCATGTAACATAAATTCAGTTACTACTTCATACCCTTCTGGATCACTTGTTTTACATGGTATCTCTGTTGTAATAATGTCATCTATCTCAGCTGGAGTTTTGCATTCAAGACTTCTTCTTGCCAAAGTAGGATATGAGCGTGAGGCAAGCCACGCTTTTGAAATTCTATGACATACACGACTAAAAGAAAATGGAAGAAAAACGTAAGTTGATGCATAATTTTGTTATAGAACAGTAGATATATTGAATTAAGCGCCAAGTTCAATTACATGCATGTGACTTTCCAAAAATATGTTGTTTCGTATGATCGTCCAACATTTCAGTCAGTTTAATCTTGAATACACGGGTTGCCACTTCTGGACGGTCATTACCTTTTTGTCCCGGGATGTGCTTTAACATTTCAGCAATCTCGGGCCATTTTGGGTTGGTGGTGAAAGTGATGAACAAGTCTGGATTTCCATAGGTTCTACATATAGCCATAGCATCTTGGTAGTTTACCATCATATACCTTGGGCTGTCGGTAAAACTCCCTGGTAGAACGATTCGTTTCCCGATCCCTGCTGCACTTGTATCACCCCTTGTTACAACGTCACATAGGTTATGATATAGATCCACACGTAACGTATCCTGATTTTTCCTTGTCCATTTAAGTCTTTTCTCCTCAACAGCCGTGTATGCATCCACCAGGTATTGTTGGAATAATCGCCCACCTCTAAGCAAGGTAGTACCTTGGTTATTTCGCTGTTGTATTATGTATGTGTAGTACTCTTTCATTGTGAGATAACCCCTTTTGGTATTTCGGCCACCTGTGTTCTTATGATACGGTATTTTTTCATGAAATCCTCCCTCTCCATACGAGAATAATAATGGATATTAGAGGACCATGTATTCTGAATGCAACTCATAGATACGTTTCATTCCTTCATCCTTGTTACTTATAACAATATCTCTCGTAGGAATGCCATCACCAAAGTCGTTAGTAATCAGAGCTGCTATTTCGGGCACATTTGGGGCATTGTATAGCCGTGCTGTACTCCGAACACTTATCAGGTGTAGTTCAAACTTTGCTGAGTTTTGGGAGTCACACTAATCCTTGGCCATTCGAAATGCCTTGGCAATAGAGCTTGATTGATCGAACATTTGAATCAGGCTTGCTACTATCTTTTCATCCACCACTTTGCCACTCTCCTTATCTATAAAAGCTCCCATTCGGTTCTTTACTTCATTTCCAGTATCAAAAAAGTATAGTTGTGCATATTTGGGTTGACTACCCTGTGTAGGGAGTAGAGAGCTTATTCGAAGATAGCTTTGGCCATTTATTCTAAATGTATATGGCCCCCTGCCTGTGTTAATTGAATTGTCTATTTTCGCCCCAAAAGATGTGTAGCAAAACATGCCATTATATACTCTAATCTGTTCTTTGAATCTTAAAGATGCAGGATTGTTATAGTCTATTAAGTTGTTAAGAGGCGAGGGTGCTTCATTAAATCTGGGAAGAAGGATTTTTCCATCTTGGCAGCAAAGGGAGAATATTGGGTTGCTAGTGTTGGATCCTTTTAGGCTTCTCTCTTCATACAACATAACCACATTGCAATTCCGACATTCAAATGATGGAGGGCCAATATTATGGTAAACCACAGGAATACCTTGCAAAAATAGTTAAACATTATTGCGACAAACAAATCATGAATCAAATAACAGGCATCAAGATTTGTAACATGTCTAATTACTTGCAGATGCAAATGCAGCTCCTTTTGGTTTATTTTTAGCTGCACGCAGATAAACTGGTCCTGTAATAAACACCGTAATGGTAATAAATAAATGGATGAAATTAAAGGTATGTCAAATGTACAACATTTCTTAAGAGGTATTCAATTTTGCTATCATTTGCTAAATTAATCACCCGATGATCTTTTTTTTTGTACATGAATGGACTTTTGGAAGTGGAAGCCATTTGGCTCAGTTGCAGATGTATTGAAGTGCTCAGTTATGTGACTCTTGACCTATCAAACAATGTTGTAAACTCAACATTAATGAATCAGGTATGCAATTTTGCAATGTTTTTGTATTTGCATAATTCACGTAAAGGTTTAGTCTTGATGTTTACTTGTAAATGATTCAACAATATCTGTCAATTTTAAACCACAATAGCTTTGTATTCTGCCATCTTGGCTAACAATTGTTTTTGAATGAATGACCAAAGATTTGTGCAATATGCCTGACAGGGATGGAACTTCAGCATCTTCGTCCTGTGATCCTATAACACACAGACAAAGATGGCTTTAATCAGATAAATAAATGGAATGTATGGAAACTTGTTAGATTGGATTGTACTTGAAGGATCTAGTACACTTTTGTAATACATAACCTTGTAGATTTGGCAGCATATAGACTTATGATGTCCAATAAAGCATCTCTTGGAATTCTGCTGGTAAACTAATGCAATAAGTGTGATAACCAATGAAAAGGCAGCGATCTGTATAGCATGATAAGTGTCCTTATGTTTTTAATACTCTTATTATTATTTTAAATAGTGATTTCAAGTTTCTCAATAATTGCACAATAATGAAAGATAAAAAAAATAAGAAACCTAAGTATTCATAAGTTAGTTTGGAAAATTTAATTAAATTGGGATCTTTAAAGCCCAATTCTTACATAAACTTTCCAACTACACTCAGCAACATAAGCATAATTCTTAATAATTCATACTTTATTTTCAACATCTCATTAAATTGAGTTCTTTAAAAAGGCAATTTTCAGCTAATCGTGCTCAGTACAGTCAGAATCATAACCATCTTCATATTTTTATGCTCTGCGCTAATGCTTTCAGACGAATAATGCAACGGTGTAGCCGCACTTGTGGTTGGTTGGTTTGTTAATGACAATATCAAATTCATGCTTTTCTTTCTTTTGTATTTGGATTTGAAATAAAACTGTCTCAACCTTTTGGTACTTTTCGTAAATTCTAAATCAGGATTTTCTTCTACACGTTTCTTTTCCTCTTGAAGCCTTGTTATGATTTCTTGGGTGTTTCCATCAACCTTTGCCCCTCCATTCTCAGCCTATAATGCAATATAACTTTGTGAGTAACATAAAAATAATGTTAACTTCAAATTTATTCTCACCTGGATAGTGTTAATTAATAGTTGTATACTCGTCAGCTTACGATAGGGCAAGCGCTTAATACCCAGTTCTCGACAGCGTTTTTTGAAAATAGTTATACCAATATTGAACTTTTTTGTAGCTTTTGCTATTGGCATGTAGTTATTGTGCTATAATTTCTCTAGTGAATGCCATGACTTTGGAATATGAATAACAACTGGATAAGTTGGGAAAAAGGGTATAATATGTCTACCTTTTTAGAAAACCATGATATCACGAAGTGAGGTAATCAAGTATATATATATAATAACATAAATGTCTACCTTCATTTATCAATGTTACAAAAACCGTGAATCGATAATTGGACAGTTGATCCTCTTGTAGCTTGTAACCAGTCCCTCTTGTAGCTTGTAACCAGTCTAGGCGAGATTAATCGGATTGGCATTTTTGACAAGTTTTGGGTATTTCTGGCACGATTTTCATTAAAAAAACATCTTGTAATAGATATAAAAAATGACTATAAGTGATTAAAACTAGTCTACAATGAGTTTTGGGTATTTCCTGCTAGATTTGCAAGCACTTGCAAGTTTGACCATCGTTGATAGTCATTCACCGCCGTTGACAATGGTTGACCGATTTGTTTGACCGATTTATACAAATCAAAAAAGTTATTGGCCCAGTAGTATTTAGGCGATGACTAATCAGCCTTGTAGACCTTGTTTTACAATACTGCGTTTCAATATACATGCTAACAATCATTTTCTGTTTATATCAAAACATGTCTTCATTTTCGGGTTACAACTAATTTTTACTTTATTAAAAGATTAAGGTCACTCCACATTTCAATTTTAATAAAATGTACATGTTTTATCTTACTCCAAATATAAAGATTCATATATGAAAAAGGTAATCGATTTGCACGTTTATAGTTTTGATTAAGACACTTCAATTAGTGAATTAAACAGTTGTATCATATTATATACTGCTTTATAAGTAGGATCCTAATCTTGAAAACCTTGAGTCTTACATTATTTTGTACTTGTCGAATCAATTTTATGGGTTACGTCCATTTATTAGGAATATGTATCAGTGAACGTGTCTACGACATACGATTTAAGTTTAACGTCGTTTAAATGTCACGATATGCTCAAGTCATTACTAAAATCATAGTTTTCAGGATCCCGATCCTTATCTTAGGATCTTACGATTTTACGATATTGTAAAGCAAAAACGATCCAGATCTTACATAGGATCTTTGAAAATTTAAGATCTTATAGGATCCCGATCTTGACCATAGGATCTTAAGATCTAATCCGATCTTACTTTTTCTCGAACCACAAACTAAAAAACTACAAATTTATAGATTGTGTTTTGTAGAATTTAAAAAATAACATGTTAATCTTCTTAAACATTTCATAATCATAATTTAGGACAATATTTCTATGAAACATTTATATAATTTTGTGTTTATAATATATAACAATTTATAGATTTGTATAATAAAGATTATTAACAAAATGACATTATGATAGGATCTTAAGATCCCTGTCTAATCTTACAAATACGAAATTGATCCTAACTAGGATCCCGATTTTGAAAACCTTGACTAAAATAAAACAATTTTTTATTTTTGGAAAACTTATAACTTTAAATAAGTTTTAATTTTTACGTTACCTGATTAAAACATTTTACGCGTTTCAAAAATTCGCAGTTTAGTTTTATCATCAAAACGACTAGTTTATACCTAATAATACAAAAATTTAACCAACGCATCTTCTTTTTCTTGTAATTGGCCGGCCGCTATGGGTCTTGGAATTCACACAAACCCAATTCTACACTACTTGTTCTCTCTTTTCCCTAAACTTCATTATTAGTTCTCTTTTTAACCAAATAAGCAACACAAACTCTCTCACATAAAAAAAAAATAAATAAAAAAAAAAAAAAAAAAAAAAAAAAAAAAAGACTAAGTTAGTATTTCTTTCATCCCCTCCACCTCTCTTCTTGGCCACCACCTTGAAGTTATGAACCACCATCTTTTTTCTTGTTTAACACAAGAAAAAACCATGTTTCATCATCCTTTTTGCCATCTTTGCAACATCAACCATCAAAAATGACCAAGGAATACCCTTGAAGTTTCGTATTTATCTCAGCCCCAAGTATAACATATCTCTATGAAGTTTTTTTTGAAGGTAGGTTAGGGTACAAGACGATTTCAATCCATCTTGTTCCCGAAAAAGTCTCAAAAACGGGTTTTAACAACCCTACAATCATTTTCTTTTCGTTTTTTCCATGTACATGCTCTTATAATCTGAGGTTTTCATTATTTTTACATGTTTTTAATGTCAAGAAAAAGGAGGAGGTGATTAGTTAATCGGATTTGTGAAGTGGTTGGTGTTGTTGTTGTTGGATATGTAAAACTAGCTAAAAGTGGACTTTTAAAGGTGATTTCATGTAGATTTGTAAAGTAACATGAAAAGTGATTTTGGTTCTTCAACCTACTGGGATTTTTGAGTTTTTAAAACATAGGCTCTCTAGTATAAATGAAGTACAAGTCATAGCTATATCAGGCTTATGATTGTTCCAAAGATCGGGTAAGATTAATCACATAAAAACCATGATTTTCAAGCTAAATCGGGCTCGATCTCTAAAATGCATTTACATGAAATTTTATAATGGTAACCTACTGTAGTAAAAGGATTTTTCAAAATGCATGTTTAGATCCTAAACAAGTCATAAAAGTTGTGTTAATGGTCGTTAGTGATTAGATATGTAAACTAGTACCAAAAATCACATGAATTAACGATTACGGGGTCTTTTTGGAACCTTTTAAAATATGACAGAAATATGGGTTATTAAGACTTGTAGCAAATGATGTTTTCATAAAAATCATGTTAAGACATACATAAAATGACTTTGATAATTGGTTGGGTCATAATGGGTTGTTTTGGTAGGGTTTGAACATGATTTGGCTATGATAAATTTCAAACAGCCCACTATATAAACTATTGTGTCATTTTCTATGAGGTATAAGTTGATGAAAAACAAGTGTTTTGACATGGTTCTTGAGTATAAACTAATATACTCATAGTCTAGTTTCTAAATATATAAATTTCTCAAAAAAATAAGGTCGTTCGGTTAGTGAAATTTACAAAATGGTGTAAGGTGTCAAAACTGTCCGGAAAACTATTTTCTACCCTTCTACTAAAATAGCTAGAATTCATAAACTAGGGCAAATATTTTATTAAAACTTATATTGAAGTACTTTTATATGTTATTTAAAGTCTACCATCATCCCTAACCATAAAACTTTAGTTTAGACCTTCTGATCATTAAAATATTTTTGTATGTCCAGATTTGATCATTTTTGGAGTCAGGTCAAATCAAAATTATAGTAGATACCTACGACATTTTATTATAACATATTTGAAGGGCTTGGTCAGTGGTTGAGTTTAACTTGGCAAAATGGCTACCTGTTACGACCTAAATTTCTGGACAAATTTGAGTTTTTAGACAAAAAGTATAATGTGTTATTTTACGACGAAACTAGTATTTTGACTTATTATTTTTCATCATCGAGTCCGAGCATATCGTTAAGAGTATGATAAGTTTCATATTACTTGTTATAGGTTATTGTTAGAGACACGCGTTCGTTGGGTTCTTAGGTCGTACTTTGGTCATTTTTGTTCTTGTGCTCGTAAACTATCTTTTAAGGTGAGTTCATAGCCCTACTTTCACTCGTTTAATTGTTTTATAAAGTACTTGAGAGAGATACATGTTATTTCTACTACGAACACAAGTGTTTGAAAATGCATACTTGATTTTCTCATCATTACTTATGCTTGTTTACAGAGTATCATTAAATAATAAATGCTTTACGACTATCATATGTGTTACAATTGTCAGCTTAAACACTTGAAATCTTGTGGTCTTCTACTTTAATTACAAACCTATGAATTTCACTCAACAATTTTGTTAACGTTTTTAGCATGTTTATCTCAGGTCCGTGAGGCAATTGCTTTGGTTTTGAGCATTTTAGTCTCACAACATCATTTGAAGAATTTAATGCATTGATAAACACCATTCGATAATGTTTGAAAACACTAATGTATCTTATTACTTTGGGACCACTTATTTTGTAAACTCTGAAATTATTTATCGAATGTGTAACGTTTAAAAACATCTCAGTTAGAGGTTAGAGGTCGTTTTCTATTACGATATCTTTGTGCTATGAAGTAGCACCATTAGTCGCTTTGCTTTGCTATACTGATTTTGGGGCAGTTACAAAATTACGAATTTCAATCACGCATACATAGTTTATAGAGAAATGAAACATGACATTGCTTTGAAACCCCAAAACAAATAAAAATATACATATATATATAATATATATATATATATATATATATATATATATATATATATATATATATATATATATATATATATATATATATATACAAAATGGTGCTTGCTACATAAGTGAAATATAAATTAATTCTGAAAATGCATTACAAAATGTGTGGCCGTGTTTTGTGAGATGTAGGGATCATAAACCCTCTAACGATATTCAAGAAATTAGCACAACTACTCACAATTAAATCAAATACATAGTTTCAAACATGTAGTGTCAATAACAAAAATTCAAATCTAAATGTGAAACCAAGAAACTGAATTTAACAATTGTGATTCAAAATAAAATGCACCAACGTAGAAGTAAAACCCCGATACCTATATTAGGTTACCTAAAAACCTATGAGACGGTGGTTAGACCACTTGACATGACACTAATACCTGCTATTTTTACATATATATAAGTGAACCAACGTCTGATGATCCTAATATTTCACATTAAGTTTTTGCGCAACTTACTTCATGACAATCATTGAAATCTAAAATCTAGTATATTTGCTCAGATATCAATTCGGCTGCAAAATACGGTTACATTTTATGCCAAATGACTTTCGCCATGCCGAAAGTACGGTTGGCAACGTTACTTCGTCAAACCCAAATCCTGAAATAACAATGCATTTAACATTCATATCAGAAAACATCTAAAAAGGTCAAACACTAATTGCATGAACACAAGACACCTTACAAACTAACAAACTAAGAATCTAAAAAAAATTATAACTAAGTACTACCTATACATAAACCATAAACAAACACATATACATATACCTATACAAAAATATGTTAATAGTATCAAAAGATTATAACGTCCAAATAAAACACCACTTGTAGCCAACTATATAAAACATCTCTTATGATCATAGATCAGACTTATGACAAAACTCAAACAAGCATAAAGACATATGCACAAATCCACAAATCAAAAAAAGATATTGTTGTACCGGCTCATAAAGACATATCCACAAATCCACAAATCATAAAGACTCCCAACCGACAGCTTCGCAATAGTATCGGCTCCAAGTTCCACTTTAATTAATCTTATATTGTATAATGTACAAAGTGGATTTCCACATAACTTTTTGAAACGTCTGAGTTTTTCTTGCAATTATAAATACTCTTTTACTTATACTTCATACCCATGTGAGATAAATTTAATG
Organism: Chrysanthemum seticuspe; assembly: GCA_019973895.1. Classification (NCBI taxonomy): domain Eukaryota; kingdom Viridiplantae; phylum Streptophyta; class Magnoliopsida; order Asterales; family Asteraceae; genus Chrysanthemum; species Chrysanthemum seticuspe. The sequence goes on along the minus strand of BPTQ01000006.1, from coordinate 203,579,550 downwards.
CAAAAGATTGTTGATAAAAGTAGAAAGATATATAAAAATAACTTTAGAAGATATATATTTGTGTAGAAAATGCTATTTCCTCCTACAAATTATCATTACTTAATGATATTGTAAGAGGCTTTAGCAATGCTCATATCTATACTACTTATAATGGAGGGATGACCATCTCTCCTAATTTTTTTTAAGATGTCATTAATGTGTTTTTTAAGCATTACAAGTTTTAATGCATAATGTACACAATAAATAACTTTTACTAATTTATCTTCCACAACATTTTAATGCTTCATTTATTATTATTTTTTGAATTAGTTTAGTTTTAATGCAAAAATGCACATATAAATGAGTATGATTTTAAAATGCATGCAAAACTACAAAGTTTCAAAACTATTATTATATCGTAAGAGTGTTTCGATAACCAATCTAAATAAATTTTGAATTATTTTAAATAAAATTAACCACAAAGGTAAAAAACGGTTTTTTGTAATAGTCAGGACAATTTTTTTAAGACAAATGATGCAAAAATGTAAATTCGCAAGTGATAATTTATTTGATTTTATACATATTACACATATCTATATCTATACTACTTATAATAAAGGGATGACCCTCTCTCCTATTTTTTTTTAAGATGTCATTAATGTGTTTTTTAAGCATTAAAAGTTTTAATGCATAATGTACACAATAAATAGCTTTTACTAATTTATCTTCCACAACATTTTAATGCTTCATTTATTTAATTTTTTGAATTAGTTTAGTTTTAATGCAAAAATGCACATATAAATGAATATGATTTTAAATTGCATGCAAAACTACAAAGGTCCAAAACTATTATTATATCGTAAGAGTGTTTCGAGAACCAATCTAAATAAATTTTGATTTATTTTTAATAAAATTAACCACAAAGGTAAAAAACGGTTTTTTGTAAAAGTCGTGACAATTTTTTTAAGACAAATGATGCAAAGATGTAAATTCACAAGTGATAATTTATTTGATTTTATACATATTACACATATCTATACTACTTATAATGGAGGGATGACCCTCTCTCCTAATTTTTTTTAAGATGTCATTAATGTGTTTTTTAAGCATTACAAGTTTTAATGCATAATGTACACAATAAATAGCTTTTACTAATTTTATCTTCCACAACATTTTAATGCTTCATTTATTATTTTCTTTTTGAATTAGTTTAGTTTTAATGCAAAAATGCACATATAAATGAATATGATTTTAAAATGCATGCAAAACTACAAAGTTCCAAAACTATTATTATAGCGTAAGAGTGTTTCGAGAACCAATCAAAATAAATTTTGAATTATTTTAAATAAAATTAACCATAAAGGTAAAAAACGGTTTTTTGTAAAAGTAGGGACAATTTTTTTAAGACAAATGATGCAAAGATTTAAATTCACAAGTGATAATTTATTTGATTTTATACATATTACACATATCTATACTACTTATAATGGATGGATGACCCACTCTCCTAAATTTTTTTAATATGCCATTAATGTGTTTTTTAAGCATTACAAGTTTTAATACACAATGTACACAATAAATAGCTTTTACTAATTTATCTTCCACAACATTTTAATGCTTCATTTATTTTATTTTTTTGAATTAGTTTAGTTTTAATGCAAAAATGCACATATAAATGTGTATGATTTTAAAATGCAAGCAAAACTACAAAGTTCCAAAACTATTATTATATCGTAAGAGTTTTTCGAGAACCAATCTAAATAAATTTTGAATTATTTTAAATAAAATTAACCACAAATGTAAAAAATGGTTTTTTGTAAAAGTTGGGAGAATTTTTTTAAGACAAATGATGCAAAGATGTAAATTGACAAGTGATAATTTATTTGATTTTATACATATTTCACATATCTATATCTATACTACTTATAATGGAGGGATGACCCTCTCTCCTAAATTATTTTAAGATGTCATTAATGTGTTTTTTAAGCATTTCAAGTTTTAATGCATAATGTACACAATAAATAGCTTTTACTGATTTATCTTCCACAACATTTTAATGCTTCATTTATTTATTTTTTTGAATTAGTTAAGTTTTAATGCAAAAATGCACATATAAATGAATATGATTTTAAATTGCATGCAAAACTACAAAGGTCCAAAACTATTATTATATCGTAAGAGTGTTTCGAGAATCAATCTAAATAAATTTTGAATTATTTTTAATAAAATTAACCACAAAGGTAAAAAAAATGTTTTTTGTAAAAGTCGGGGACAATTTTTTAAGACAAATGATGCAAAGATGTAAATTCACCATTTATTTGATTTTATACATATTACACATATCTATACTACTTATAACGGAGGAATGACCCTCTCTCCTAAATTTTTTCAAGATGTCATTAATGTGTTTTTTAAGCATTACAAGTTTTAATGCATAATGTACACAATGAATAGATTTTCTAATTTATCTTCCACAACATTTTAATGCTTCATTTATTATTTTCTTTTTGAATTAGTTTAGTTTTAATGCAAAAATGCACATATAAATGAATATGATTTTAAAAAGGTTCTATGGTTTATACCCCATTAAACTAATTTTTGTCACCTCAAATTTTGTGAGCTTATTATTTGCAAATATCAATGCCCAATACCATTCATTACTTATTCTCTAACCCAATACCATTAATTTCTTTTACCGATGATTTCCTAGCTTAAACTTTGATCACTCATCTTTAATGATGTTATTTATAAGTCATAAAATTTAAAGGATAAAAAAACATCTTTTATCAAAATTCATCATCTAAAAATAATTCATTTCTAACCATGTCTTTCAAACATATTTATATTGAATTAATTAAAAAAAATATCAACTAATCGTCTAACAAGAAATCAAAAAATATTTAAAACTAATCCCGCCAAATCACCCACAATGGAGGAGGTACAAAACTGAGTCGCAACCGCATAGGGTAATCGGGTCAGGTCAATCGGGTTTAAAATCTAACTCGGGTCAATCGGGTCAACCCGATTAACCCGAATACTAATTAGGGTCGGGTATCGGGTTCAAATATTTTGCCAGTTCGGGTTCGGGTCAACCCGACTAACCGAGTTTTTTTTTTTTTTTTACTTTCCAAATATTTATTTAAAGGCCCAAGTTAAATTAAATGGTCCATGTAGTATATTATATTCTCAGTGTTTGTTAAGTACATTCTTTTTTAGTAGTATATGTTCTTAGTGTTTGTTCTTAGTATTATATGTAGTGTATGTTGCATGGAAAAGCTATTGTCGTTGCATGATCGGATGCTATGGAATTACAGATGACTATTATATACATTAATGCTTATTACATGACTTTATTATATGTTGCCTAGTCGATGTTGTTTTAGTATCTGACTACTGACGTTGCAATTTGTATATTTTGCAAATATGTAAGTATTTAACAAGACTTATAAGCATTACATACATAAGCTCATTGATTTTAACTACTAAATTTAAGAAATAAAAATATCTGATTTTGTAAACGGTACAGACCCGAACCCGACTTGACCCGACCCGACTTGACCCGACCCGATTAGACCCGAACCCGACTAACTCGAGTTCAAATAGGGTCGGGTTCGGGTATGTTATTTTTAACCTCGACCCGACTTGGACCAGACCCGTTTGACCCGAACCCGACCAACCCGACCCGATTAACACCCTACTCGCCCCATTACCCGCCAGATACCCAATTAATAAGATTAAGTCACACTAAAATCAACCGACAAAAAGAAAGGAAAACACCCTAATATATTCAAATTTTTTAAAAGTTAAAGAAAATGAATATCGTGTTAAACGATTTAATGCTTTTGAATTATTCATGTACGTTATAAAATGTGTTATGTAATAGAGATACTTAAATAAAAAAATATAATGGAAGAAATTATATATAACGTATATATATTCTAGTTAATTATAATATCAATAAAGCGGGTATAAATTATGGTAAACGGATACGGGTACGTGTATTGGTAATAATAAACAATGATAGTTGTAACATTTGTTACAATTTTATTACAATATTTTTATAAAATAAAAAAGTAAATGATAAAAATAAATCCACAGTGTTCTCGTTAACTATTTTTAATAAGACAATTTACTTAAGTATTGCTTGTAAAAGAATAGATGATAAAAAAAGTGACAATAATAATAAACTAATTAATTAATATTTAAAAAACAGAGAGAAGATAATCATTATTCAATAATTAAACCTATATGAATCAAGTGATCTTAAATAAAATAAATGATAATGATTATTTGTAATTATTGATGTATGGTGGGGTGGATCTCCTAAATTGATGGAGTATAAACCCACAATGCCTTTTAAAATAAATGCAAAACTACAAAGTTCCTAAACTATTATTATATCGTAAGAGTGTTTCGAGAACCAATCTAAATAAATTTTGAATTATTTTTAATAAAATTAACCACAAAGGTAAAAAACGGTTTTTTGTAAAAGTCGGGACAATTTTTTTAAGACAAATGATGCAAAGATGTAAATTCACAAGTGATAATTTATTTGATTTTATACATATTACACATATCTATATCTATACTACTTATAATGGAGGGATGACCCTCTCTCCTAAATTTTTTTAAGATGTCATTAATGTGTTTTTTAAGCATTACAAGTTTTAATGCATAATGTACACAAAGAATAGCTTTTACTAATTTATCTTCCACAACATTTTAATGCTTCATTTATTATTTTCTTTTTGAATTAGTTTAGTTTTAATGCAAAAATGCACATATAAATGAATATGATTTTAAAATGCATGCAAAACTACAAAGTTCCAAAACTATTATTATATCGTAAGAGTGTTTCGAGAACCAATCTAAATAAATTTTGAATTATTTTTAATAAAATTAACCACAAAGGTAAAAAACGGTTTTTTGTAAAAGTAGGGACAATTTTTTTTAGACAAATGATGCAAAGATTTAAATTCACAAGTGATAATTTATTTGATTTTATACATATTACACATATCTATACTACTTATAATGGAGGGATGATTCTCTCTCCTAAATTTTTTTAATATGTCATTAATGTGTTTTTTAAGCATTACAAGTTTTAATGCATAATGTACACAATAAATAGCTTTTACTAATTTATATTCCACAACATTTTAATGCTTCATTTTTTTTTTTTTTTTTTTGAATTAGTTTAGTTTTAATGCAAAAATGCACATATAAATGAATATGATTTTAAATTGCATGCAAAACTACAAAGGTCCAAAACTATTATTATATCGTAAGAGTGTTTCGAGAACCAATCCAAATAAATTTTAAATTATTTTAAATAAAATTAACCACAAAGGTAAAAAACGGTTTTTTGTAAAAGTCGGGACAATTTTTTTAAGACAAATGATGCAAAGATGTAAATTCACAAATGATAATTTATTTGATTTTATACATATTACAATATCTATACTACTTATAATTGAGGGATGACCCTTTCTCCTAAATTTTTTTAAGAAGTCATTAATATGTTTTTTAAGCATTACAAGTTTTAATGCATAATGTACACAATAAATAGCTTTTACTAATTTATCTTCCACAACATTTTAATGCTTCATTTATTATTTCATTTTGAATTAGTTTAGTTTTAATGCAAAAATGCACATATAAATGAATATGATTTTAAAATGCATGCAAAACTACAAAGTTCCAAAACTATTATTATATCGTAAGAGTGTTTCGAGAACCAATCTAAATAAATTTTGAATTATTTTTAATAAAATTAACCACAAAGGTAAAAAACGGTTTTTCGTAAAAGTCGGGACAATTTTTTTAAGAAAAATGATGCAAAGATGTAAATTCACAAGTGATAATTTATTTGATTTTATACATATTACACATATCTATACTACTTATAATGGAGGGATTACCCTCTCTCCTAATTTTTTTTAAGATGTCATTAATGTGTTTTTTAAGCATTATAACTTTTAATGCATAATGCACACAATCAATAGCTTTTACTAATTTATCTTTCACAACATTTTAACGCTTCATTTATTATTATTTTTTTTGAATTAGTTTAGTTTTAATGCAAAAATGCACATATAAATGAATATGATTTTAAAATGCATGCAAAACTACAAAGTTCCTAAACTATTATTATATCGTAAGAGTGTTTCGAGAACCAATCAAAATAAATTTTGAATTATTTTAAATAAAATTAACCACAAAGGTAAAAAACGGTTTTTTTGTAAAGTCGGGACAATTTTTTAAGACAAATGATGCAAAGATGTAAATTCACAATTGATAATTTATTTGATTTTATACATATTACACATATCTATACTACTTATAATTGAGGGATGACCATTTCTCCTAAATTTTTTTAAGAAGTCATTAATATGTTTTTTAAGCATTACAAGTTTTAATGCATAATGTACACAATAAATAGCTTTTACTAATTTATCTTCCACAACATTTTAATGCTTCATTTATTATTTCATTTTGAATTAGTTTAGTTTTAATGCAAAAATGCACATATAAATGAATATGATTTTAAAATGCATGCAAAACTACAAAGTTCCAAAACTATTATTATATCGTAAGAGTGTTTCGAAAACCAATCTTAATAAATTTTGAATTATTTTAAATAAAATTAACCACAAATGTAAAAAACGGTTTTTTGAAAAAGTTGGGACAATTTTTTTAAGACAAATGATGCAAAGATGTAAATTCACAAGTGATAATTTATTTGATTTTATACATATTACACATATGTATATTTATATCTATACTACTTATAATGGAGGGATGACCCTCTCTCCTAAATTTTTTTAAGATGTCATTAATGTGTTTTTTAAGCATTACAAGTTTTAATGCATAATGTACACAATGAATAGCTTTTACTAATTTATCTTCCACAACATTTTAATGCTTCATTTATTTTTTTCTTTTTGAATAAGTTTAGTTTTAATGCAAAAATGCACATATAAATGAATATGATTTTAAAATGCATGTAAAACTACAAAGTTCCAAAACTATTATTATATCGTAAGAGTGTTTCGTGAACCAATCTAAATAAATTTTGAATTATTTTTAATAAAATTAACCACAAAGGTAAAAAAACGGTTTTTTGTAAAAGTAGGGACAATTTTTTTTAGACAAATGATGCAAAGATGTAAATTCACAAGTGATAATTTATTTGATTTTATACATATTACACATATCTATACTACTTATAATGGAGGGGTGATTCTCTCTCCTAAATTTTTTAATATGTCATTAATGTGTTTTTTAAGCATTACAAGTTTTAATGCATAATGTACACAATAACAAGCTTTTACTAATTTATATTCCACAACATTTTAATGCTTCATTTTTTTTTTTTTTTTTTTGAATTAGTTTAGTTTTAATGCAAAAATGCACATATAAATGAATATGATTTTAAATTGCATGCAAAACTACAAAGGTCCAAAACTATTATTATATCGTAAGATTGTTTCGAGAACCAATCAAAATAAATTTTGAATTATTTTAAATAAAATTAACCACAAAGGTAAAAAACGGTTTTTTATAAAAGTCGGGACAATTTTTTTAAGACAAATGATGCAAAGATGTAAATTCACAAATGATAATTTATTTGATTTTATACATATTACACATATCTATACTACTTTTAATTGAGGGATGACTCTTTCTCCTAAATTTTTTAAGAAGTCATTAATATGTTTTTTAAGCATTACAAGTTTTAATGCATAATGTACACAATAAATAGATTTTACTAATTTATCTTCCACAACATTTTAATGCTTCATTTATTATTTCTTTTTGAATTAGTTTAGTTTTAATTGCAAAAATGCACATATAAATGAATATGATTTTAAAATGCATGCAAAACTACAAAGTTCCAAAACAATTATTATATCGTAAGAGTGTTTCGAGAACCAATCTAAATAAATTTTGAATTACTTTTAATAAAATTAACCACAAAGGTAAAAAACGGTTTTTTGTAAAAGTCGGGACAATTTTTTTAAGACAAATGATGCAAAGATGTAAATTAACAAGTGATGATTTATTTATTTTATACATATTACACATATCTATACTACTTATAATGGAGGGATGACCCTCTCTCCTAAACTTTTTTAAGATGTCATTAATGTGTTTTTTAAGCATTACAAGTTTTAATGCATAATGTACACAATGAATAGCTTTTACTAATTTATTTCCACAACATTTTAATACTTCATTTATTATTTTCTTTTTGAATTAGTTTAGTTTTAATGCAAAATGCACATATAAATGAATATGATTTTAAAATGCATGCAAAACTTATTATTATATCGTAAGAGTGTTTCGTGAACCAATCTAAATAAATTTTGAATTATTTTTAATAAAATTAACCACAAAGGTAAAAAACAGTTTTTTGTAAAAGTAGGTACAATTTTTTTAGACAAATGATGCAAAGATGTAAATTCACAAGTGATAATTTATTTTATTTTATACATATTACACATATCTATACTACTTATAATGGAGGGATGCTTCTCTCTCCTAAATTTTTTTAATATGTCATTAATGTGTTTTTTAAGCATTACAAGTTTTAATGCATAATGTACACAATAAATAGCTTTTACTAATTTATATTCCACAACATTTTAATGCTTCATTTATTATTTATTTTTGAATTAGTTTAGTTTTAATGCAAAAATGCACATATAAATGATTATGATTTTAAAATGCATGCAAAACTACAAAGTTCCTAAACTATTATTATATCGTAAGAGTGTTTCGAGAACCAATCTAAATAAATTTTGAATTATTTTTAATAAATTAACCACAAAGGTAAAAAAACGGTTTTTTGTAAAATTCGGGACAATTTTTTTTAAGACAAATGATGCAAAGATGTAAATTCACAAGTGATAATTTATTTGATTTTATACATATTACACATATCTATACTACTTATAATGGAGTGATTACCCTCTCTCCTAATTTTTTTTCAGATGTCATTAATGTGTTTTTTAAGCACTACAAGTTTTAATGCATAATGCACACAATCAATAGCTTTTATTAATTTATCTTCCACAATATTTTCACGCTTCATTTATTATTATTTTTTTGAATTAGTTTAGTTTTAATGCAAAAATGCACATATAAATGAATATGATTTTAAAATGCATGCAAAACTACAAAGTTTCAAAACTATTATTATATTGTAAGAGTGTTTCGAGAACCAATAAAATAAATTTTGAATTATTTTAAATAAAATTAACCACAAAGGTAAAAAACGGTTTTTTTGTAAAAGTCGGGACAATTTTTTTAAGACAAATGATGCAAAGATGTAAATTCACAATTGATAATTGATTTGATTTTATACATATTACACATATCTATACTACTTATAATGGAGGGATGACCCTCTCCCCTAATTTTTTTAATATGTCATTAATGTGTTTTTTAAGCATTACAAGTTTTAATGCATAATGTACACAATAAATAGAGTTTACTAATTTATCTTCCACAACAATTTAATGCTTCATTTATTATTTCTTTTTGAATTAGTTTAGTTTTAATGCAAAAATGCACATAAAATGAATATGATTTTAAAATGCATGCAAAACTACAAAGTTCCAAAACTATTATTATATCGTAAGAGTGTTTCAGAACCAATCTAAATAAATTTTGAATTATTTTTAATAAAATTAACCACAAAGGTAAAAAAACGTTTTTTTGTAAAAGTCGGGACAATTTTTTTAAGACAAATGATGCAAAGATGTAAATTCACAAGTGATAATTTATTTGATTTTATACATATTACACATATCTATACTACTTATAATGGAGTGATTACCCTCTCTCCTAATTTTTTTTAAGATGTCATTAATGTGTTTTTTAAGCACTACAAGTTTTAATGCATAATGCACACAATCAATAGCTTTTATTAATTTATCTTCCACAATATTTCACGCTTCATTTATTATTATTTTTTTGAATTAGTTTAGTTTTAATGCAAAAATGCACATATAAATGAATATGATTTTAAAATGCATGCAAAACTACAAAGTTTCAAAACTATTATTATATCGTAAGAGTGTTTCGAGAACCAATCAAAATAAATTTTGAATTATTTTAAATAAAATGAACCACAAAGGTAAAAAACGGTTTTTTGTAAAAGTCGGGACAATTTTTTTAAGACAAATGATGCAAAGATGTAAATTCACAAATGATAATTTATTTGATTTTATACATATTACACATATCTATACTACTTATAATTGAGGGATGACTCTTTCTCCTAAATTTTTTAAGAAGTCATTAATATGTTTTTTAAGCATTACAAGTTTTAATGCATAATGTACACAATAAATAGCTTTTACTAATTTATATTCCACAACATTTTAATGCTTCATTTATTATTTCTTTTTGAATTAGTTTAGTTTTAATGCAAAAATGCACATATAAATGAATATGATTTTAAAATCCATGCAAAACTACAAAGTTCCAAAACTATTATTATATCGTAAGAGTGTTTCGAGAACCAATCTAAATAAATTTTGAATTATTTTTAATAAAATTAACCACAAAGGTAAAAAACGGTTTTTTGTAAAAGTCGGGACAATTTTTTTAAGACAAATGATGCAAAGATGTAAATTCACAAGTGATAATTTATTTGATTTTATACATATTACACATATCTATACTACTTATAATGGAGGGATGACCCTCTCTCCTAAATTTTTTTAAGATGTCATTAATGTGTTTTTTAAGCATTACAAGTTTTAATGCATAATGTACACAATGAATAGCTTTTAATAATTTATTTTCCACAACATTTTAATGCTTCATTTATTATTTTCTTTTTGAATTTGTTTAGTTTTAATGCAAAAATGCACATATAAATGAATATGATTTTAAAATGCATGCAAAACTTATTATTATATCGTAAGAGTGTTTCGTGAACCAATCTAAATAAATTTTGAATTATTTTTAATAAAATTAACCACAAATGTAAAAAACGGTTTTTTGTAAAGTAGGGACAATTTTTTTAGACAAATGATGCAAAGATGTAAATTCCACAATGTGATAATTTATTTTATTTTATACATATTACACATATCTATACTACTTATAATGGAGGGGATGATTCTCTCTCCCTAAATTTTTTTAATATGTCATTAATGTGTTTTGTTAAGCATTACAAGTGTTAATGCATAATGTACACAAGAAATAGCTTTTACTAATTATCTTCCACAACAATTTAATGCTTCATTTATTATTTCTTTTTGAATTAGTTTAGTTTAATGCAAAAATGCACATATAAATGAATATGATTTTAAAATAAATGCAAAACTACAAAGTTCCTAAACTATTATTATATCGTAAGAGTGTTTCGAGAACCAATCTAAATAAATTTTGAATTATTTTTAATAAAATTAACCACAAAGGTAAAAAACGGTTTTTTGTAAAAGTCGGGACAATTTTTTTAAGACAAATGATGCAAAGATGTAAATTCACAAGTGATAATTTATTTGATTTTATACATATTACACATATCTATATCTATACTACTTATAATGGAGGGATGACCCTCTCTCCTAAATTTTTTTAAGATGTCATTAATGTGTTTTTTAAGCATTACAAGTTTTAATGCATAATGTACACAAAGAATAGCTTTTACTAATTTATCTTCCACAACATTTTAATGCTTCATTTATTATTTTCTTTTTGAATTAGTTTAGTTTTAATGCAAAAATGCACATATAAATGAATATGATTTTAAAATGCATGCAAAACTACAAAGTTCCAAAACTATTATTATATCGTAAGAGTGTTTCGAGAACCAATCTAAATAAATTTTGAATTATTTTTAATAAAATTAACCACAAAGGTAAAAAACGGTTTTTTGTAAAAGTAGGGACAATTTTTTTAGACAAATGATGCAAAGATTTAAATTCACAAGTGATAATTTATTTGATTTTATACATATTACACATATCTATACTACTTATAATGGAGGGATGATTCTCTCTCCTAAATTTTTTTAATATGTCATTAATGTGTTTTTTAAGCATTACAAGTTTTAATGCATAATGTACACAATAAATAGCTTTTACTAATTTATATTCCACAACATTTTAATGCTTCATTTTTTTTTTTTTTTTTTTGAATTAGTTTAGTTTTAATGCAAAAATGCACATATAAATGAATATGATTTTAAATTGCATGCAAAACTACAAAGGTCCAAAACTATTATTATATCGTAAGAGTGTTTCGAGAACCAATCCAAATAAATTTTAAATTATTTTAAATAAAATTAACCACAAAGGTAAAAAACGGTTTTTTGTAAAAGTCGGGACAATTTTTTTAAGACAAATGATGCAAAGATGTAAATTCACAAATGATAATTTATTTGATTTTATACATATTACAAATATCTATACTACTTATAATTGAGGGATGACCCTTTCTCCTAAATTTTTTTAAGAAGTCATTAATATGTTTTTTAAGCATTACAAGTTTTAATGCATAATGTACACAATAAATAGCTTTTACTAATTTATCTTCCACAACATTTTAATGCTTCATTTATTATTTCATTTTGAATTAGTTTAGTTTTAATGCAAAAATGCACATATAAATGAATATGATTTTAAAATGCATGCAAAACTACAAAGTTCCAAAACTATTATTATATCGTAAGAGTGTTTCGAGAACCAATCTAAATAAATTTTGAATTATTTTTAATAAAATTAACCACAAAGGTAAAAAACGGTTTTTCGTAAAAGTCGGGACAATTTTTTTAAGAAAAATGATGCAAAGATGTAAATTCACAAGTGATAATTTATTTGATTTTATACATATTACACATATCTATACTACTTATAATGGAGGGATTACCCTCTCTCCTAATTTTTTTTAAGATGTCATTAATGTGTTTTTTAAGCATTATAACTTTTAATGCATAATGCACACAATCAATAGCTTTTACTAATTTATCTTTCACAACATTTTAACGCTTCATTTATTATTATTTTTTTGAATTAGTTTAGTTTTAATGCAAAAATGCACATATAAATGAATATGATTTTAAAATGCATGCAAAACTACAAAGTTCCTAAACTATTATTATATCGTAAGAGTGTTTCGAGAACCAATCAAAATAAATTTTGAATTATTTTAAATAAAATTAACCACAAAGGTAAAAAACGGTTTTTTTTAAAGTCGGGACAATTTTTTTAAGACAAATGATGCAAAGATGTAAATTCACAATTGATAATTTATTTGATTTTATACATATTACACATATCTATACTACTTATAATTGAGGGATGACCATTTCTCCTAAATTTTTTTAAGAAGTCATTAATATGTTTTTTAAGCATTACAAGTTTTAATGCATAATGTACACAATAAATAGTTTTTACTAATTTATCTTCCACAACATTTTAATGCTTCATTTATTATTTCATTTTGAATTAGTTTAGTTTTAATGCAAAAATGCACATATAAATGAATATGATTTTAAAATGCATGCAAAACTACAAAGTTCCAAAACTATTATTATATCGTAAGAGTGTTTCGAAAACCAATCTTAATAAATTTTGAATTATTTTAAATAAAATTAACCACAAATGTAAAAAACGGTTTTTTGAAAAAGTTGGGACAATTTTTTTAAGACAAATGATGCAAAGATGTAAATTCACAAGTGATAATTTATTTGATTTTATACATATTACACATATGTATATTTATATCTATACTACTTATAATGGAGGGATGACCCTCTCTCCTAAATTTTTTTAAGATGTCATTAATGTGTTTTTTAAGCATTACAAGTTTTAATGCATAATGTACACAATGAATAGCTTTTACTAATTTATCTTCCACAACATTTTAATGCTTCATTTATTTTTTTCTTTTTGAATAAGTTTAGTTTTAATGCAAAAATGCACATATAAATGAATATGATTTTAAAATGCATGTAAAACTACAAAGTTCCAAAACTATTATTATATCGTAAGAGTGTTTCGTGAACCAATCTAAATAAATTTTGAATTATTTTTAATAAAATTAACCACAAAGGTAAAAAAACGGTTTTTTGTAAAAGTAGGGACAATTTTTTTTAGACAAATGATGCAAAGATGTAAATTCACAAGTGATAATTTATTTGATTTTATACATATTACACATATCTATACTACTTATAATGGAGGGGTGATTCTCTCTCCTAAATTTTTTAAATATGTCATTAATGTGTTTTTTAAGCATTACAAGTTTTAATGCATAATGTACACAATAACAAGCTTTTACTAATTTATATTCCACAACATTTTAATGCTTCATTTTTTTTTTTTTTTTTTTTTGAATTAGTTTAGTTTTAATGCAAAAATGCACATATAAATGAATATGATTTTAAATTGCATGCAAAACTACAAAGGTCCAAAACTATTATTATATCGTAAGATTGTTTCGAGAACCAATCAAAATAAATTTTGAATTATTTTAAATAAAATTAACCACAAAGGTAAAAAACGGTTTTTTATAAAAGTCGGGACAATTTTTTTTAAGACAAATGATGCAAAGATGTAAATTCACAAATGATAATTTATTTGATTTTATACATATTACACATATCTATACTACTTTTAATTGAGGGATGACTCTTTCTCCTAAATTTTTTAAGAAGTCATTAATATGTTTTTTAAGCATTACAAGTTTTAATGCATAATGTACACAATAAATAGATTTTACTAATTTATCTTTCACAACATTTTAATGCTTCATTTATTATTTCTTTTTGAATTAGTTTAGTTTTATTGCAAAAATGCACATATAAATGAATATGATTTTAAAATGCATGCAAAACTACAAAGTTCCAAAACAATTATTATATCGTAAGAGTGTTTCGAGAACCAATCTAAATAAATTTTGAATTACTTTTAATAAAATTAACCACAAAGGTAAAAAACGGTTTTTTGTAAAAGTCGGGACAATTTTTTTAAGACAAATGATGCAAAGATGTAAATTAACAAGTGATGATTTATTTATTTTATACATATTACACATATCTATACTACTTATAATGGAGGGATGACCCTCTCTCCTAAACTTTTTTAAGATGTCATTAATGTGTTTTTTAAGCATTACAAGTTTTAATGCATAATGTACACAATGAATAGCTTTTACTAATTTATTTTCCACAACATTTTAATACTTCATTTATTATTTTCTTTTTGAATTAGTTTAGTTTTAATGCAAAAATGCACATATAAATGAATATGATTTTAAAATGCATGCAAAACTTATTATTATATCGTAAGAGTGTTTCGTGAACCAATCTAAATAAATTTTGAATTATTTTTAATAAAATTAACCACAAAGGTAAAAAACAGTTTTTTGTAAAAGTAGGTACAATTTTTTTAGACAAATGATGCAAAGATGTAAATTCACAAGTGATAATTTATTTTATTTTATACATATTACACATATCTATACTACTTATAATGGAGGGATGCTTCTCTCTCCTAAATTTTTTTAATATGTCATTAATGTGTTTTTTAAGCATTACAAGTTTTAATGCATAATGTACACAATAAATAGCTTTTACTAATTTATATTCCACAACATTTTAATGCTTCATTTATTATTTATTTTTGAATTAGTTTAGTTTTAATGCAAAAATGCACATATAAATGATTATGATTTTAAAATGCATGCAAAACTACAAAGTTCCTAAACTATTATTATATCGTAAGAGTGTTTCGAGAACCAATCTAAATAAATTTTGAATTATTTTTAATAAAATTAACCACAAAGGTAAAAAACGGTTTTTTGTAAAATTCGGGACAATTTTTTTAAGACAAATGATGCAAAGATGTAAATTCACAAGTGATAATTTATTTGATTTTATACATATTACACATATCTATACTACTTATAATGGAGTGATTACCCTCTCTCCTAATTTTTTTTCAGATGTCATTAATGTGTTTTTTAAGCACTACAAGTTTTAATGCATAATGCACACAATCAATAGCTTTTATTAATTTATCTTCCACAATATTTTCACGCTTCATTTATTATTATTTTTTTGAATTAGTTTAGTTTTAATGCAAAAATGCACATATAAATGAATATGATTTTAAAATGCATGCAAAACTACAAAGTTTCAAAACTATTATTATATTGTAAGAGTGTTTCGAGAACCAATAAAAATAAATTTTGAATTATTTTAAATAAAATTAACCACAAAGGTAAAAAACGGTTTTTTGTAAAAGTCGGGACAATTTTTTTAAGACAAATGATGCAAAGATGTAAATTCACAATTGATAATTGATTTGATTTTATACATATTACACATATCTATACTACTTATAATGGAGGGATGACCCTCTCCCCTAATTTTTTTTAATATGTCATTAATGTGTTTTTTAAGCATTACAAGTTTTAATGCATAATGTACACAATAAATAGAGTTTACTAATTTATCTTCCACAACAATTTAATGCTTCATTTATTATTTCTTTTTGAATTAGTTTAGTTTTAATGCAAAAATGCACATAAAATGAATATGATTTTAAAATGCATGCAAAACTACAAAGTTCCAAAACTATTATTATATCGTAAGAGTGTTTCAGAACCAATCTAAATAAATTTTGAATTATTTTTAATAAAATTAACCACAAAGGTAAAAAACGTTTTTTTGTAAAAGTCGGGACAATTTTTTTAAGACAAATGATGCAAAGATGTAAATTCACAAGTGATAATTTATTTGATTTTATACATATTACACATATCTATACTACTTATAATGGAGTGATTACCCTCTCTCCTAATTTTTTTTAAGATGTCATTAATGTGTTTTTTAAGCACTACAAGTTTTAATGCATAATGCACACAATCAATAGCTTTTATTAATTTATCTTCCACAATATTTTCACGCTTCATTTATTATTATTTTTTTGAATTAGTTTAGTTTTAATGCAAAAATGCACATATAAATGAATATGATTTTAAAATGCATGCAAAACTACAAAGTTTCAAAACTATTATTATATCGTAAGAGTGTTTCGAGAACCAATCAAAATAAATTTTGAATTATTTTAAATAAAATGAACCACAAAGGTAAAAAACGGTTTTTTGTAAAAGTCGGGACAATTTTTTTAAGACAAATGATGCAAAGATGTAAATTCACAAATGATAATTTATTTGATTTTATACATATTACACATATCTATACTACTTATAATTGAGGGATGACTCTTTCTCCTAAATTTTTTAAGAAGTCATTAATATGTTTTTTAAGCATTACAAGTTTTAATGCATAATGTACACAATAAATAGCTTTTACTAATTTATATTCCACAACATTTTAATGCTTCATTTATTATTTCTTTTTGAATTAGTTTAGTTTTAATGCAAAAATGCACATATAAATGAATATGATTTTAAAATCCATGCAAAACTACAAAGTTCCAAAACTATTATTATATCGTAAGAGTGTTTCGAGAACCAATCTAAATAAATTTTGAATTATTTTTAATAAAATTAACCACAAAGGTAAAAAAACGGTTTTTTGTAAAAGTCGGGACAATTTTTTTAAGACAAATGATGCAAAGATGTAAATTCACAAGTGATAATTTATTTGATTTTATACATATTACACATATCTATACTACTTATAATGGAGGGATGACCCTCTCTCCTAAATTTTTTTAAGATGTCATTAATGTGTTTTTTAAGCATTACAAGTTTTAATGCATAATGTACACAATGAATAGCTTTTAATAATTTATTTTCCACAACATTTTAATGCTTCATTTATTATTTTCTTTTTGAATTTGTTTAGTTTTAATGCAAAAATGCACATATAAATGAATATGATTTTAAAATGCATGCAAAACTTATTATTATATCGTAAGAGTGTTTCGTGAACCAATCTAAATAAATTTTGAATTATTTTTAATAAAATTAACCACAAATGTAAAAAACGGTTTTTTGTAAAAGTAGGGACAATTTTTTTAGACAAATGATGCAAAGATGTAAATTCACAAGTGATAATTTATTTTATTTTATACATATTACACATATCTATACTACTTATAATGGAGGGATGATTCTCTCTCCTAAATTTTTTTAATATGTCATTAATGTGTTTTTTAAGCATTACAAGTGTTAATGCATAATGTACACAAGAAATAGCTTTTACTAATTATCTTCCACAACAATTTAATGCTTCATTTATTATTTCTTTTTGAATTAGTTTAGTTTTAATGCAAAAATGCACATATAAATGAATATGATTTTAAAATGCATGCAAAACTACAAAGTTCCAAAACTATTATTATATCGTAAGAGTGTTTCAGAACCAATCTAAATAAATTTTGAATTATTTTTAATAAAATTAACCACAAAGGTAAAAAACGTTTTTTTGTAAAAGTCGGGACAATTTTTTTAAGACAAATGATGCAAAGATGTAAATTCACAAGTGATAATTTATTTGATTTTATACATATTACACATATCTATACTACTTATAATGGAGGGATGACCCTCTCTCCTAATTTTTTTTAAGATGTCATTAATGTGTTTTTTAAGCATTACAAGTTTTAATGCATAATGTACACAATAAATAGCTTTTTCTAATTTATCTTCCACAACATTTTAATGCTTCATTTATTATTTTTTTTTTTTGAATTAGTTTAGTTTTAATGCAAAAATGCACATATAAATGAGTATGATTTTAAAATGCATGCAAAACTACAAAGTTCCAAAAGTATTATTATATCGTAAGAGTGTTTCGAGAACCAATTTAAATAAATTTTGAATTATTTTAAATAGAATTAACCACAAAGGTAAAAAACGGTTTTTTGTAAAAGTCGGGATAATTTTTTTAAGACAAATGATGCAAAGATGTAAATTCATAAGTGATAATTTATTTGATTTTATACATATTACACATATCTATACTACTTATAATGGAGGGATGACCCTCTATCCTAATTTTTTTAAAGATGTCATTAATGTGTTTTTTAAACATTACAAGTTTTAATGCATAATGTACACAACAAATAGCTTTTACTAATTTATCTTCCACAACATTTTAATGCTTCATTTATTTATTTTTTTTGAATTAGTTTAGTTTTAATGCAAAAATGCACATATAAATGAGTATGATTTTAAAATGCATGCAAAACTACAAAGTTCCAAAACTATTATTATATCGTAAGAGTGTTTCGAGAACCAATCTAAATAAATTTTGAATTATTTTAAATAGAATTAACCACAAAGGTAAAAAACGGTTTTTTGTAAAAGTCGGGATAATTTTTTTAAGACAAATGATGCAAATGTGCCAAGTGCTAAGTGCTAATTCAATGATTAATATATTAGTATATTAATTATTATAATTTTAATGAATTACTCTAAATGATTGCTTAAACATGTAAGTTTTCTTTACATGATAAGCATTCTTTTATTTATATATTTTATCTATGTGGGATAAGTGTTATAAACAATATTAATGATTCAAACTTTTTTTCATAAATATATACTTTACAAGATGTATACATTATAAGTACTCTATTATTTATATCTTTTATCTATATGGGACAAATGTAATAAACAATATTAATGATACAAACATGTTCAAAAAAATATATATATATTTCATAAAAAAAAAGGTTTCTACTTACTTGTAACTACGGACCACTATCAACTAATTTGACCATAACCCCATAACATTATTGACTCCCGCAACGCAAAATCACGCCACTTTTAATTATTTTTATATGAATTAGTTTGATATTATCCATCATTTTTTTAAAGTTACTCAAACTCATTATGTTTTCGCTATTGGTAAAGTTGTTGTAAGAGAAAACATAAAATTGGAAACAATTTTTGCTGATAATTTTATTACTTGATACCCGCCATCGCAACGCACGGGTACCCTACTATAATATTCTAAAGAGTTGAAATATGCGACATGAAACTTTTGGCATCCGCAAATTTATCGTCACATAAAACGTTTCAGATTATAAAGCATGGTTTATTGAAATTTTTTATTTCAGAGTATCATCCGCCGCATCGCGCGGGTACCCTGCTAGTCTGTATATGATAAAAACATAGCTAAAATAAAATTTCATATTTTGTGATTAGATAATGTAACTTTTTTGGCGTATAAAATGTAATTAAATTTATCACAGTTATTAACTAATCCCGAATATATGTCGTTACCAACCACTTTGACATTATGTCTTCATAATATTATTCAATATCGACTCTATATTGCTGCAGTTCCACACGGGTGTATTATATGAAATGTTTCGCCATTGGATAAAGTTATCTTAACCAATTTTTTTTTTTTTTTTTTTTTTTCATATAAAAACATATTGCCATGAAAAACGCGTAATAAAAAACATTGATCCCTAAAAGTTTTGATTACACGGTACACGTCACTATAACGCAATAGATAGTTTTTTCTTAAACTTTAAGATGTATAAATATTTATGCTTACATTACAACACTTTAATGCACTCTTACCAAATATCTTACAATACAAAAACACATAACAATATTTCAGTTGCAAAATGAAATTTTAAAACCGGTCAATAAAATTGTAATTGTAACAACAAATTAAAAAACATATCATTAAAATTATGTTTCGGTTACAACATAATTTATGCACATAATTTGTGTATTATGATATTTTTTAATACTAAAGTAGTCATTTAAGAGTGATAGGATGATAGATAAATTCATTTGGTGATAATACATGTAAATATTGGTAATTGGTGTGAAAATTTATGCTGGCATATATAAAATGACGAACTTAACTCAAATAAAAAAATGTATCATTACTATTATTATTTTTTTCCAGTATTTCTATATTACAAATAACTACCAATAAATCATTGCTGTTATCATCTATCACCATCAACTACCATTGGTCATACTCATAGGATAAGTGATTTATAATAAAGAGCAAATACTACTTTGGTTTAAAAATTAACCAATGAACTAACGAATAATGGCATAGTCGGTAATATTTGAGAAACAGACGGGTCAAAAGATGAGAAGAAAGGTGTATGAGTGAATTCTGACTCGGCATGAGTCGAGACATCAAAGCCCATGAAAGGTCATGCCACCTTACCACTGACCCGACATATATATTTTCCATTTTATGGAGTACTACTAATTTCTTGAATAATCAATAAGATGAAATAATAGTTTTATGGTAACAAATATGAAACATCACAGGCAAATTGCTAATATATTAAAATGCGTATTCAAAACTCTACATATAAATGTATGACTCGGAGCACCACAATAACATTTTGATTGCCTTTTGGTTTTAATAATTGCAATGATTTGTAATTAAAGTGAAATACCATATAATAATAAAAGAACTCACTCACTCTTTAATGAGACTAGTAGGGTATTCACGCGTTGCGACGGCGGGTACTTTGAAATAAATTTTTTTGGTGAATCATATATTTTAGTTTATTATGTTTTTTTTAACAATAAATTTACGGACATCAAAAATTTCGTTTAGCCTGTGCCCGCGCCAGTTCGGGCTTAAGCCCATTTTGCCCGTTGACCGTTCGGGCTTGAATATATGTATAAAGTGCTTTATTATTTGTATTAGTGACATTTAATGTAGGATTCTCGAGCGATGCGGCGGCGGATACCCTGAAATAAAGTTTTAAGGTAAATCATGTATTTTAGTTTACTATGTTATTTTTGATAATAAATTTACGGATTTCAAGAAGTTCGTTTAGCTCGTGCCCGTTCGGCTCGAGCCCGTTTTGCTTGCGCCCGTTCGGGCTCAAGCCTATTTGGCCCGTTGCCCGTTCGGGCTTTAATATTTGTATAATGTGCTTTATTATTTGTATTAGTGACATTTAAAGCAAAAATTGTGTTTATTTTGGTTGTACAGTATGCTTTATAATTTGTATTTCTTATGTAAAGGGTGTTTTAATAACTGTATTAATTGTATTTATTGACTAGTGTTAATTGACTACATTAAATAGCATTAATATGATGTTTTGTTTTTTCAGTATGTGCATTAAAGTGGTGTACGTTATGCTTCTTGTTATGTACGTCTGAAAATTATGTGCATTAAAGTGTTGTACACTATGCTTCTTTTCTTGTAAACTTACTAAGTATTTGACTTAGCAGCTTCATTAGATTGTAAATTGTGGTTGAATAATTGTATTTTTTGATAAAAGGGTTTTCTAATTATGTATTAATTGTATTAAATGAATGAGTAGCGGTTTTTTAAGTTTTATTTGTGCTTATGACATGTGAAATTGATTTATCACAGTTTATAAATATTGTGAGATAATTAATTGTATTTCAAAATAAATAAAAACAATTATTTGAAGTAAAACAAAATGTAGAGAACTTAAATTACACAACCCTGCAAAAATTTCATAATCCATCTCATTAATAGTTGTTTATATATATATATATATATATATATATATATATATATATATATATATATAATGTATAATAAAGGATATGGTTTTTATTAACTGGAAAAATAATATGTTGATTAATAGGTCTCATCTATACCATATATGAAATAGTCAAAGTGAGAGAAATGTATAGTGTAATCAATACTCTTATTAAAACATAATATTATTCAAAAGTATAATAATTTATTCATATTGTATAAGCAATTAAAAGCATATCTACCAAATGATATATAGCAAATTAAAACACCACTATCAACAAGTACAATAAAATTTTCATAATGTACAATTTAAAAAAGTTACAAAATAATCCAAAATATAAAATAATTGAACACACTATTAATGTTATTTTTAAAACACCTTAAAATAAAAAGTACATGTTATTATACACATTAATAAAACACATAAAGCTTCATGTAAGCTAACAAGTTGATGGTACATATGATAACGCTACACGCGTCGTTCGGGGTCAAAGGAACTTCCTATTCGTCGAGCAAGTTTTTCAACACCCTAGGCAGTGAACCTAATCGTTTTAGTGTAGTATTAAGATAAGCCACGAGTATTGATATCGTTCTCTAGGGGAATAGGAATGCTAGTGAGAAGTTACTACGCTAAGGTTGGGGTTGAGGAAGATTATTTTTTATCTTTTTATAATTTTTTAAGGAAAGGAAAGGTACGAATCTCGGGGTTTGAATTTGGGGGGTTGGTATTGCTACCGATTACTCTACTTATCTAATTATCTAATCTAAGGTGTATGTAGTCTATGTCTAATTAATGTGTGCTCGTATGATAGTTTAAAGATGTGTTTACTTAGGTTTTACTACTCCTTAATTATCTCCTATTGGTGGTTGAATTGTCACGTCTTTATTCCTAGTTGCGTTGTGTGTCTAAGGTTGTAGGGTATGCGTTTCTCCCTAACTCTTTGAACTTACCAAAGGGTCTCGTCTACAAAACCCACTAGGAATAATAAACTCTTACTCTAAGGCACTCTTTGGATGGTTTAGCTTACAACTACTCAAGGAGTCATATTCTAAGGTTCACAAAGATTTAATCAAGCATTAAGTACACAACGAATGACCTATCGCATTACTAGATCATTAATCAACTAAGATAAGAGACAACCAATCAATATTCAATAATTAAGTTTCATATTCCCTAAGCAAACACACAAGTAAATTAGCCGGACATGGAAAACATGCAAGCATACACACAAATAATCAAAGACATAATTGTATTAATGAAGTAAAACACTTATCTTGATGTAAGATAGGGTTTGGAACCCTAAAATACTGTACAAGACAGCCTTGGTTCGATTTAGGTTTTTACTCCAAAAGACTACACACCAATTACTAAAAAATTCGGATTCTATATATAATATTACATATGCGACGACGTCACCTTATGTTTTGTGACGCCGTCGTGTCGCCGTCATTAGGATTTCGTCTTGGCCACGTTAGACTTGCGACGGCGTCACCTTATGCTTGTGACGCTGTCCTCTTCAGCTTCTGACGCCGTCTGGATTACATCTAGGCCGTCTGAGTTGCGACGGCCTACTCTTTTATAACTTGACGTCGTCACTTGAAAATGGGAGTTTTGGCTTCTGTCCCGTCACAAAGATCCTCCGACGGCGTCGCAATTCACACCTGACGCCGTCACCTTATGTTTTCAGCAGCTTTGAGTGTCTCGATTCTGACTTTGGCCATTTTCTTCGCATAATCGCGCCTTTTCGTCCAAATAAGTGTCATTCCAGCATTTTGCCTTCAAGAGACCTAAAAAGTGAAAAGGAACGATATTAAGCAATAACGGATACAAAAGTGATCAAATAAGGGCTTAAACGACCCCTCAAAAAGGTACCTTTTAAAACCTTATCAAATATCCCTACACTTGGTATTTGCTTGTCCTCAAGCAAATGTGCTTTTAGCCAATTAATTTATAAGTTAGGGGTCATGAAGCATTCGTTCAAAACGGTCCACAACACATATAAGCCCCGCAAAAGTCATAACAAGCACGGAAATCACATACTAGTACCTCACATGGGGTGTTTGGATACTCACATCTCTCTCGGGTGTATATGAAATATAAAAAATTGGAAATGGAAGATAAACACTCATTAACCGGTCCTAGTACATAGATTACCATAGGCTTGAGAATAGATCAAATCTCCATCGCTTTGGCGTAAGCACCTAGGAAAGACTATCAAAGAGGTCTTTAAAGGGTTGTAATGTTAGGCTTACGGTAGGGAAACAAAGGGATTGGTGGGATAGGCTATATAGTGGTGGTAGGTCAAAAATCTCTTATGTTACAAGCATACGAAGAATGGCGTTGCTAAGCCAAGACTCGACACTCTAAACTCTAGCTAACTGAAATAAACAAACATAAATTTAAAGGATAGATGTAGGATGGTAGCCCGTTTTTTTTTTTTTTTTTTTTTTTTTTTACACTTTTACTCTACCATCCTCTACAGTAACATCAAAATAATAGGGATTTATAGGCACATCCCTACACTTGAGTTTTTATTACTCTAACACTAATTTGACCCGAATTGAAAAGATCAAAACACTTGGGGTACATTATTATGCAAACAAAGGGAATTTGAATCGTTCCCTTCCCGTCATTTCATAAACTTTAACTTTTCTCATGAATCCCAATCGTCCCAAAACTGTATACAAAGGATATGACTCGACTTAGCAACTCATGCAAGCAACTAGATAATTGAACTAAGGGTTTAGGGTGATAACAATAATGCACTAAAAGTGAGTGCATACAGGGTAGGCTAAGGCGATTTGGGTGTATATTTGGGGGTGGGGTGTAAACAATGCTCTTCATTGATATTCCGGAAAAACCGAAACATCACGAGAACCGCGAAAATGATAGGCTCTGAGGGGTTAACTAGGGGTATCGTGTACTAAAGATGAGTACAACGCAAAGGGTGTGGGGGAATTACTCAACCGATGTGGAAGAGGTAATTATATTACGGGTATCAAACAAGGGTTATCCTAATGCCTCTTATCATTTAGTTATTCCTAACTACACAAGTGTAGTCTTACTTGCGATCTCGGAATGCATCACAAAACAAGTTCTAGAATATAATATACTACCGGTTCACACTCTAAGCATTGAAGATGAATGCTTTTAATTCCTACTAATCTAAGGGCGATCCTCACATTTTGGGTGGAATTTAGGTGGTAAAGGGTTTTTTTGTGCTAGTCATGCAACTTCCTATCCGTGAGACGCTTTTGTTAAGACTAATGACCCACTCTTATATGTCATGAAAAATTTTAAATTTGGTGCCAAAATTAACCTAACCGACATTTTCTCATGGTTTATTACACAAATACAATTGGACAAAGCAAACATTCAAGGATAAGCATAGTTTCAAAGTTCCCGTTTTATTTTCCCTCCCTACACTTAAACTGAACATTGTCCCCAATGTTCCCCGAAAGTATCAAAGTTATGATAATTGGAAGGTAATTAAAAACGAAAGAAACTAGTACTCCCCTAATTAGCTCGGTAGGATCCGTGTGTGAATTAGTGGTTAAATCCTTTCCAAGAAGAATTTATGCGTGAAAAGCTCCTTCCAATCTTTTGTAACTTCTTCTTGATAAATTAAACCTGCACACTTGAAGAAAACAAACGAAATCTTCGCGTAAAATCGGCGGTAATAATATATATAAGACTCGATTTAAACTAGGATATAATGCTTGTGGAATGGATGTTTACAAAATTTCTGGAAAATTAAGACCTGGGAAATTCCAAAAAATTTTAAGTAGCTCAGAAAACGAGAAAAAAGTAATTTGTTGTTTTTACTCCTACCTGACGCCGTCAGGTTGCGATCCTGACGCCGTCAGATTATCCTGACAAAAACTGGTCTGCGATTTTCTGGAAAAAATTCTGGAAAATTTACATCTTTGGAATCTGGAAAAATTTCTGCAAAATATCCATTATGACTCGATACAAGCATTTGACTCGAACAAACACACAAATATATCCTTTTAATGAATTGTTATTCTCATGTTTACGTTTCCTTGAAAACGTGTGTAATCCTCCCTACACTTATCCCTTATGTAAAATACCTTTATATGCAATTAAGACGAGGTTAAAAACAAAATAAAGCATTTTTACAAAATTAAACATGAGAATAAACAATCAATAAAAGATATATGACACTAACAAGCAAACAATTAAGCATGGGTTGCCTCCCACGAAGCGCTTTTCTTTATTTAAGAGTCTTGTAGCTAGACTCGTAGTCGTGTTCTTACGTACCGATATAAGTAAGCCTATCCTCAACAATGTCATAAGGATCAAACTTATCATTCAAGTTCCTAATAGTACGTTCGGTTAGATATGCCTTTTCAAACTTCTCTCCATCGGGATCATAGATTGTTATCCTAATGTGCCACTCTCCATTACCGTCACTAGGCGGTCTATCCCAATCCCATTTGTGTTTAGATTTCTCAACTTTCCACTTATTCATGACAAGGTTGACGGGCAAGCTTCCTAAGAACTCGGTCATCTTCCTAAATACTAAGGCGTCCTCGAACGGGTTCACTTCCATGTCCCTAGCCATTTCTCTTTCTTGGAAAGTTGCTTTACTAGTGAAGGCTTCATCTAGGTAAAAAGGTCTTTGGGGGCCTATGAGGTTCTTATCTATCCAAGGTCCATATCTAGAAGGCTCTCTATCCAACCTAATCTCATGTGGGATTTCCTCTTCTTTGTAGTACGTATGCTTTTTGACATCGTAAATTGACCTAGCACTCCCCTCTCCTACCACTATCTTGGACATCTTACAATCGATGATGGCAATAGCGGTAGCTAAGAATCCTCTTCCTACTAGTAATGGGCATGTCGGGTCCTTATTCATGTCTAGCACATGAAAGTCGGCCAAAAGAGTCAACTCTCCTACGTGTACTACCATGTCTTTTATTATTCCTACCGGACGTGCAACACTACTGTCCGCTAGACCTAAGATGGTTTCCGTTGGTTCTAATTTACCTAAGTTAAGGCTTCTATGGAGGGACAACAGAACAAGATTGATGCATGACCCTAAGTCGGCTAGAGCGTCGAGAGGTTTGGAAGTTCCAAGCCTACACGGAAGAGTGAATAGCCCGGGATCGTCTAACTTCTTAGGTAAATTGTTTCTCACAAAAGCGGACCCATGTTTTCCATGCTTAAGTTCTAACTCATGTTTTTCTTTTAAAGCATTATAATAAGGTGCATGAGCTAAGACCTCAAGAATCGGTTTTTCTTGATGGAGTTCCTTGTACTCCTCCTCTAAACTAGGTTTGGATTCTTGGTTGACGGGTTTCTCAAGAGTAGGTTCCACCAACGGTGCAGGGCCTTGGTACCTTTTGGATGGCTTGGAACCCTTTTTGATAGCGTTTACCGAGTGAACCGTTGGGTGTGAGGGGCATGGATGAGTGTTCTCCCATGGTGAACAAGAACATGAAGTCGACGAAATCGAATTCACTTTTGGGTTCTTTATAGTATCACTTGGGAGTGCTCCAACTTCCCGTTCATTGAAGGCTTTTAAGAGGGCATCAAGCTTGTTTGTCATCTCGCTTTGTCTTTGCTTAAAATCGGCTTCAAGCTTAGTCAATCGAGTCTCTTGAGATGACAGGAATCTAGATGCAATTGCCTCAAGATTAGTGGGGTTCCCGGTGTTTAGAGAGTTGAACCTATTAGGTGGACTAGATGAGCTTTGGGGTGTGCTTGAGTTTTGGTTCCACTTAAGGTTAGGGTGATTTTTCCATGAGGGGTTGTAAGAGTTTCCTAAGTTGTTTTGTTCGGGCTTGAAAGTGTACCACTTCTCTCCCGCTCCGTCGGTACGCATGGAGGCGTAGTCCGCAAAAGCTTGTTCGGGAAGTCTTGTGCAATCACGAGTGTCATGGGGACCACTACATAACTCACAAGGTAGAGTGATTTTATTCACTTGACGTTAGGACTTAGGATTTTCGTAGGAACTCATTAGGAAATTAACTTGATCTTCAAGTTCGATCATCCTACGGTCGGAAGGTTGTGAGTGAAGGGGAGGCAAGGAGATTGCCTTAACGGTTTTGGGCAGCTCACGAGGGTCATCCCAACTTTCGTTGTCATAGAGGGCGAGGTCCTCTATTATACCCCATGATTCTTCCGCGGTGAGATCACTAAGTTTTCCACCGGCCGCTTGGTCAATGGATCGCTTGGTGGGGAAGTTGACATGATCATAGAAAATTTGGACTTGGAGCCAAAGATCAATGCCGTGATGAGGGACTTTATGAAGTAAGTCCTTGAATCGAGTCCATGCTTCGTAGAGAGATTCACCTTGACGTTGTTGGAACATCAAGATGTCATTCCTAAGCTTAGTGGTTCTCCCCGGTGGGAAAAATTGAGCAAGGAAGCGAGAGGTAAGATCATCCCAACTTGAGATGGAGCCGGCGGGAAGTCGCTCAAGCCAATTACTAGCTTGGTCCCGTAGAGAGAATTGGAAGAGACGCAGGCGCGTGGTCTCCCGAGTAGTAGCATCAAGGTCGATGGAATCGACAATTTTGAGGAAATCCCTCAGATATTGATTTGGATCTTCGGAACGAAGTCCGTGGAATGCACATCCGTTTTGAACCAACCGGATGGTGTCGGATCGCAGGGCCGTAGTTTGGGCTTGGTCGGGAAGCTCAATGGTGTTCCTATAGCCTAAGTGGCTTGGTCTCGAGTATTCACCAAGAGTACGGGCTCTTAACGGGTCAATTGGTGGTGGGTTGATGAATGGTGGGTGGTTATCACCTTCCATGATGAAAAGTGATGGGATTACGAACAAAGGTCACGAAGAAGGGGGATAGACTAAGAGGAAGCTAAAAATGAGAAAAAAGTTTACTTGATAGGAATAAAGTAAAGAAACCTAAACGAGGTGGACTACTAACTAGTTATTCTATTCCCCGGCAGCGGCGCCAAAAACTTGATAACGCTACACGCGTCGTTCGGGGTCAAAAGAACTTCCTTTTCGTCGAGCAAGTTTTTCAACACCCTAGGCAGTGAACCTAATCGTTGTAGTGTGTAGTATTAGGGTAAGCCACGGGTATTGATATCGTTCTCTAGGGGAATAGGAATGCTAGTGAGAAGTTACTACGCTAAGGTTGGGGTTGAGGAAGATTATTTTTTATCTTTTTATAATTTTTTAATGAAAGGAAAGGTACGAATCTCGGGGTTTGAATTTGGGGGGTTGGTATTGCTACCGATTACTCTACTTATCTAATTATCTAATCTAAGGTGTATGTAGTCTATGTCTAATTAATGTGTGCTCGTATGATAGTTTAAAGATGTGTTTACTTAGGTTTTACTACTCCTTAATTATCTCCTATTGGTGGTTGAATTGTCACGTCCTTATTCCTAGTTGCGTTGTGTGTCTAAGGTTGTAGGGTATGCGTTTCTCCCTAACTCTTTGAACTTACCAAAGGGTCTCGTCTACAAAACCCACTAGGGATAATAAACTCTTACTCTAAGGCACTCTTTGGATGGTTTAGCTTACAACTACTCAAGGAGTCATATTCTAAGGTTCACAAAGATTTAATCAAGCATTAAGTACACAACGAATGACCTATCGCATTACTAGATCATTAATCAACTAAGATAAGAGACAACCAATCAATATTCAATAATTAAGTTTCATATTCCCTAAGCAAACACACAATTAAATTAGCCGGACACGGAAAACATGCAAGCATACACACAAATAATCAAAGACATAATTGTATTAATGAAGTAAAACACTTATCTTGATGTAAGATAGGGTTTGGAACCCCAAAATACTGTACAAGACAGCCTTGGTTCGGTTTAGGTTTTTACTCCAAAAGACTACACACCAATTACTGAAAAATTCGGATTCTATATATAATATTACATATGCGACGGCGTCACCTTATGTTTTGTGACGCCGTCGTGTCGCCGTCATTAGGGTTTCGTCTTGGCCACGTTAGACTTGCGACGGCGTCACCTTATGCTTGTGACGCCGTCCTCTTCAGCTTCTGACGCCGTCTGGATTACATCTAGGCCGTCTGAGTTGCGACGGCCTACTCTTTTATAACTTGACGTCGTCACTTGTAAATGGGAGTTTTGGCTTCTGTCCCGTCACAAAGATCCTCCGACGGCGTCGCAATTAACACCTGACGTCTTCACCTTATGTTTTCAGCAGCTTTGAGTGTCTCGATTCTGACTTTGGCCATTTTCTTCGCATAATCGCGCCTTTTCGTCCAAATAAGTGCCATTCCAGCATTTTGCCTTCAAGAGACCTAAAAAGGGAAAAGGAACGATATTAAGCAATAACGGATACAAAAGTAATCAAATAAGGGCTTAAACGACCCCTCAAAAAGGTACCTTTTAAAACCTTATCAACATATAGTTTTGAAAACCGGCCAGAACAGACCAACTGGTTCAACCGCGAACCGGTGTCGCCACCGGTTCGGCTAACCAATAAAAACCATCTGAAAACGAATCAGAGAGGACCCGTTGAAACCGATACAAACTGGTAAATCAGGCCTCATCGAGATCTATATCTCCGGTTAATCGTCATAGGGTACCCGCCGTCGCAACGCGCCAGTACCCTGCCATACTATACATAAACGAAAAACCAAAAAGTGAAAAGCGAAAAGTTGAAACTAAAAAATCAAATGTTGTAAAAATATGTTTCAAAATGAAACTATTAATACACATCGAAAACCGGATTAATCTGGGACGCTTCAAGCCCGACTGGTTGACCCGGTTTAATTTGACCCGTTTTCGACCCAACCCGTCGGTTGACCCGGTTTAAATCGACCTTTTTTTAACCGGTACGGTTGAACCACCCGGATCGAACCGAGTTTCAAAATATTATGTTCAATCCCCAAATATTCAAACTTTTATTATTTTTTTGTTTATAACCCAAATATTTTTTTATCACTACACGATCTATCGCTATAAAATCTCGTTGCTATACACGGATACTCGTTTAGTATTTAGAATATCAATACCTAAGCGATGATAAAATAAAGGTGATTAAAACTTTGGCTTAAAATTATAATAAAATAATGCTTGTTGTTAATCATTTGAAAGATAGCAAATTATATAGAGTTTGGTGTGTTTCTTGTTTCCGGTTGATTATTCAAAGCTCAATCTTTTGGATAATTAAATATTTAATTACGTCTCAAACTACTTTGTTATTATATTTAGAGGGAGTTTCATATATCCCCACATAAACATTCATATTTAAATATTTTCTTAAATACAAATTTTTTATGCATAATATATAAGCTTGTTAAAGCACTGTTTGAGAAAATATGTAAATATGAGTGTGTATGTAAGGATATATTTAAATTCCCTTATATTTATGACATACATTTTGTAAGAGCAAAATTAATAGTTAGAGAGAAGAATTATCAAATGCTTACTCTTATTTTGATGTTTACCAATAGACAAATCATTATAATCCATCTAGTTTGATCTAATGGAGGGGATTAACCTAATATTTAGTAGATAAACTAAGTTCATGTTTTTTTCTTGTCTTTTTGTTTTTTTTTTTTTCACTTTTTTTTTTTTTTTTTTTGTCTTTCTTTCTTTCTTTTTTTGTTTTTTTTTTCTTTTTTTTTATAATTCACGTTTTTTTGTATATAATCACGTTTTTTTTTGTTTTGTTTAATAAACGTTTTTTTGTTAATATTCACGTTTTTTTTTAAATTCACATTTTTTTATATTCACGCTTTCTTTTGTTTGTTTGTTTTTTTTAATTCACGTTATATACGTTTTTTTTAATTCGCGTTTTTTTTTCTTCCCTTTCGTCTTTTTTCATACGTTTTCGTATGTTTCCATACGTTTTCATCTATTTTTCGTCTGTTTTCATACGTTTTGGCCCGTTTTCATACGTTTTTGTCCGTTTTCATACATTTTTGTCCGTTTCCATACGTTTTCGCCCGTTTTCTTACGTTTTCGTCCATTATTCATACGTTTTCGTCCGTTTTCATACGTGTTTTTACGTTTTCATACATATTCGTCCGTTTTCTTACGTTTTTCGTCCGTTATTAAATGTTTTTGGCTGTTTTACAACGTTTTCATACGTTTCTGAATATCACAAGTGTTATTCTGAATAGCACAAGTGATATCACAAGTGATATTCTGAATATCACAAGTGATATTCTGAATATCACAAATGATACTGTGAATATCGCAAGTGATATTATCTGATATTCTGAATATCACAAGTGATATTCTGTGATATTCATAATATCACTTGTGATATTCTGAATACCACAAGTGATTTTCAACTAATGTTTTGTAACATGAAAATCACATGTGATATTCAAAATATCACACAGTGATATCCAGAATATCACAAAGTCATATTCAAATAATCACAAGTGATATTCAGAATATCGCAGAGTGATATTCAGAATATCGCAGAGTGATATTCAGAATATCGCAGAGTGATATTCAGAATATAGCAAAGTGATATTCAGAAAATCACAAAGTGATATTAACAAAATATCGCTTTTGTTTTTCTGGATACCACTTTGTGATATTCAGATAATCACAAGTGATATTCTGAATATCACATAAATCACTTGCGATAGTCAGAAACGTTAGAAAACGAATGAAAACTTAAGAAAATGGACGAAAACGTAAGAAAACGGCCGAATTCGTATGAAAACGGGCGAAAACGTATGAAAGATTAAAAACACGTCTGAAAACGGATGAAAACGTATGAAAAATAGTCGAAAATGAAAGAGAAATGATGAGAACGGGCGAAAACGTATGAAAATGAACGAAAACGTATGAAAATGGGCGAAAATGTAAGAAAACGAACGAAAACGTATAAGCACGTATGAAAAAAGATGAAAACGTATGAAATCGAAGGAAAAAAACACGAATTAAAATAATAATAATAATAATAATAATAATAATAATAATAATAATAATAATAATAATAATAATAATAATAATAATAAGAAATAAAAATAACGTGATTAAGAAAAAAAAAAACAAAAACAAACAAACAAACAAAAATATGAACAAAAAAAAAAGACAAAAAGACAAGAAAAAAACATGAACTTAGGTTTATCTACTAAATCTTAGGTTAATCCTCACTATTAGATCAAACTAGATGAATGGTGGAGATTTGTCCCTTAGTAAACATGGATTTATGGGTAAGTAATAATTAATCCAAAATATTCTCCAAACTTCAAATTTTACTTAGCAACTAAACATTTTTTTTATTTAAGCATTTATTTAACATACTTAAATGTTAATATTACTAAGTAATTTTTAGTCCCATATACACGAGTTATAAAAGAGTATCTCTATTACAATGTAGGTCTTATATTGGTCGTTGAAATTTCTTTATTAGGGGGTTTTTTTCGTCGAAAACAAAACTTCTTACCAGCTCGCATTTTAATATATTTTTAAAATACCTTTGAAATTAAAATCTCAACATAAGTGTTTTTAGCTTGACGTGATTCACTTGACATCTATATATTCCATACTACAAACATAAAAAATTCCATTCAAGGGAAAGTATATAAAGATCATAATATAAAGATCAAACTAGGTGATGGGCGTTCAACTAGTTTCTGGTCAGAAACTTGGAATGGGGACATTTCGTTTCGTGTCAGGTTCCCGAGGTTATTCGCTCTTGAAATAGATCATAATATAAATGTTGCTGATAAAATATCGGGTTCTGTGGAAACGTCTTTTCGGAGAGCTGTTAGAGGAGGTGTAGAACATCAACAACTCGTCGAATTACAATCGGTTTTGGATTCTGTGATACTTTCTTCAGCTACAGATCGATTGTATTTTTCTCTTTCTAGTACCGGGGATTTCAGCGTGAAAGAGGTTCGATTAGCCATTGATAATATGGTTCTTCCGTCTCATGATGTGCCTACCAGGTGGGTTAAGTTTATTCCTATTAAAATCAACATTTTCATGTGGCGTGCTCGTCGAGATTGTTTGCCTACTAGACATAATTTGGATCATAAAGGCGTTTCTTTGGAGTCCTTATCCTGCCCGATTTGCTCTTCGGAAACAGAGGACATACATCATCTTTTGTTCAGTTGTTCGTTAGCTCAGGAGGTGTTGAATCGAGTGTGTCGTTGGTGGGATCTGGACTACCAACTTTGGTCTTCGTTTTCGGAATGGGAGACTTGGTTATCTTCTATTAGACTTACGGTTCATATTAAAAGCATTTTGGAAGGAGTTTTCTATGTCTCTTGGTGGTTCATTTGGGGATTTCGGAATCGCTTTATTTTTGAAGATATCAAGCCGGTTAGATCGAGACTTTTTGATGATATTGTCTCCTCTTCTTTCCTTTGGTGCAATAGTAGAAGTAGTAGGAAATTTCACATAGATGTTTGGCTTAAAAACCCGCACTTGATTTCTTTGTAATGTTTTTTCTAGTGCCTTGCTAGTTTTATTAATTTGCCGTTCAAAAAAAAAGGGAAAGTATATAAAGAGTATATATGTTTTCTTAAATGATCGAAAAACACTTTAAATGTATCGTAACGAAGGTTGTAAAAATCACTAGACGCTAGTGAAACGGTCGGGTAGGGCCTAGCGATTAATCGATTAGGCGGGATTAATCGGATTATAATGTTTATGCACAAAATTATGATTTTAGATATTGTATTATACTATATGTATGAGATAAGCATAGTGTATAAAAGTTCAAATATTTCAAGTGTTCAAATATAAATATAATACATAATTATTCAATGTTCAAAGTCAAACATAGATATTACTCGGTTTGTTGACCATTTTTAAGCCAGATTTGACCGATTTTGTTCGATTAATCGGTTTGTTGACCGATTTTTAAGCGGTTTTGTCTGATTTTTAGGCGATTTTGTTGACCGATTTTTAAGCGATTTTGTCCGATTAGACCGATTTTGTTCGTTTAATCGGTTTATTGACCGGTTTTTAAGCGATCTTTGACCAAACCGATTAAATAGGCCGATTATGATAAATCAAGACGCTTACTGAGCGATCAGCGATTATACGGGGATTAATCAGCCGCCTGAGCCGATGTTTACAACAGAGATCGTAACCCAACCCAAGCCAAGCAGACTTGCAACAAAAATGTTACCCTTTTAAAAAGAAAGTTTGACATGGTTGTATTCTCACGTAGCGATTATTTATCAATAACAATATTTGAATTTTGTTTCTTTCTTTCTTATTTAGCCGACTCTAATGTACACCACCTAAAGCACTTATATCAATTTTAAAATCATGACTTTCGTCGAGTTAACTTCCCTAGATATTTCAGCCTCCACTTTACTTTTCTCTTCGATGGCCTGCATCACAACCATTTATTACGGCTTATGAGCTGCTATTTAAACCCGGACAAATAGCCAATATGGGTTTGAAAAATGGAACATATTTGGTTACATTGCTCATAACTCATATAATACTTAGGTCGACAACAACATCATCTAATAATATCAGTGACGCTCAAAATCTTCTTACGTTCAAAGCATCACTCTTGAACGTGGAAGCTCTAAGAAATTGGAACACTTATATTGCACTATGTTCCTGGACGGGAGTTTTCTATACACAAGATAAGAAATATGTGTTCGGGTTAATAATTCAGAACATGGGTCTAAGCAGGACCATTGACATGGACACACTTGCTTAGTTACCAACTGTGACACCCTCAAAATCAGTATAGCAGTGGAAAACAACTTAGGGTACTACTTCATAGCACAAAGTTGAAGTCATAGAAAACGACCTCTAGATGAGACGTTTTTAAAAGATACACATTCGATAAATAAATTTCAGTGTTTCAGAATAAGTGGTCCAAAAGTAATATGATATATAAAAGTTTTCAAAACATTATCGAATGGTAAATATTAATGCATCAAAGTCTTTATGATAAGTCGTGAGACTCGAATGCTCTGTGCCAAAGCTAACACCTTAAAGACATGAGATAAACATGCTAAAACGTCAACAAAATTGTTGAGTGAAGTTCATAGGTTTATAAGTAAAGTAATGGACCACAAGATTTCATGTGTTTTTGGTGACAATTGTAACATATACAATATGTGTAAAGCATTTATTATTTCACTAAGCTCATGATGTCGAAACGTTAACGCCATTTTCAATAAATTGATACAATAATTGTCCTAGTATGTAATTTTCCAAATACCTAGAGTTCTCAAATATAGTGCGTCTGTTTGCCTAACCGGTCAACCCAGATGGGGGATGTCAGTCCTAATAGATCTACTCACAGTATTCGTATTTACGTGTAGTAATTAACGGTTCATGATGTTAGGGCCTTTTGGGCGGAAGTGGTACTGAGGCAATAATAATATCAATTTAATCATACATTTTTAAACACTTGTGTCCGTAGTAGAAATAGCATGTATATCCCCCAAGTAGTTTATAAAATAATTAAATTAGTAAAAGTGGGGCTATGAACTCACATTAAATTCAGAGAGTGACAAGAGACAATAACAGATACAATGGACAAGGAAAACCCGACGAACACGTGCCTTCAAATCATGATCTAAGGAAAGTAAAATAATACTTATTAGACGCTATACGATATGCTTGAACTCGACAAAAAATATTATTAAGTCAAAAATACTATCTTTGTCGTTAAATAACACCTTAAACTGATAGTCTCAAAAACTCAAAACTTTCCCGATTTTAAAGTCATAACAGGCAACCAATTTACCAAGTTAAACTTGTCCACTGGTCAAGCATTCTAATGTGTCATAATACAGTGTCTTAGGTATCCCCTATAGTTTTTGCGGATTTTATAAAAGATTTTACCCGATCTATTTGACCCGACTCCAAAAATGGTCAAATCTTGACATACAAATGTACCTTAATGATCAGAGGGTCTAAACTAAAGCTTTATGAGCTAGGCCAATGGTAGACTCTTAATAACACTTAGAAGTACCTACCATATAAATTTCAAGTATAGATTTGCCATGATTTATGATTTATAGCCATTTTAGTACAAGCGTTGAACCAGATTTTCGGGCAGATTTGACTCCTTACACCATTTCACAAATTTCAGTAACCAAACAACCTCAATTTTTTGAGAAATTTATATATTTAGAAACTAAACTATGATTAGATGAGTTTAGACTCAAGAACCCAGTTAAAAGACTCATGTTTCATTAATATATCATCCAAACAATATGACCTATGAGAATTAAAAGTGAGCTGTTCCAAATTTGTTATAACTAAATCATGTCCAATCACTACCCTATCAAGCAAAATGACCCAAACCACACCCACAATAATTTTATATAAGTATTGACACTATTTTAATCCAAAAATCTCAGTGGTACACTAGATCTAACAACCTCGTTTATGCATGTACTCAAAAATATGTTAAAAATCGAAATAACTAGATTTATGAACTAGCTTCTCTTGCACAAATCTAAAACGAATGTTACAAATCTACCAACCATAGTTTATGTAACATATTAGATTTCACAAACACATCATATCACAATCAAAAGAGGCGTACAAGATGAGGTTTTAGAGAGAGAAAGAGTTAGAGGTTTGGGAACTTAGTGAGAGAAAATAAAAGTATTATTATGAGCTCCAACTCTCTACCTTGGGAGGTAGAGAGTATTTATAGTCTTACATAAATCGCCACCTACGGGCTGTGGATCAGGCATACAGTGGGTAAAGACCCGTCCGTCCTCCACGGTGTTACTTAACTAAATACTACTAAACATTAAATAATCTACGACTACGAGCTTTCTAACGATTACATATACTTGAGGTGTCCGACTCTTTAATAACTGGATTTACTAAATCCTAACAATATCCCCCTAAGGGAGGTCACCTCAAAAATACATAGAATACAAACAGATATTACAATTAGACTGTTCTTGGTTTATTGTTAATGTTCTTTGCTCTGTAGCTCGTAGTCATTGATTCTTCATTATTGCATGTTTGGATAATCAATGTGGAGGTCTTTAACTGATCCACGTGATGATGAGTTTTGAGCCAGTATTGAGATCATCAGCTAACATAAATCTCTGACTCTTCCATTGTGGTGTTGGTATTATGTGATGTTGTGACATTTGGACCGACATG
This sequence comes from Chrysanthemum seticuspe, assembly GCA_019973895.1. Classification (NCBI taxonomy): domain Eukaryota; kingdom Viridiplantae; phylum Streptophyta; class Magnoliopsida; order Asterales; family Asteraceae; genus Chrysanthemum; species Chrysanthemum seticuspe. The sequence continues at coordinate 203,541,058 of BPTQ01000006.1, read as the reverse complement.
CTCACTTTCTGGATCATGATTTCTTCTTATCAGAGTAGCGGAAGCTTTCGTTGATTCATGATATTGAGTCATTGATGCACTAATCATGATTTCTTTAGAAATGAATGTGTTGTGTGAGCATGCGGCTATGGATTGACCGCTTCATTCTAATCAGCTGCAAACGTCGAGCGTACCTGCATACAACAGTTAGCAATAAAGCGTACGAAAGTGTCTTTGATCACTTTCGTTGAATTGAGGTACACGGCCCACGGTTCCCCGTTGATCAGTACAAGTACTGCCTGTGATCAGGTATAATTCCGAAGAATTTCCTTGACAGGGTTTCGCAGCTGTTCTAGTTGTTCTCAAACCGGAACGTCTCAAAGAAGACAACACGGAGTGAGTGAACCAGCGAATTGAGATTCACTGATTGATGAGAAGAGATTTGAACAACAATCGTGTACCGCTCAATATAAATTGTTTTTGCAATACAACGAAGGTTTTAATGAAAATCAATTATCAATCATAAACACCTTTTATTTTGAAATATTAGTACACAGTCGATGTGCTAAAGAAAGGAGTTTTTAAGCACAACGACCGGTTTTTCAAAGGTATCCGTCAATCCATAACCTGAACCAGGATTGATTCAAAAGATTGAATCGCCCCATTGTTTCTGTTCAGTTGTCACATGGTTGATCTATTGGATAGATCTCACATGCCACCCACCAGGAGCTTGTTTGATGTTGGCTCCATAAGGCTTTCCATCTTCATTGTGAATATGTTTGCATATCACTCAGATGTTCTGGCAATACCACAAGGATAATGCGTAGGAATCATAAGATATAATCTCTCTTTCCACATTGTGTGAAACAGAGAGTCTTCATTGACAGTTTCCTAAAGAGATTTAAATGATGATCTCGTGGCTCTAGACTCAATTGTGCACATTTGGTTTCCTATGCCGGAGACTAGGGAGAGGGTCTCCTTCTTCAATATCAACAAACTCTAAGAGAAAGTCGATAGATAATGTCGGTTAACCGTGAGAATGAAACAAGCCCTTTTAAGAGGAACTTGAGTGGTTTGGGAAGTTGTAGTGCAGTGCGTCACTGGGTCCATGACGTCTTGTCTTCAATACCGATGTTACCTTAGTAAACACCAGTAGCATATGTATTGAACCCGGTTACTGCCCTAAGGTTGAATTATTGGAGGGCTATATCTTTTCACCCCTTTTCACATTCAATTCTTTTTCATTCTTCAACCTCTTCAGTGCTTACCGAGATTTCATAACTAGAACCTTGTTGGGTTTATTCCAGTTCTAGCTCTATCTCAGTCCGCACTCTTCCCATATCTCACTTTTCTCCTTTTTTTCATCATACCTAAGGACTCTACACTATCTAGTGGATTGTCCCTGGGTAGATCCCTCTGGTTCTGGCGGATCGTGGGAACGAATACCTAACCTAACCATCCTTATATCACCATACATAAAGTAAATTTGGTCGGTCTATTTGGTAATGTTTATCTGCCGTTGGAACCAATTGAAAACCATTTGAAAATCAATCCAGATACTTGTGATATATTATCAAAGCATTTTGTACCTGAATTGTTTTTGATATTTTTAGAAAAAGAGCTCCCCTTCAACATGTGCATCATGTAGTAGAAATCGTTTTAGCACACGGAGGCAAGAGGAAGAATTAACTTCTTTTATTACCATTTTCTAAAAGATATCAACATCACTTCCCTTGACCAAATCAAGTATATAAAGCATATTGAGGAAGGATGAGGTTTTCATAAGTTTGCTCCCCCTTAATATGTGCCTCGAGGTTTCAAAGAGTTTTGCACATATTAGAAGGAACCTGCACTTAGAGACAAATCAATCACGTTTCAATTCTTTGTGGTTTTAAAAGGATGCTCCTCCTCAACATGTGCATGGAAGATTTGAAATCGTTTGGCACATGTGGGGAGGAAAGCTTGCTAAACACTTGTGAAACCATTTATCGAATTATCAGTTTAAATCCAATTTAAATCACAAATTCTCCCCCGATCACAATTTTCAAATCATTTGAGATTTGTGATCTTTATAGATTTAAATTATTTTTGAAAGCTTTTGAGGAGAATTGTGACTTGATTGTGAAAACATTTTAACTGATAAGGATCGGATTATGAGACTTTAAACTCCATTGATTAAACATGCATGATTATCTTTTTGAAAACAATTGTATGACGAATAACCTTTTGATTTAATTGAAATCATTCTCCCCCTCAATCAATGACATAAGTTGTTGATTGAGAGATAGATATTTTTGACAAACGTTAAGTCCAAATAATTTTCAAAAATAGAGTCCGAGTTATTTTTCAAAGCAATTAGTTTTCATTAGATAGTAAGTAATTGTTTATAGAATCAGAGCATGAGTTTTGAAAAACAAGATAAAGCATGGCTCTGTTCTTTCTTTGAAAAACGGGTTACTGCCTGAAATGACAATAAACCATTGTTTCACTTTCTCTCAAAAATATTTTTTTGATTTTATATTTATTTATTTTTTTTATATGAACATTCGAACAACATCTAAAGTCCCGTGTCATTCTTTGAATGACATCACAAAGACCGTAGATATTATCGAATGGAGAAAAACATGACAAAAAGACAATATTTTAAAGATTTTTTCAAGATTTTTCAATTTTTTTTTTATAGATTTTTGAAAGTTTTATATTTTTCTATTTGCTTTTTGTAGGTTTTGTAATTTTGTATTTTTCTTTTCGAATAAATATTTACAAGAGATGGATGAATAAAGACCTTTTACTTCTCTTCTTCCTCTTGAAGACGTTTAAGTGTTTCCGGTTGAAGACTCTTTAGACCAAGTCGTGAGAGGATAAACTCAAAACGTTCTCTAGGAAGAGCTTTGGTGAAGATGTCTGCTAATTGGTATTCAGTTCTCACAAAATAGAGTTCCACCACACCGTTTTCTACTTGCTCCCTGATGAAATGATGTCGAATGTCGATGTGCTTTGCTCTTGAGTGTTGAACGTTGTTGCATGAAAGAGCAATAGCACTTTTATTATCACAGTACAGAGGAATTTTGTTGAATTCAAAGCCATAGTCAGATAATTGGGATCTCATCCATAGGATTTGAGCACAACAAGATGACATGGCTATGTATTCAGCCTCTGTAGAGGAAATAGAAGTACTCATTTGTTTCTTTGAAGACCAGCTCACAAGCTTATCACCCAAAAACTGAGCACCTCCAGACGTACTTCGACGTGTATCTTGACACCCTGCATGATCAGCATCTGCATAGGCTGTTAGTGACATACCGGTGTCCTTCGGGTACCAAAGTCCCATATTGATGGTTCCTTGAAGATACCGAAAGACCCGTTTAACCGCTTCAAGGTGCTTTTTGGTAGGCTTAGCCTGATATCTAGCACATATGCAAACAGCGAACAGAATGTCTGGTCTATTGGCTATGAGATACATCAGGGATCCAATCATACTACGATATTTTGTTTGGTCTACCATGATCCCTGAGTGGTCCTCATCCAGTTTAGTACGCTCTATCATGGGAGTGTCAACAGGGTCACAAGAATCAAATCCAAATTTCTTTAAAATCTCATTTGCATATTTAGATTGATTTATAAAAATGCCTCCGGGACTTTGTGAAATTTGTAATCCCAAGAAAAATGACATTTGTCCCATCATTGACATTTGAAATTTGGAACCCATTTCATTTGAAAAACGGTCACATTCATTAGGGTGAGTCGAGGCAAAAATAATATCATCAACATATATTTGAACGTGAATTAAATGTTTGTCTGACGTTCTGGTGAACAATGTCGGATCAACTGCTCCTTTGCTGAATCCAGTAGATAGAAGAAACTTTGATAGCGTATCATACCAAGCCCTTGGAGCTTGCTTCAAACCGTAAAGAGCCTTCTTCAAACGATAGATGTGAGTAGGATGCTCTGGATTCACAAAGCCTTCAGGTTGGCTGACGTATACGACTTCTTTAAGATCTCCGTTAAGAAAATCCGTCTTTACATCCATCTGATAGACTACCATGTTCTTACTTGCAGCATTAGCCAAGAAGATTCTGATTGCCTCGATACGAGCAACTGGAGCAAATGATTCTTCAAAGTCAATACCCTCCTCTTGACGGTATCCTTTTACAACCAATCGAGCCTTGTTCTTTAAAACATCACCATGCTCATCAAGTTTTACTTTGAAGATCCACTTTAAAGCAATGATCATTGCACAATCTGGAGCAGGTACTAATTCCCATACATCTAGTCGATCAAACTCATGAATTTCTTCTTGTATGGCATTGAACCAGCTGTCTTCATTCATGGCAGTTTTCACGTCTTTTTGTTCGATCTTAGAGAGTACGGAGTTGAAGAAGCACCATAAGGCATCGGTTGCAAGTTGTTTCCGTGTGGATACTGGACGAGAGAGGTTTCCAATGATGTTGTCCAATGGATGATCATGTGTCCATTTTCTAAGATGTTCATGTGGTTGTTGTTGAGGAACTGAAGTAGCAGAGTCTATATCTCCTGATGACGATGGTTCTGATGATGATTCAGGAGCAAATATGTTCTCAAAGGGTTCATCTTCTCGAGGAGCAAAAGGGTTTTCATCATCTGTAACAGCAGCAACATTTCCATTGGGTACACTCGATGATTGATGATTTGTTGATGAGACAGAGTGATCAACAGCAGGCGCTTCTTGACTTAATGACATTGAAACTGAAGGGTTAACTTCATTGACAGGGATAGAGGCAGCCTCTATTGATGGAACTGACATATCATTAGCACTTGGCTCATAGTGTTCATCAAACATTGGATCAAATAATTTCTTCAAATAATCTTCTGTAGGGGGTACATAAGGAGCTGCTGGTGAGGGATTACAAACAAGGGTAGAACCGATAGGACTACATGATGAAGGTTGAAATGCGGGTCCAGAACTGGATTGTCCTGGAGGCATTTGACCGGTCAGCTCATCGAACGTAACGTGAATTGTTTCCATGATATTTCGGGTTCTCTTGTTGTAGATTCAGTATCCTTTTCTGTTTGGTGCATAACCTACAAATACTCCAATGTCCGCTTTAGCTTTTAGTTTACCTAAATCTTGACCGTCATTAGTTGGGTAACATAAAGCACCAAACACACGAAGGTAGGATAGATCAGGTTTTCGTTTATGGACAACTTCATATAGAGTTTTTCCATGAGAGGTGTGAATAAGGGAACGATTTTGGGTGTAGCAAATGGCTTCAGCCCATAGAAACATTGGAACCTTTGAATAAATTAGCATTGTTCTTGCGGCTTCCACAAGAGTTCGATTTCGTCTTTCAACTACACCGTTCTGTTGAGGAGTTCTTGGAACACTTCTTTGATGACTGATTCCAACACTTTCATAAAACTGAATTAAGTCTTTGTTAACAAACTCTGTGCCATTGTCTGTTCGAACAATTCTAACAATATTGTTGAGTCGAACCTGAAGTTGTTTGATAAGTTTGATGATGACATCTGGAGTTTCATCCTTTGTCCTCAAAAACTTTACCCAAGTAAATCGAGAGTAGTCATCAACAACTACTAGAATGTATTTCTTCCCATTTATAGTTTGCACTCTCATTGGTCCGCACAGATCCATATGAAGGGTATGAAGAACTTCCATTACTGAGTTTGTGGGCATATTTTGTGCTTTTTCCCAATTGGCAAGCTGAACAAAGATGATCTTTTTCATACTTTAATCTGGGTAATCCTCTTACTAAGTCCTTTCTGGAAAGATTGTTTATGGTACCAAAGTTCAAGTGATTGAGACGACGGTGCCATAGCCATGACTTAGTTTTGGAGGCCTTTGACAGCAAGCAGATGGGTGAAGATTTCATCATATCTTCGATAGAGATGGTGTATAGGTTTGAACCACGAGTTCCTCTGAGAAGTTCCACACCATCAAGTTCTCTAACAAAGTAAGTATGTTTTCTGAAGGCCACTTCTTAATCTAAGTCACAAAATTGTCCGACAGAAAATAGATTATGTCCAAGACCTTCAACATAATATACCCTGGAAATCACACTATCTCCAACCACGTAATCTCCATAACCCATAATAGCACCAAAATGATCGTTTCCGAATCTCACAGTTCCTATGAATTTACTCATGAAGTTCATGAGCCGTGACCGGTCTCCAGTCATATGCTTGGAACAACCTAAGTCCAGGTACCACAGAACGATTTGAACGATCTGCAGTTGAACACAGACAAGAATGAATAACTGGATAATTGGGATCCCCATGCAAGAATGGGTTCCATTTGGTTAGTAACAGTGATTGGAACACCCACATCAGAAGTAGAAGCAATGGACTCATCATGAATAGATGCAGTGCTAGTGTCCGTATTTGACCTATTCAAAGTATGTTCACTTCTTAAGGGAATAGTTCTACCAGTAGGCATCCATTTTCTAGTGAGCATTGACTTAGCAAATTTAGGGCACAGCTCATTAATCTTAAGGCCAGTAGGTATCCATTGATAACCTATATTACTAAATTTCCTTCCTGTGGGTTTCCATTGTTTTCTAACTTTCATTCGCCTTTGCCTTTTTGCCTTCTTAGCTTGAATTTTAACATTAACAATTTTAACTGGGCATTTAACAACATTAGACAAATCATTCATACCACATTCAAGATTAGTAACAGAAACCACGCAATCATCATTACATGTTTTGCCAAAAGTAGCAGAATTCGCATTAATTACAGTACGCTTAGAGCTAACACTAGAATCAACACGATTCGTCTTATTCAAATTCTCCCTAAGGTGATCTTCTACTCTCTTCCACTAAACATTCCTAGCATGCAAGGTCCTATCATTCTTTGTGTTGCCTTGAGGCTTTGACCCGCTTGCTTAGGTGTCACTTCTTACTCCTGTAGAGGGAATTGGAACATTATTTGGTTTTGCTACTTTTTGCATTCCTGAACTAGAAGTGCAGGGATCTGAACTACTTGAAGGCACATTAATGTTTACTTTCTTAAGACTGGGCATGGAATGGTTTGTATGCTTGGCACTTGGCATAGAACAAGGCATCACAGCTTTTCCTTTCGCACCTAAGGATTTAGGACATGTTGCTATTAAACATTCTAGCAGCTCCTGAGATCGTTTGGCTTGAATGCAAGCAAACCTAATTTCTCTATCAAGAGGCTTATTTATGAAATCCTCTTCCACAATCTCACGGAGACATTCTAGACTATCCTTAAGGTGAGCAAAATAGTTATGAAACACAAGTTCATTATCCCTAAGATGAGGAGGAATGTATTTAACAGTCACAGTATATTTGCAGTCTGAGGATGACTTTGATGCAACATTCTCATTAAACACAAGTGGCAGTTTCCCTTTTTCCTGTCTTCTCAGATTCTCAATTTCCTTTTGTAAAGACGTTATTTTTTTCGTTGTTCTTATCATGAGTGACTTTAATTGAATCATATAACTCTTTAAAGTGTCGTTTAAATTTTTCATTTTCTTCAAGAAAACCCTCGTTTTCCTTTTGTAAAGCATTAACCAAGTTTTGAAGATGAAAAGTTTGAGAATACTGAGAATCTAAAGGAGGAGGCATTTGGGAGCCAGTCACATTGTTCTTTTCACCCTTTAATTGTGAAATTTGGGCTTTCAACTTTCTGATCGTGTTACAATGAGCTTGAATATGTTCGTCACGTTTGTTTATCTGAAAAACTGCATTAAGCTCTGGAGCATCTAAGGATGTCTTGATATTTGAGGTTTTGACATTTTCTTTAAGATGTTGATATTTTAGTTGCAAATCAAAATGTTCAACTTCTAGTTTAGAAAGATGTTTTACCAAATTATCGTGATCATCCTGATCAATTTTCTCATTTAGTTCTGAGTTTTTGTTTTCAAGCTCAATGACACGATCATGGGAAACTTTCAATGCAATAGATAATTCATGAAATCGAGAAGCAGTAATAGAGTGCTTAGTAACAGTATAAAACACATCTTGAGCTACACAACTCGAAGTCAAATTCTCATTTAAAATATGCAAGTTCTTTCTTTCAACTTCATTATATTTGAGTTCCTGTTCATAATCATTGACCTCAACTATCATTGCATCAAATTCCTTTTCCATCTCTTTAATATCAGAATTAATTCCCTTATGAAGACTCTCAAATTGACCTTTTAATTGTTTAAAAAAAGGCATGACCTCAGTTAAATAACATTCTTTAGTTTGTTCAAAACCCCTTTCCCCCTCAGTTATCCCTGTAGGTGTGATTCTCTTCTTACACGTTTTCTCAAAATCAACAAACAGCTGATAAATAACATACAGGCTGATTAAGGTCTTGCTATTAGTGGCAATAGATCTAGGAACTAAATGCATTGGTGTATTAGGAGGATACACAGTTGCTTGAGGCAATTTCCTATTAGGGGGATTCTTTTCAACAAGATTTTCAGCTTTTTGCATATCCATATCCTTTTTCTAGAACACTTGTTCAGGGGTTAATAGAGTTTGAGGCTTAAACTTGTTTAAGGATATCCAATTTTCCTTAGTGTAATCATGGGGTTTTATCGTTATCTTATTCATTTTACACTCAGGATCTTCTAGCTTCTTATTCATTTTCTCCCTAGTGACTTCATCTGATTTCTTATCTTCCTCAGTGCACTCAGCGCAACTAGGTTTCTGCCTAGGCTTAAGGATTTCATTACCATCATAAAGTACCTTATTAGCAGCTCTAGCCTTTTTAATGACCTCTGGATTTGGTTCCTCAACAAGGGGAATGCTATGCTTATCGCTTAAGACTCTATGCTTAGTGATCAAGTGAGCAGTCTGAATGGTATTCCCTTGTACGTACAACTTATTTTCAAGCTTGTTTTTCAAAGTTTTTAGATTGGAAAAATCATTCAAAAGTTTTGATTCCTTAGCATTGAATTCTTGCTTAAGCATTTTAACATTTTCTTGAAGTTCTTGTTTTTGCTTAGCAGTTTTAGAAAGCTTTTCTTGTAAGGAGTTTAACTCTTGTTTTAATACTTCTTCTCTAAAATTACTTTTTCTAATAATTGTACGCATTTGGTCATCCATTTCCTGCTCACAGGTGGTTAACTCAAACTTAGCACGTTGTTCATAAATAGCAACTTGTTCTTTATAGGCATTCAGTTCAGAGATAACATAATCATCAGGGGCACATGCAGTGTATTCATCAAAAACATAGTCATCATTGACTGCGGAAGATGCATTACTTGGTACAACCTCACTTTCACTTTGGTTCACATATTGATCATATGGGACAATATTGCTATTACCCTCATCATCAATATCTGATTCAAAAGTTTCAAGAGATTGTACTATATTATGCATCTTTTGCTCATCAACATCATCATATAGTTTTAATACCTCTGAAATGATTTTGTCTTTGGATGGACCAGCTTGTTGTGGTGGAGAGACCTTTGGAGAGACCATAGGTGAGATGCTAGCCATGAAGATTGTTTGGGCAGTAGGTTCATCATCGACGTCAGAGTCAAATGCATCACAGTCAGCTACTTGAAAGGCATTTTGATGATTATGACCCATCTCCTGAATTGGCTGTTCATCAACATCAGCATCATAGGTTCGAGCATTTCCATCAGCAAGAAACAACAACTCCTCTTCATCTAAAGCGGCTCCATTATCCTGAGCTTGCACAAGCAACATCTTGTCTCTGAAGTATTCTGCATTCTGTGGACGTTTTGGAAATGTGCAGTTTCTAGCACTATGTCCCTCACCACCACAGTTGTAGCATTTGACTGGCTTTGCTTGTCCTTGATTTGGATTCCTTCCATGATTCTGATTTGCTACATATCCTCTACCAACTCCACCTCTTCCCTGTTCATACTGCCTTTCTTGAACTAGTTGCACCATAACCTTCCCATCTCTGACAGTAGCTTGATTGTGTGGATTGGATGCTGTTCTGAGGTGTGACAACTCGTACTTTCAGGTCATTTTTCAAATCACTAGTCATGTTTCATTATTCATCGTTTATCGTAAACTAGGTTTACGAGTTTCAAAATTCGCGTAACCTTAATGGTTTAGCTGCGAATTCGTGATCATATCATCAAGGGCATTTCATATAGACTAGGTTTAGTCTACATTTCATTAGCATCATTGTCATCATATTAGTTCATGCATGATTTTGCATTTTACGTTAAACGCGTAATTTTCATATTAAATAAACGCTATCGCGTAATTAATTATTTTGAACATTTGATCCGTTAATTCCAAATATTATCACAATATATTTTTATACTCATATTAAGTTTATAAAAATATTATTATTAGTTTACCCAGTGTTTTAAATTTATTTTGTATATAAATTGTTATATTTATATAATTACGACGGTTTTCTTAAAAATTACACGATAATTATTATTTCACTCAATTTTTGCAAGAAATGTATTTTTATAATTTTTATGACATCAATATGTTTTATTTTGAACCGTTAAAATTTATTTTTAGCTAACGCTACCCTAAATGCTCAAATGTGTATACAAGTTACCACTTATATTTAATTAACTTACATCTACTTCACATCTATACTTAAAAAAAAAAAAAAAAAATGTACACAATCTTACTAACACACCCTTGTCGACAAGGGGTGACTCACACACATCTAAAACAAATATCCTGCTATTATACTAATATTATACTTACATAATTTACTAGACTTATCACATACAAACATAATTTCTCAAAGTGTAAAACCATTCTCTTCTCTCCTTCATCATAGAAACGGCAACCATAAGGGATCAAGAAGGAATTCTTCAAAATTTTCCTAGTCAAGTTATTTACACTCTAGTATCACTCTTGATTAAGGTTGTGAAATAAAAACCTTGGGTGTTTAGGATTAAACCTTTGTTCACTTCACCTCATCAAGTTAACTAGTAAGCATTTCATATACATCATCATCTTTCATATTTATTTCATATTCATTTCATCATATTTGAGCAAAACATTCAAGTCTTATGGATGTTTATACCACTTTTTCATTGTTTTTAAGAATTATATATATTTATGTCATCCTATAATTACTCCTTGTAATATATCACTCTTGGTGATGTCTAGGAACCCATGACACCCTAAGAAGGTGTATGGTAGGATTAGAATAGCTTCGGAGTTGTTTTGAATGGGTTAGAATAGGTTTGGCGCGAGAAAAACTCATTTCGACAAGTTTTCTAAAGGGTCTGTCCTTATTTTCGAAATCTGGAAATCTCGACAGTAAATAAAAAATTTTGGCCTAGATATTTAGAAAATACACTTTAAAAAGAAAACGTGGCCGCTTGAATGGGTTAAAACGGAGTTATAACGAAGAAGTTATGCTATTTTCAAGTTTGACGACGAAAAATAATTGTTTCAGAAAATTCAGCATGTAATCTCGACTTTTTACGAGTCAAAAATGAGTCTTAAGCGTTATAAAATGTGTCGACTTATCAAAAATATATTAGTATATATTATTACGATTCCGAGGACATATAAAACGTAGAAAATAGACTTGTAACGATTAAATTACACGCGATTTAACAAAGTTGCCGTAACTTTATTATATAAGAAAAATTAAAATATTTCTAATAGACACATACTACGGCAACGAGGGACCATGTTGAGGGTCGTTTTTAACAATGACGGAGTACTTTTTATAAAATGATGTCTTCTAGTAAAAGTAATTTCGCCAAGCATATTTTCCAAAATGTCCGACCGTTTGTCTAGCGGAGTTGTAATGAATTAAATACGATCACTCAAACTTGGCCGAAAAACCACTCTTAAACGATATTTTGGACTAAAGTACCATACTTAACCTATATTTTTCTTTGTGATCGAGACCTCTAGGATGGAAACCTAAACACTAAAACTTTGAGATAATGATACGAGCTTCCCAAAACCGTTGAGTTTGTTTCCTAACGCTCGACGTGCACCATTTTACGACTAGATTTTAGAGGCCGTTTTAGTCACTTACATGGAAATTTCAACGACATTATTTTACGACGAAAAGTTATAATCTCTTAATAAATCACTAAATGATTATCGTCGGATATCATTTCAACATAAATACATGTAAGATAATTTAAAAATGGTCAAGACGTTAAAAGGTTATTTTTCGACGAAAATGATTATTTTCAAAAATTCATAAGTGGTATAAATATCATCCGAATTGCATGCATAACATTACATCATGACTTATTATATATCATATCATTCATAATAGGTCGCAGTTAGAGATTGCGCCTCATTTCGGTGTACTCACTTTTGTCATCGCATCATTGTACCAAGTGAGTTCATAGCCCCACTTTCTATTACTTAATTGTTTTACAAACTCTTGGGGGAGATACATGCTCAACTATTTTTAATCGAACACAAATGCTTTGAACTGTATGCTATATCCAAATGTTTTATTGTCACTAAGTAATCAATTGCCATGTTTGAAGTCCCTACATCATGCACCATTAGTCACTTGCGAGTGAGCGCGAATATTGTGAATAGGCCTATTGGAATTAACACTCCCGTTCTTATTGACCCAGTTAGGGGAAATCGAACGCACTATATTTGAATCATTAAGGTAAATTGGCAAGTTTACCATTTTAGGGCTGCGATGAAACGATTTTACCAATTTCTATTGGTACGAGGTTTACGCTTTGGTTGTCAAGAACTTAGTGAAATAAATGCTGTTTTGTTTTCAACGATGAGTGTGAAACAACGTAACTCACACTACGAATATTGTGTTCAAACGAATTAATTAAACCTATGGATTTCACTCAACCTTTGTGTTTACTGTTTTAAGCATGTTTTATCTCAGGTATCTAAGGCATATACTTCATGGCATGCATGTGGACTTATCATAGAGTCGTGGTGACGACGCGTCTCTCATGGGATTTATACACTTTAAAAACATCGTTTGAATTGTAACAAATTTATTTCCGCACAAGTTGATTTTTATTTGGGACCTACACTTTGTAAACTCTGATTGTTTTATTAAATCAAACGATGTGTTTTCCAAACGACACTTTAGGTCGTTCAATATAACTGTGATTGTGATGCTATGACAGTCAATCCCCAGGAATTCCATTCCGCTGCAAAACAGGTAATTTGGGGGTGTGACAGATTGGCATCAGAGCTTCAGTTATAGGGAACTAGGTTGCATCATTGACCCTAGACTATAACTACATCATCATAGCATCTCATCATTTCATCATAAGTGCATATTCACTTTACATGCGGTTTATACGTACATTTTCGAGTTATTTACTTTCATTCCAAATCGATTGTCACATGGATGCCTTTAAATACCCATCCCATTATCCTTTCCTCATACTCTAATGTGGAGAATGTCTTGTCATTCCCTATCATGATTTTAATATCAGCTGATTCATCACCGATAACGTCGAATGCCGAGGTAAAACCTTTAAGAACGACAAAGTCACTCTCACTCCTTTGTTTCACCACTAACATGTCGAGTTACACGTTATTCACGCATTAAGTCACTAAACCGTCATACATTTGAAGCACTTACGACATCTCATAACCCATCTTCTTGGAATCCATCATTCATTTTTGAAAGATAACTTAAATTTATTATCTCATATCACATCTCTTTAGAGCACTTATTTTTAACATAGGATTTTGCTACATCTCACATTTCCTCTTATTTTAAAGAAGTAATGGCGCCAAAGAAAGCCACACCTGAATTGACACAAGCGGCTATGCAAAAGTTTGTGAGGGATAGTATAGCCAATGCATTAAGGACTGAAAGGGCAACAGTGGCGGTTGCTGCTGAGGCTGCGGCTACTGCCGAAGCCACTAGACTTGCCAATGCTGCCGAGGCTGCAGCCACTGCTGAAGCCGCTAGACTCGCCACTGCCGCTGAGGCTGCAGCTAATGCTGAAGATGCCAGGCTTGCTAATGCCGCCGCGGCTGCGGCAACTGCTGAAGCTACTAGAATTGCGAGGGAAGCTGAAGCCGCTAGGCTTGCTGCTGCTGCAGGTATCGCAGGAGGGTCCGGGGTTAGAAGTTGTTCGTATAAGGATTTTAAAAGTGGAGATCCCACTAAGTTCAAGGGCATTGAAGGGGCCATTCCCATGGTTCGATGGTTCGAGAAAATGGAGTCTGTGTTTTTGTTATGTAATTGCCCGGAGGATAGCAAGGTTAAGTTTGCTACGAGTACACTACTTGATGGGGCAATGTCTTGGTGGAACTCGTATGCTCAGCCAATGGGAATGGAAAATGCTTTCAAGCTCACTTGGGAGCAATTCAAAGGTTTGTTAACAAAGAAGTATTGTCCGCGCACGGAGGTGAAAAAGTTGGAGACCGAATTTTATGAACTAGTAACTGTTGGGTATGACATTGATACTTACATTCGAAGGTTTCAAGAATTGGCCGCGTTATGCCCATCTATGGTTTCGGATAACGAGAAGCTACTGGAGGCTTTCATTGGGGGACTTCCCCAGATTATTCAAGGAGATGTGATTTCTTTTGATCCACAAACGATTGAAGAATCTATTCGAGTATGTCAAAAGCTCATGGCACAAGTATTGAAGGGAGAAAACATTACCAACACCAACCGTAACAACAATACCAACAACCGCACCAACTACAACAATAACCGAAACAACAACAACAACAACAACGACGACGATAACCAAATCAACAGCAACAAAAGGAAATGGGAAAACGACCAAGGAGGTTATAACAACAACAACCAAAACCGTACCACTAACCATCATCAACAACAGAATAGAAGGCAAGAAGCTACAATGGTTTATGTTGCTGCACCAATAGAAGGCAGAGGTTATGCTGGAACACACCCACTATGTAATCGATGTAAGTTTCATCACTCGGGTCCTTGCCCTGCCAAGTGTCACAAGTGCCAAAAATCGGGACACCTAGCCAGGGATTGTAGAGGTAAAGCCGTAGTCACATGCTTCGGATGTGGGGAGCAAGGACACTATCGGAATCAATGTCCTCAAAACCAAGGTCAACAAGTTGAAGGTGCTCTTGGGAAAGCATACATGTTAGAAGGAGGAGAAGCTCAACAGGATTTCAACAACGCGGAAGACTAAAGAAGTTTGGAAACTAACAGTCTTATTTTTCCTTATGTATTATGTCGTACTAAGTTTATGTCTTCCATCGTATCCGAATCTTTATAACTTAAGATGTATTACTGTTTGATAAACCACTCGTTGTAAAATATTCTCATCTATCGTACTTTATTTTCTTTCGATTCGATATCATTTACGAGAATTTTAATTCTTTTTACTTTAACTACCATTTTAACGACACGGTTTAAATCTTTGTAAACATTGAGAGTTATAACAACTAAACCGAACGTCACATCATCGTTCCTTAATTATACATAGCCTAGCTAACTATGTCTAATTCTGGAGGGATCATGTTATGTTAGGAGCAGTTATTTATAAATCTTAATGCAAGCAAAATTTCCACATATTCCAAGTCAAAGTGTTACTCATGGGAGATTCATCTAATATTTTCTTTACTACGATGTTTTGTACGCTCTCAATCATCGATAACCATAACGACACCACTTCATGTCTTCTTTCCTCGATATTTATCATAAACTCAAAAATTCGATAGACTAACACGAACTGAATTCAGGGACTGAATTCCTTTTTGGATGGGCGAATGTGACAACTCGTACTTTCAGGTCATTTTTCAAATCACTAGTCATGTTTCATTATTCATCGTTTATCGTAAACTAGGTTTACGAGTTTCAAAATTCGCGTAACCTTAATGGTTTAGCTGCGAATTCATGATCATATCATCAAGGGCATTTCATATAGACTAGGTTTAGTCTACATTTCATTAGCATCATTGTCATCATATTAGTTCATGCATGATTTTGCATTTTACGTTAAACGCGTAATTTTCATATTAAATAAACGCTATCGCGTAATTAATTATTTTGAACATTTGATCCGTTACTTCCAAAAATTATCACAATATATTTTTATACTCATATTAAGTTTATAAAAATATTATTATTAGTTTACCCAGTGTTTTAAATTTATTTTGTATATAAATTGTTATATTTATATAATTACGACGGTTTTCTTAAAAATTACACGATAATTATTATTTCACTCAATTTTTGCAAGAAATGTATTTTTATAATTTTTATGACATCAATATGTTTTATTTTGAACCGTTAAAATTTATTTTTAGCTAACGCTACCCTAAATGCTCAAATGTGTATACAAGTTACTACTTATATTTAATTAACTTACATCTACTTCACATCTATACTTAAAAAAAAAAAAAAAAAAAAAAAAATGTACACAATCTTACTAACACACCCTTGTCGACAAGGGGTGACTCACACACATCTAAAACAAATATCTTGCTATTATACTAATATTATACTTACATAATTTACTAGACTTATTACATACAAACATAATTTCTCAAAGTGTAAAACCATTCTCTTCTCTCCTTCATCATAGAAACGGCAACCATAAGGGATCAAGAAGGAATTCTTCAAAATTTTTCTAGTCAAGTTATTTACACTCTAGTATCACTCTTAATTAAGGTTGTGAAATAAAAACCTTGGGTGTTTAGGATTAAACCTTTGTTCACTTCACCTCATCAAGTTAACTAGTAAGCATTTCATATACATCATCATATTTCATATTTATTTCATATTCATTTCATCATATTTGAGCAAAACATGCAAGTCTTATGGATGTTTATACCACTTTTTCATTGTTTTTAAGAATTATATATATTTATGTCATCCTATACTTACTCCTTGTAATATATCACTCTTGGTGATGTCTAGGAACCCATGACACCCTAAGAAGGTGTATGGTAGGATTAGAATAGCTTCGGAGTTGTTTTGAATGGGTTAGAATAGGTTTGGCGCGAGAAAAACTCATTTCGACAAGTTTTCTAAAGGGTCTGTCCTTATTTTCGAAATCTGGAAATCTCGACAGTAAATAAAAATTTTTGGCCTAGATATTTAGAAAATACACTTTAAAACGAAAACGTGGCCGCTTGAATGGGTTAAAACGGAGTTATAACGAAGAAGTTATGCTATTTTCAAGTTTGACGACGAAAAATAATTGTTTCAGAAAATTCAGCATGTAATCTCGACTTTTTACGAGTCAAAAATGAGTCTTAAGCGTTATAAAATGTGTCGACTTATCAAAAATATATTAGTATATATTATTACGATTCCGAGGACATATAAAACGTAGAAAACGGACTTGTAACGATTAAATTACACGCGATTTAACAAAGTTGCCGTAACTTTATTATATAAGAAAAATTAAAATATTTCTAATAGACACATACTACGGCAACGAGGGACCATGTTGAGGGTCGTTTTTAACAATGACGGAGTACTTTTTATAAAATGATATCTTCTAGTAAAAGTAAGTTCGCCAAGCATATTTTCCAAAATGTCCGACCGTTTGTCTAGCGGAGTTGTAATGAATTAAATACGATCACTCAAACTTGGCCGAAAAACCACTCTTAAACGATATTTTGGACTAAAGTACCATACTTAACCTATATTTTTCTTTGTGATCGAGACCTCTAGGATGGAAACCTAAACACTAAAACTTTGAGATAATGATACGAGCTTCCCAAAACCGTTGAGTTTGTTTCCTAACGCTCGACGTGCACCATTTTACGACTAGATTTTAGAGGCCGTTTTAGTCACTTACATGGAAATTTCAACGACATTATTTTACGACGAAAAGTTATAATCTCTTAATAAATCACTAAATGATTATCGTCGGATATCATTTCAACATAAATACATGTAAGATAATTTAAAAATGGTCAAGACGTTAAAAGGTTATTTTTCGACGAAAATGATTATTTTCAAAAATTCATAAGTGGTATAAATATCATCCGAATTGCATGCATAACATTACATCATGACTTATTATATATCATATCATTCATAATAGGTCGCAGTTAGAGATTGCGCCTCATTTCGGTGTACTCACTTTTGTCATCGCATCATTGTACCAAGTGAGTTCATAGCCCCACTTTCTATTACTTAATTGTTTTACAAACTCTTGGGGGAGATACATGCTCAACTATTTTTAATCGAACACAAATGCTTTGAACTGTATGCTATATCCAAATGTTTTATTGTCACTAAGTAATCAATTGCCATGTTTGAAGTCCCTACATCATGCACCATTAGTCACTTGCGAGTGAGCGCGAATATTGTGAATAGGCCTATTGGAATTAACACTCCCGTTCTTATTGACCCAGTTAGGGGAAATCGAACGCACTATATTTGAATCATTAAGGTAAATTGGCAAGTTTACCATTTTAGGGCTGCGATGAAACGATTTTACCAATTTCTATTGGTACGAGGTTTACGCTTTGGTTGTCATGAACTTAGTGAAATAAATGCTGTTTTGTTTTCAACGATGAGTGTGAAACAACGTAACTCACACTACGAATATTTTGTTCAAACGAATTAATTAAACCTATGGATTTCACTCAACCTTTGTGTTGACTGTTTTAAGCATGTTTTATCTCAGGTATCTAAGGCATATACTTCATGGCATGCATGTGGATTTATCATAGAGTCGTGGTGACGACGCGTCTCTCATGGGATTTATACACTTTAAAAACATCGTTTAAATTGTAACAAATTTATTTCCGCACAAGTTGATTTTTATTTGGGACCTACACTTTGTAAACTCTGATTGTTTTATTAAATCAAACGATGTGTTTTCCAAACGACACTTTAGGTCGTTCAATATAACTGTGATTGTGATGCTATGACAGTCAATCCCCAGGAATTCCATTCCGCTGCAAAACAGGTAATTTGGGGGTGTGACATGAGGTTATTGTTGGTGTGTGGGAGAGAGTTCATGTTTTGACTAACCATGAGAGAAAGTTGATTGATGAAGTTTTCCATGAGTGTGTTTGAGTCGGGAGGCTTATATGCTGGATCAGGGATAAGCTTGTAATTACCATTACCCATGGGTATGACTTGAGAAGCTTTGGTTGTAATACCAACATTGGTGTAGAAAGCAGTTGAATCATTTGATGAGCTTGTTTCTCCTTGGTTGGTTTTGAACTGTCCAAGAATCCTTTTTTCAAACATAGCATGTCTCTCATTCTGAAGAAGGAAGGCATACAGTTGCTCATAGTTGGTGTTCTTCAATCCTTTAGTTAGCTTCACAGATGTGACAAACTTGTGCCATTCGGGATTTATGTTGTTCACAAACTTTGAGTTCAGCTGAATGTTTGGCATTGTCATTTTGATATTCCTCATATCATTCACAAGTTTGTGGAATCTCATGTAGTACTCATAGACACTCTCATCTGGTTTCATCATGAAATGCTCAAACTCATCATACAGTTGTGATTCTCTGTCTTCCTTGGTTAATTCCGAACCTGAGAGAAGCATCTTGACATTATCCCAAAATGCCTTGGCTTCAGTGTTATGATTGATAAGCTTGTAGATATCTTTTGGAAGACCCTGAAGAATAATGTTAGAGGCCCTGATATCAGCATCGAATCTCTTTTTCTCCTTATCATTGAGCTCATCATACGTCTTTGGTCTGTCTAATCCATAGATCATTGTTCCATCTGCAGCTGTATCAATTATGTCTCTTGTAGTCTCAATCTGATAAGGTCCTTCATCAATGGATTTGAGAATGTTGACCCCATTTTCCTTTCCAAGACAGTACAATCCGATTCGTTGAGCCCAAGAGTCGTAGTCAATTCTGTCAAGCATAGGTGGACGAGTATCTGAACCAGCTGCTTGAACATCCTCAGCAACAGTGGAGATGATTGTAGGTACGTTGGTAGACATGTTAACAGATTACACGAGATTTTATAACTCTATGATTAAACCGGGAAATAGATTCTTTCACGGGATTTTACTAAATCAAGAGAAAACCGTATTACAAACAAAAATCAACCAAGTCGCTAAGAATTCTTGAACCAAGTCGCTAAGCACCAAGTCGCTAAGTAGCAACTAGCTAAGATCTCAATTTCCTGTGAACCAAGTCGCTAAGACCAAGTCTCTAAGACCCAAGTCGCTGGACACAAGTCGCTAAAGCACCAAGTCGCTACACAGTCAAGTCGCTAAAGAGCAACTCGCTAAGGTCCAAGTCGCTAACACCAAGTCGCTAAGAATACTAAGTACAAGTCGCTAACAAAATTGAAAGCAAGTCGCTAACTTCACCAAGTCGCTAGCCGTAGTGGAGAATCCACTAAGTTGTACTGTTTGTCGGCTTGTCTCAATAGACAAGTCGCTAGTACCAAATCGCTAACAATTAACACTACAACTCGCTACCTTTTACTGAAGCAAGTCGCTATGATGAAAAACACTACGAGAACCAAGTCGCTAGCAAGAAAAACTTCAAAAACACACTTTTTAATCCAAAACAAGCTCAACCACAGTGATTCAAGCTTACCAAATCAAAAACCCAAGCATTTACAATGATTCTAAACACAAAAGTACACCCAAAATTCAAACTTTAACACTAGAAATGATCCAAATGATGCAAAAACCACTAAACTTTTTCAAACTCAAAAACCATCTGAAACCACTAGAAATCCAAGGATATGTAAGAGAGATGATCAAACCATGGCTCTTGATACCATTTGTAACATATTAGATTTCACAAATACATCATATCACAATCAAAAGAGGCGTACAAGATGAGGTTTTAGAGAGAGAAAGAGTTAGAGGTTTGGGAACTTAGTGAGAGAAAATGAAAGTATTATTATGAGCTCCAACTCTCTACCTTGGGAGGTAGAGAGTATTTTTAGTCTTACACAAATCGCCACCTACGGGCTATGGATCAGGCATACAGTGGGTAAAGACCCGTCCGTCCTCCATGGTGTTACTTAACTAAATACTACTAAACATTAAATAATCTATGACTACGAGCTTTCTAACGATTACATATACTTGAGGTGACCGACTCTTTAATAACTGGATTTACTAAATCCTAACAGTTTATATACATTTTTATGACACAAATAAGTTTTTTCTACCATAAAAATTATAGATATATAAATATTGTATTAAAATATAAATAAAAATGCAAGAAACATTTAGAAAACTTTCTTTTTAAATATTTTTGGTACAAGAGAGACACAAATCTTCTTGAACCATAAAATCTACCTTTAAATTAGCTCCAAAATTGTAAAAATGATGGTAATTTGATGGTGTATAGGCTTGGCACAAAGAGAGAAAGAACAAAGGAGATCATACAGAATATTGTAGGTGAAAAATATGAGATGAAAAATGAAGAAAAGTTCCTTTTATATGGTGAGATGGTGAAATGACCAATATTGCATGCCATATTAGTGGTATATATGGGAGGTTGGCACATAAGTTGAAAGAGGAAGAGTGTTTATAATATTTGTGTTGTATTGTGTATTATTTAGTTGTTTACATAACATAACTAAAACGTGAAGTCTTAAAATGCGTAAAACATTTTAATCGGGTAAAGTAAAAGTCAAAACTTATAAAAATGGTATAAGTTTACGAAATATATAACTTTAGTGTTATTGTAATGAAATGAGCATATCATGATGTTTAAATGACGTTAACCTTAAATTGTAGGTCGTAGACACGTTCGTTGACACAAGTTCCTAATAAATGGACGTAAACCATAAAAATGACTCTAAAAGTATAAAATCAATGTAAAAACTTATAAAATAAGTTTATGAGAGTGTTTATGCATATTGATGATGTAGACTAAACTTAATCTATAGCCGGTATACGTTATAGTTGAGTAAATAACCAGAAAATACGAGTTGTAACAGTCTATCCCCCTTAAAGGAATTTCGTCATGGAATTCAGTTTGTGTTAACTGTTGGGTCCATTCAGTACCAAAGTATCCTTAAAATAGGATTTGAATAGAAAATAACCTAATTATTAAACAATCATAAACATCTATGTTAATACAAATAAGCCATAAAACGTTTATTTATATTTTATGATCTTCTAAGGTTTTGTCGATAACAAACGTAAAATCATTTTAACGAAACAAATAAAATACGTAAAAGGTTTGAGCCGTACATATATACTTTGTATATATATTGTAATAGGTAATGTAATGGGTAAAAATCCTAAGTCCATGACCCATGACCCATGATCCATTGACTAGGTACAATGAATGTTGTTGGGTAAAACCCAAATTCCATGACCCATACCCATGGAACTTGATCCATAAACCATGATCCATTGCTTGACATCATGGATGAAGTCATGTTGGGTATTATTCATGATCCATGACCCAAGACCCATAACCCAATGTCTAGATACATTGCATCTTGTTGGGTATCCATAAAACATTACCCATAACCCATGGTTCATAACCCATAACCCATAACCCGGTTTGCAACCCGAAATCCGGACTTAAGCTGACCCAGCAGCCGGATCCCTAGGATTTCACTAGCCGGATCCCTCTAGGGAGGGATCCGTGGGAACCATGGAACATTAGACAATTTTGTCTATAAATAGTAAACCATTTCTCTCTTGCTCATTACCCTTTTTACACATAATCTCTCTTAGTATTGTAACATCTCTAACCTCAAATCCAAAGGATCATTCTATGTAGTTTTATGTTTGTGTGATTCTTTAAGTTCCTTTTAAAGGCGAGATCATCACCTCTTGAAGACATGCAAGCTCAAGATCATGAGTTGCTAAGCTTCGTCATCATCAAGACCACTGAAGTGTCTCATGTTGATAGTTCTTTTCTCCCTCCATAGAAGTGTTGTGTTGAAGGCATTAGTGAAAGGTGCCGAAGGGTCTTGTTGAAGTCATTAGTGAAAGGTGCCGAAGGGTCGTGTCGGAGGCATTAGTGAAAGGTGCCGAAGGGTCGTGTCAAAGGCATTAGTGAAAGGTTCCAAGGGCGTACATTCGATATGGTGCATCGATGTACAAGATAGTTAGTTTGGGTTAAAGGATATTGATATCCTTATGATGTTGTAATAAGGAGTGTGTCTCTTTTGGGGTAGTCGTGTAGTGGTGTAGTGTTGGGTAGTAGTTCCTCCTTTGTCATGAAACTCGGTATCTAGCCTTGTACCGGATAAAGTGTAAGCGACGTTGTGATAGGTTTGGTTCTACCTCGTGGAAGAACCCGGTGTCTAGCCTTGTATCGGATAAAGAGTATGCGACGTTGTGAAGGCTTCTTCGCCACATTAAGGAGGTTGTGTTGTGTAGTGCTTACGAACTCTCGAGTGGGGAACTCGGGGAGTGGAGTAGGGCAAGGAAGGTGTCCTTGTAGCCGAACCATTATAAATAATCGCGTCGTGGTTTTGTGTTCCTTTACTCTTCATCTTTGCATTACTTATTTATATGTTTATTAATCATCATCCAACACACACATTAAATAGATTGACATTAGTCGATCTAAATAGTTTAAAATGAAGTTTAATCGGTAAAACTATTCAACCCCCCTTCTAGTTTTCCACAATTGGTACCAGAGCTTTGTATTCCCCGGCAGCGACGCCAAAAACTACAAGAAAGCAATAAGAAAAAGATATACTACAAAAAAGCTATGAAAAAGAGAACAAAGGCTCACTTGATAGGTATCAAGCGAGTAGACCTAAACAAAAAATCTAACTAGCTATTCTATTCCCCGGCAGCGACGCCAAAAACTTGATAGCAGGGTTCGGGGTCGAGAAAACCTCCTTTTCTACGAGCAAGCTTTTCAACCCTCTAGGCAGTGATCCTAATCGTTGTAGTGTAGTATGGGGTAAGCCTCGGGGGTTGATATCGTTCTCTAGGCGAATACGAATGCTAGAAAGAAATTTATGACGAGAAGGTGGGGTTGAGGATGATTCTTTTTTTTTTATCTTTCTTTATGTTTTTTAGAAAGCAATGGTAAAATCTCGGGGAAATTGATTGGGGGTGGTACTTCTACCGATTTTTCTACTTCTACTAATTATCTAATTTAACTAATTACTACGGATAGCTATGTTTAATTGAGGTGTACTCGTATGATGATTAAAGATGTGTTCACTTAGATACTAGTACTCCCTAATTATCTTTTATTGGTCGGTTGAATTGCCACGTCCTTTATCTTAACGCGTTGTATTCCTATTAGTCGTAGGGTGTGCGTATTCCCTAGTTCTATGAGGTTATCTCTCTTATAGGATTCACGGGATCGACATACCAAGGTTATTTCCTCCGTGCACCCTATCGTCCTCAAGCCTACTCATGCATTAAATACAACGAAAGCCTAGTTGCACTCTTAATACTATATTAATTAAGACAAGAAACAACCTAACAACAATCAATAACTAGGTTTCATAGATCTAAGTAAACACACAAGTAATTTAGCTAGACATGTTAGACAAGCAAGCATACACACAATCAATTGAACCTGGGGTAGACATAATGATAAATTGGATTAACAAACTTATCTTGATGTGTAAAATAGAGTATGGGACCCTAGAATATTGTCCAAGTCGGACTACAACTGAGTTAGTGTTTGCTCTCCAAAATTCTACCTCTTTAAATACAGAAAAATCGAATTTTATATATAGATTTACAATCGCGACGGCGTCGCCTTTTGCTAGCGACGCCGTCAGGTCACCGTCATTAGGGTTTTGTCTGGTCCAAGTCATCGATGGGACAGCGTCACTTGAGAGTTGTGACGTCGTCCGTCTTTAGTTGCGACGTCATTTGAGTTCTAGATCTGGGTCGTCTGGAGTGAAAAGTATGAGTAACGCCCTCCATATATTAGGCGTGACGCCGTCAGGCTTTAGGACCAGAAATTCCACTGAGCCGTCGTGGGCACATTTTGATCAAGTCTTCATAGAGGGACGGCATCGCCCTTTGGATGGGACGCCGTCAGGTTCTGCTGATCAGTCTTGAGTGTCTTCGATCTTGACTTTGCCATTTTCTTCATGTTTTTTCTCCTTTTCGTCCAAATATGCTTCATTCCAGCATTTTGCTTCCAAAAGACCTAAAAAGTGAAAAGGAACGATTTTAAGGAGTAACGGATATAAAATGTGTCGAAATAGGGCTTACATGACCCCCTAAAAGCGTACGTTTTAAATCCTTATCAGTCTCTGATGTGCCCGGTTGGTGCAAGTTTTAAATTTAAAAAAGGTGAATTACCAATAACACATACGAGCAAGTATACTCGTCCGTTATAGCAAGATTATGAAGGTAAGTCGGGATCGTTCGCAGGGATTTGAGTGAATCTAAACACAAGTTTGAATTAACGGAGTCTATCCAAAACATATAATAAAGCAAATAGATATAATGAAATTCAGATGATTAAAAACTACACTTGCTTAAACTAGTTTCATATCATAGATTAATGTGATTGTGTTAACCTCTTAACATGTTGGTTATGATAATTAGTTGGAAAACTAATCTATTGTTCTTACAAGTTAAACCTTCGTCAAGATTTTAGTTCATAAAAACAAGCATTATGTTTAACCAATCAATTCAAGATCAATTCAAGTTTCATAAGTCTACATACATAAACTTAAACACAAAAACATCCACTTGTTCATCAAATTGCTTAAGAAATGGTCAATACAAAAGGTAACCGATCATAGACAAAAGGCTACAATTGATTCTCAACAACTAATCTTACGACCATTTAGATGTTTTCAATCAATCCAATTTAATAATCAAAAAGTGTTTCTATTACAACCACACCTTAGTTCCTTTGTATAATCAAGAATAATGGGTAAAAACAATCATCCATAGACAAAATGATTATGACTAGTTGAATAACACGAAGTCCTTTCGACCACAACGATTACTATCAATTAGCCAAACTTGATTAACAAATGTCACTATGAAACTTTAGCACAAAATCAACTTGAAGTTGAATTAAAACATGTTAACACAATCACTTACTAATCATATGATAATCAATATCATTTAAGCAAGTGCATAAAGAAACTAGCCACTCATAGCAATCATAAACATAAACTCAGAACTTTGAACATTAGAAAACATGATTAAAGGTCTTACAATGATTGAAATGAGATTATAAATGATGTAGTAATGATGCCTCAAGTATTGGTGATGACTTCTTGATGGTTTGACCTCCAAATGATGACTTCTTGGACCTCCAAAGTTTCCTGGAACTTTATGAACGAATTTAAGCTTTGAGAGAGTGGTAGTGGTGGTAAGATAGGTGTGAGAGAAGATCTCTCAAGTTGTGGTGTGTGTAATGAGGTTGCAAAGGCCTCTATTTATACTACTTCTAAGCCTAGGGGTATTAAATGTTGAACTTGGCCTCCAAGGAGTTTGGAAGGGACTAGAAGACATGTAGGAATGACCTAGAATTATTTGGAATAAGTTTGGAACCTTAGTAATGCAGAAATGGCTGTCCAGGGCTTCCCAACCGAATCGGTTAAGCTCCAACCGAATCGGTTGGTCTTGCTGACTAGTCTCCAACCGGATCCGGTTGCGGGTTTCGACCGATCGGTTGGAGCAAAATCACAAAAAGTCATAAACGGTAAAGTTGTAGATCATTCTCTTAGCTTTCCGTGGCCGCGAACCGGGGGTCAAACGGAGTCCGTATGCAAAAGTTATGGCCAAAATGGTGAAGGTGTGTCGGGAACAACGAGTCTTCCAATATATCTTCGTTTAAGCTTCTTTTCTTCATTTCTTTCTCGTTTTCCTTCTTGACCTTTATTCTTGAGTCTTTGGACCACTAACTTGATGACTTTATCTTCTCGAATATACTCCACAAGTCTTGCTTTGGTCGGGAATTCTTCATATATGGAGAAATCTTCGTATTTTACTTTTTTTTCCGTCTTTTTCTCCACTTTCCTGTACTTGGCTACAAATGAACTAGCAAACGCACTTTTGTACGATTAAGCATCAAAAGCATATGATTATAACCAAATAACATACATAAAAACATGGATAACGCTACTAAAAACATGCACAATTTGAGCGTTATCAAATTCCCCCACACTTAAACTTTGCTTGCCCTCAAGCAAATCTAGGAAAAACATCCACTGGTACAAGATCGTGATTATGAAAAATGTGATGCAAATCAACAAAGTATAAATACGAGAGAGGATTCATCAATTATGCTTTATAAAGGTGAAACATCAAGATGTTTGACAATATCCAATGATTTTCTTGCATGATTAACATTTCACAACACCTCACCAAAAAGGAACGAAATATAATTCACTCAATCACTCATTTTTAGTGGAGTAACAAGATAAATCACACTCATTACTCAGTCATGATTAGATTATTACCATAAGCTTGTACAAGAAACAAAACTCCACCGACGTGGCGTGAGCACCAAGTAAAAACATCTAATGAGGGCTTTTATTCGGGTTATAATGATATGGCTAAGGGTTAAGGGTATGGATAAGGCATGGGAATGTTATGAAATTGGTGTAAAAATAAAGATGAAATCAAGTCTAATACCCAAGTTGCTAGCTACCAAACATTCCACGAACCAAATAAATGATTATAGCTTCAATTTCTTCTTTTCCGTTTTCCACAGCTTTTTGCTTTGCCATGACAATTGTTCTTCGATCATAGCACATCAGCTATTATTTCCATACTTTCAACACAA